>JAOANR010000014.1:36737516-36778174 GCA_030278955.1 Hygrophila difformis | reverse complement strand
TTTTGGAGGAAAAATGGAGGGTGGCGGATCTGGGTGGCTGCCGGAGGTGGGCCGCCGGCGGTGGTGGCGGCGCCGGAGTGGCGGCGGCGGCGGCGGCTGCAACCTTGTTTTAGGGTTAGGGTTTGATTGGGTTGGGCTTGCTCCAAATGGGCCTAAGTCAATGGTATTGGGCTATTGGTACTAGACTTGTTTTAATTAAATGGCCCAATTCCAATACTCCAATCCATTCACTTAATGGACTTAATTGATTTAACTCATCATAATTATGGACTTAATCAACTAATTAGTTTCAATTATGGACTTAATAATTTTATAACACTTATCTCTTATGGACTTAATAATTTTATAACACTTATCTCTTAACATAATAGATTTAATTGATTTAAATTATTTATTAATTGGCACCGTTAGCCAAATAAATTCAAATTTCCAAATTTCCCAAACCGGGACAATTGCTAGTCAAAGTTGGACAATTCATCAATTCCCAACAATGAAATGATCATCTATTTTAATATAATTTGTAGGGACTTAATCTTATAATCCAATCCACCTTTAATGTTATTTACTTCAATACTTACGAATAATTCGAAACCCTATTTTCTCCAATTCGGGACAATCGCATTTTAACGGCCGGACAATTCCTAATAATTACATGGGTTTAGTGTTTTAATTTAATTACACGGACCTAATTTTATGGCTTAACTCATAAATTGTGCTATTTAATAGATTAGTCCATCTATTAATTTATCACCTTTAGTGAAATGACTCACCACTTCAAATTCCCTAATCCGGACAATTAATCGTTAAATGGGTCGCTAGATAATTTATTCAATTGGTCAAGTATTAATATTAATGATTAATTTGTAATATAATTTGAGTCCAATTTCATTTAGTATAACATTAACTCAAAAATTCCTAACGTTTGCCCATTACGCGAGTTTAGGATTTAAATTATCATTTGTCATGAACTTAATTAATACTTTCTAGATTTAATATTTAGTCTTACTACCATAATCTTATTTAGTGGACTTATGGATTTAGATTATGATTTCCTTGTCACAATAATCAAGTGTATTGATATTTAACCTAATTACTTATAAATCATTCAATGGGTTTAGCTTACTTAGTAATTAGTTCCAGTAGGCAAATTGGTCGAGGTCTCGGAAAATATTAATTAAATGTTTCGCTAATTAAAAATTTGTCTGTCCTCTAGTTCCATAATTTAAGTAGCTAAGTATTTCATTCCGACCATGATTATTCATTTCATCATTTACTCATGTCCAGTAATATTTATTTAGAGTCCAATAGTTCATAAGCTCGTCTACTTTGGCCATTCAATTATATTTCTATCCGGTACCCTCGTCGGATAATTTGGCTTAACTTAATTTGCCTTTGGCAATGTTTAATCCAGCTCGTATACATAAACTGGGGAACTTAATTACATTCTTGGTAACTTATAGGTTAATACTTATACGCTAATTTAATAGCCTCATATTTAAAAGTTTTTAACTCCTTGAATTTAATCCTCAGCTAAGATTGATTTGAATAAATTCGCACTTTAAAAGTAAATATATTTTCCTTTCATGTTCTAAAAATTTTATTTATGAGAAATTTCGAATATTTATTTATTAAAATTTAAATTTCTATTATAAATTTTTACGGGGTGTTATATTTGTACCGGACAAGCCGCAGAAGCTAAAGAATGCGGTATAATATAATTTTTTCGTTAGTTTTAAAAATATTATCATATACATCATCTTTTGAATATATATATATAAAAAATCATTACACATTTTTCATTACTCAAAATATAATTTATATTATTACTTCATATAATATAAATATATATTATATAAGATATAAAATTATGTCCGTCGAGTCGCGACGGGTTATATACTAGTTAAAAAAAAAATCGAAAATTGGAGTCCTATTATTCGGTCAATTGTGGCTGTCTCATTTTGTCCTTTTTTAAATACTTTGCTAGTATTGTATTTCTTCCGACTTTTGTTAGTGAAGTTAAATGAGCTATATATTTGGCTCACCAAAAAAAAAAAAAATGAGCTATATATTTGGCTTTGTAAAAATTTACTCTATTATTTTACTGTCATGAAATGGTTTTGTTTTTTTCTTTTTTGTTTTTTTTTGGTATTTAAAAATATCTTCTTCGTTTTCTTGTAATAAATGTATTACTTTTAAAAATTGCACAATTGTGAAAGAAAAGAGGAACTTAATATTACGCCATTTCAATGGTAATAGAATATTCTTAGTTATTCCCCTAACCCGACGTCTTCACGTCATCGATTAAAAAAAAATGGTAATAGAATATTGTTTCCCAAAAAAAAAAAAAAGGTAATAAAATAGATTATGTATGGTACCAGGGAAGCAGTCTAGATACATCAACGAACGCTGAATTTTGACCTTGCCGACTTTGGTGGAATTTTTTTTTGCTTGAGACTTTGGTGGAATTTTGAGCAGCCCATTCTTATTTTATCCATGATTCCATGCATATAATCATCAATAATACAAATAATTAATTTATTAACTGCAGGTTTGCGTACGTCGCTGCTCTTTTTTTAAAAAAAAAAGAAAAAGAAAAGGCAAAAAAACTGTTGCAAGTTTGCATATTAATTTTTTTATTTTTTCCTTTCCATACCGTTTACAATTATTTTTACCATTAATTAAAATTTAAAATTGTAATTCTAAATTATAATTAATAAAGATTATATAGAAAAAAAAGTTAAATTTAAAATCATAATTAATGATGAGAAATAATTTATATTGAGATAATATTACATAATAGTATTACAATTTAACATTAGAATTTTGAGATTGTAATTTGAAAAATAAAAAATTGAGGAAGGGTAGCCTTTATAATTTTTTTTTGGATGAGTCATTACAGGCATGAAAAATTGGTGGTAGGTGCACGTGCCACAGAAATTACAAATGGAACAAAGGGTAACATTTATAATTTAAATGCAACTGTCAGAATAAAATATATTTATTATTTATAATATTTTTGAATATTTTAAAAATTAAATACTAACATTTTTTTTAAAAGCCGGAGTCAGAGAAGAAAAATAAAAGAAGGATTAAAACAAGGTGGTCCAATAAATGCTAACATTTAGAATCTAATGTAGATATAATCCTATTTTAATTTGTAATATACTTCCGGATCGGAGCATTGACGTTGTGAGGTGCCGAATTCGCTTTTTTTCTCCTGCATCCGAAAAAAGACAAAAACCCTAGATGTCGATCGCACCACCCGCTTTCCCTGCCCTCCTTCCGCCTTCTTCGGCCCGACCGTCTCCGGAGCCTCCGGACCGGCCTTCACGCGTGGCTGTCCCTGGATTATCCTTTAAGGATGCAGCCTGTTCTGTCGACTCTCAGGACGCTTTTGGCAGCCCTACGAGTAAACCTTTTACGGAGCTTGTGGACACGAATTGGTTGGACAATAACCCGATGTTGCCAACGGTGGATTTCCATGCAGAGGCGTTGGATAGGCTGTGCGCCCCTTTTCAAGATGCTCTCGTCGTCAAGGTTATAGGGAAAAGAATTGGTTTTAACATTCTGAAAGATCGCCTTTTGAAATTATGGAAGCCTAAGGGTGAGGTGGCAATTACGGATACGGCTAAAGGACATCTACTTGCCAAATTTAGTCTGGAGGAGGACCGGCGAAGAGTCCTGTTTGAGGGTCCATGGTCGGTCTTTGATCACCTTGTCGCGGTCGTGCCATGGTCGAAGGAGTTTTTGCAACCTTCTGTTCAGATCACCAAGACCATGATTTGGGCCAGGATTCTTGATCTGGATCCAGTTTATTACAATGAGAATATGGGAATAATTGCTAACATGATTGGGCGATTTGCTAGGATTGACTCTACTACCAAGGATATAAATCGGGGACAATTTGCGAGGGTTTGTGTTGAGGTAGATCTCCTGAAACCGCTCGTTGGTACTATTCGGATCGATGGATTTTGGCACTTGGTTTCGTATGAGGGACTACATACTATATGTACTACCTGTGGTAGGTATCGTTATGATGCGGGTGGATGTACTCATGCGGGGACGGAGCATGCGATTCCTGTTGCCGTCCAGGAAGAGAGACCGACGGAGATCGCCACGGAGCCTGGGGCTGCTCCTCAAACGACTTTGATACATGGCAACGTGGAACAACAGCCTTCTCCTGAAGCTAGACCTGAGGCCGAGTCTGTGGAAAATCACACCACTTCGGACATGGTTACGGACATTCCTCCGCCTACTGAAGCTTTTGAGGCGAAACCTCGGTCAGTGCCCCCCGACAGCCTTTACACTATAATCTATATAGGGCTGTTAAAAAGCTTGCCTAGTTTCTCCTACCGAAAGCGCACGGTATCAAGCTGCAATATTTATTTTAATTGTCGAGATCGTTCAAAAGAGAGTTACACGATAGAAGTGTTTTAATAGAGTTATTAGCTTCAGAATCTGTCCCTACTCTTGGTTTAAGAATGATGTAATGATTATTACTAAAGAATACTATTGAAATGTAAATGCTTAAAACTATAAATGCAGTAAAGAAAACAATTAAAATGGTGTAAGATATTATGATCTTATTCATGTGTTTGAGGTATTACAGACCAAATCAAATGAAATAAGCATATGGTGAGATTATCATACTTCATTGGATAAAACATAATGAAGGTTCGTTGAGATAGAAAAATCCTTTACACAATTCAATCAATTCTTCATGTCTTTAATCACTTCCCAAGACAGGTACTTATGATTCAGTGTCATGACTTTCTAAGCTCTGAAATCATGGAATACTGTCATCACAGAATGATCTGTCAGACTCCTTCTGGGATAACAGCTTTCAGAACTGTCACTTAATCTTTTCTTTCAGACTTAGATTAAGCCTTTGACAACTTGAGGTCACTTCTAAATCTTACTATATTCGTCCGAACTTGAAGTTATTCTTTTTATCACTCTGATCAAACTAATCTTATGATCCTGTATTGGATGTCCTCTACAACAAATGAAAAAGCTAATATTTAAATCTATCATCCAATGTTTTCATAAGATTCATCTCTTCAGAGTAATTCCTGCAAGTATTCATAAAGAATAATAGTCTTGTAAGTATATCAAGATGAAATTGCTATTCAAATTCCTTGACTTATCCAGACTACTCAGATTTGTATAACTGATTTAGCTCAAGAAATCTCTGTAAACAGCTCCAAACATCCATGATTTGACTCAGGATTAGTAGACTGTAGTGGAAATATTTAATCTCCTACTCATAGCTATAGTGTTAACTAATACTATGAACCCCGGAAATTAATCTTCCTGATACTCTACTAATTTTTAGGACAAAAGATGGTTCTTGAAACATCTTTCCCTTTTAAACGACAGGTACTAAATGCCCAACTGAAGAACAAGTTTGTTCTTTATCAGTCCTGAGTAAATAATGATTGAGTAAACCTATATCATCATCTCTCTCAGCATACCAGTGTAAAATAGTAAAACGTGTTGCACAAATGAATTGTAATTTTGTAATCATGAAGTATGATTACTCATCATATACTAGGAAATATCCCAAAATATTATGTGTATATGTAATATTATATGTATAAAGAGACGTTGAGGGTTCTGAATCCTCTTAATCAAAATGCAAATGGTGCTTCCAAAATATACGTTGGAAACTAGACAGAATTAGGAAATAACTTTCCCAAGAAAGAGAATTTGAGAAATAACTCTGCAAAATAAGTGTCCAAAATAGCTCGCAGTAACTATTTTGGGTTTCAAACTATGAACATTCCAATTTTCCGCGCGCTATGTCTGTACAGCGTGGAGGGAGCTAATATTCAAAGAACGTTCTCCAGATTTTGTTTATACAAGGAATTAAATGCCTCGCAATAGTTCTATAATAATGCGGCGAGGTACTCAATTCCTACTTATAGGTACTGGTTATATACATATAAGAAGTAAAAGTAAATGATTAATATCCTATAAAATGGATATCAAATCTATTGATATTATAGATTGATCCTCTCGCTTTGTCAGATTGGCATCGCGTGAGTATTCAATTAACCTTTGTCATAATAGATCTATCTGAATATTTCATCGCATCATCTTTTAAGGTGCAGCGAGGGAATATCCTTATTCGAAGTAAATGATCAGAATTTATAACTGTCATAACTACCTTCTGGAATTTCTGTTCAGAAAATTATGAATATAGAATCTTTTGCATCCAAGCTCATGAACTCAAAATTATTGATTCTCAAAGATTATCAAGCGATGATTAACACTGCATTGGGTCTCCAGGAACCTTTTAGAGTTCTGAACATTAAACTTTATGATTCTCCTCTATAAACATAACATTGACAGGAAATCGAGTAAATTCATAATTCTGCCAGATCATACCTAACTCGATTACAACATCTAAATTTCTTTCGTAATTGGAACGAACAATTAGCGCATTAAAGATGTGGAAGTACTATGATCTTTGAAAATCGAATTAAAGATATAATGCAAAATTCAGATTAAATGATGCAATTGAGGTTTATACTCTGCTGAAACAGAATTACGAAATGAAAATAGAAACCAGGAAGATAAGAAATTCACAATCTGATAACCAATCATCCTTCTTGTATCTCAAATAACAAAGAATTAAAAACGAATACACCTGGAAATCTGATTGCTATCAGAATAATGCAAAGATGAGCGAGCGAATCGGAGTTAGATGATGATCGTCATGATGGATGAACAAGCGATCCGAGAGCAACTCTCCTTCCAGGGTATCCTCTAGCTACTCTAACAACTAATCTTAAAGAAATCTACTGCGAAATTGAATTACAGATCTACAAAAACAAATTACAAATCTGAAGAACATGAAAGTAAATTGCAGAGAAAATTAAATCCTAACCTACCTACTAAGTTCTAAAAGTGGACTGGAGAGTAAAGTCGAGCTATTCTCTTCAATCTCCCGCCTGCTGAGCTGATTCCCCAAGGGTCTTATTTATAGATGGGTGTTGTAACTGTTTCTGCCTTGGATGATAACCGCTCGCATCAGAATAGCTCTCCTCTCGCTTTGTCCAGTTCCTTCAAAGCGAGAGTAAACATATAATCATCTTTCGTGATGAGGCGAGGTCTCACAGTTTCTCCCAAAGAACTCTGCTTCTCGCCATAACAGATAAAACTTCTGTCTTGCGCAGACTTCCTTTCCTCGCGATGTCGATCATCATCGCGTGGACTTCAGCATTCGCACATTTTCCTTAAATCTCTTTCCGACTTAGGAAACAAGTCCTCGCATCATTCCTTTTCTTTCCTCGCTATGTCCTTTCCACTTCCCGCTGTTTTCCAGCTTAACTTCCTTCTGCATGACAAAGCGTGGATCAGTTCAATAGAAACACTGCGTGCGAGACTTACAAGGAAAACTCAGAATTTCAAGCCATTTTTCATGTATTTTCCAACTTCTTTGCAATCTTAATTCTTCTTTCATCTTTCCTAATCCTTTATGACTATTCATCAAAAATCAATGGAATTAGGAGCAAAAAGTCATCATCAAGACACTAAATTGGACGCAAATGACAGTCACGAAAGGCTGTCATCACCATCCTCACATTTAGAAACACTTGTCCTCAAGTGGTAAGAAACTTGTAAAGTTTCAAAGAATAAGTCCAATTAGTGGCTTCTGGGATTAAGATGTTCATGTAAGACTCCACTGGATCACTACCTTCTCTTTTCCAGCTATCCCAAAGCTCAACTCCTTCGACTGATTGATGCTTCATACCTGACTTTGAATTCACCAGATTTCATGGAAACATTAACAGAAGTGATTTGCACTTATGTGAATTATTGTTCTGCTACTTAGTTAGTCAAATTTCTCTTCTCACGCTCAATCCTGTCCAACTCATGTGCATATCTTGTATTCTGAAATGAAATACACTCTCTCTTTTTTTTTTTTTTTTAACATCAAGGGGTGGCCTTCCGTGGCTTTCAATAGCTCGGTTTCACATTATTAGGAGGAGTCGCATGACCTGACATTGCAGATGAAACTTCAACTCCCCTGCCCTTGATTCTGCTCTTTTAAAGTTCTTCAACTCATAAATCAGAGGGGCAGCTGTGCCAGCTACTTATATCCACATTATTTTACCACGTCTGTTTCTAAAATTTCCCTTGCTCTCTTTTTTTTTTTTTTTTTTTTTACTCAATATGCACACTCATCTTCCAAGAGAGACTAGATTAGATCAATCCTCTTAACCTTGTGCAGTTATTGTTTATAGTATGCAAATCACTAAGGTTAATATCATCACAAAACCTTCAAATTACTTATCCAGTAATGACATCAATCGATCTCAGAGCTTACAGCTAAGAACAGTTTTCAAGAGCGGCTCATGCTTGCAGTGAAAATCTATAAAGTAGATGTCTCCACAGGAACCACCTTTTAAACTCATCTTCTATTCCTTTATCAGTTTATTAACTTCCCTGAGTTTATTATTACTACCATTATTTTTCAGCTTGAAAAACTTCCTATTAGGTCTATCCTATGTCAAATCAGAACTAATGGAAGCAGGAAAGAAATAAAGAAAAAGAAACTATAATTAAAAAGAAGAAAAAGGTTTAAGAGAACTCCCCTGTGATCTCAGGATGGTCCTGCATCATTGTCTGGATCTTTAGGTGGTATGGATGGAGATTTCTTTAGATCCGAGACTAGGTTGGCAAGAATGTCTACCAATCTCGTACTGTTATACTGCTCCTGTCTCCTTAATTCCATATCCCTTTCTCGTTCCTGTCTTCTCTCTTCAAGTTCTTCTCTTCTCAGCCTTTCAAATCTTTCCATTTCTTCCCTCCTCATTCTTTCCTGTCTATCCCATTCTTCCTTCCTTATCTTCTCTTGCCTCTCCATCTCTTCTTTCCTGAGTTTCTCCTCAGTTTGAATCCTGACATGCTCAAGTTCAATCCTCTTCTGCTCCATTTCTCTCTGAACATGCTTGTCTTCTGACATAGTTTTCACTAGCATCTCCATAGACTGTGCAAAACTTTGGATTGAAGTACTCATATTCTGAGATTCATCCACAGATACTGTGTTCCTCATTGGCTGTCGCACAGGTTGAGATGGTGCAGAAGTGTTCTCAAACTCGTCATCTTCTGGAATAGGATTCAATGCAGGAGATGGAGTTACAGTCTTTGTCCTTTTTGTTGAGGTTTTTGACTGATATGATCTCGATTTTGAAGGAAGATAGACCCTTTTTGTCTTGGGAGATGGCATCTTTGATCCTGATCCTTCAGAAGTTTGTTCATCTAAGTCTGGCATTTGGTAAATCAACTCTCCCCTTAAAGTGTCTTCTGGTAATGGAATAGGAGGATCTATCTTTATGATCTCTGATAAAAATGGTGTGATTGAGACTCCTTGTTTCTCACAAAGTCTTCTGATCAAATTCGGATAAGCTAATGCTGCATCTTCTCCAACTCTTGACTTAATAACATTGAGAACATGGTGTGCAGCACTGCATTTTCTTCCTGACCATAGCAATGCAAATCCCTCAAAAGTTCCAGCTGAGGGTCCTTGAAAATTTGTAGTAGGTCTGAGCTTTGAGTAGTAGAAATCAAGTGTAGGCAAGTACTCAGGCTTCAAATTCTTCAATGGAATCTTATTCTGCTCAGTTCCCCTGTGTGTTGAACAGAATCCCAATGCCATTTTTTTAGCATTAACAAGTTTATTTCCTTGAGTTTTCTTCCTCAGTAAGACTTCGGATTTGACTTCTGGCTGTTCTAACAAAGGTGCCTGAATCAGATCATTCAGAGTTTCTACAGTGACTTGCACTGTTTTCCCTCTAATCCATGTTGTTTCTGCCTCAACATCAAAGTTAGCATAGAACTCCCTGGTCAGTTCCACATAACCACATTTGTTATTGTGTCTCATGAAAATGTCCCATTCATTGATCCTCCTCCAGTAGCTGATACACTTGTGATCCAGCCACTTGGGATGAAATCCTTTGTCCGGAACAATCATTTTGGACATTCCCAAGTAATTCTCCAATGCTTCCTTTCTTCCATTAAACTTGACCTTGATTTCTTCTTCTGTAAATTCAGTCCTCTTTTCAATGCTGTCAGGGATTGATAACCTCACCTTTGGACTATTCTTTCCCCAATAACTCGCAGGTAGCAATTCTGGAACATCTTTTCCAGGGGATGATCCTTCAGATGTATCTGATTCATTTCCCTCAGATTCTTGTGCTCCTTCCTGCTCGTCCCCAGCATTCTCATTTTCTTGTTCTTCTGTTTGGCCTTCTTCTTGAGCATGTTCCACATTTTCATCATGAGCTCGTTCTGAGTTTTGCTCATGGTCAGGTTCCAGATGTTCTTCTTGAACTCCTTCAATGTCATCATGTTGTGAATTGCCTATGCCTGAATCATAAATCAATGATGTGCTAGTATCTACCTTCTCAGTAACTTCAAGACTATGCTGATTTAAGATCTCTGTGGGATCTTCCTGTACAGGTTCGTTTAGTAGAAGAGGAATAGTAGTAGGTTCTGAATCTAGAAATCCTTGGACTCCAAAGTACTCTTCTACTCTCTTCTTCTGTTCTGCGGCCCATTCAGGATCATTCATCCTTACAATTGCTCTCTGAACTACTTCATCCCTAACTTGAGGTGGAAGAAGCCATTGATTCATTTGATTTTCAGCATTTGTCTGTGTTCTGAGACATTGGCTGAAAGTGTCTTCCATAAAATATTTTCTCTGCTGAGCTTCTTGAGTTTCATTTCTCTGCACTTCTTCTTCATAAGCTTGAATTGCTAATGAAGATGGTTCCATTACTTGGTCAGGATTTATTTGTTGTTGGATTTCCTCTAACTCTGACTCAAGTTTGGCTGCATATTCACTTGCTTGTTCTGCTGAGGTGCGTGCATTCCCTCCTTCTCTAGCCAATTTTCTAAACTTTTTAATCAGTCCTTCCAGAGAGTAAGTCATGTTCCCAACTGTGGTTCCATGCAAGTTCATATCTTCAAAAGTTTGTAAATCTTCCAGTGTCTGTTCCTGAAATATGTCAGCCACTGATTCCTCAATTTGATTTACAAATTCTTGCTCATCTGCAGCTTGTTCTGGTGGTAAATCTTGCTCAGTATTTCCTCCTGAAAACCCTTGTAAATCAATCTGACTCTGAATAAGATCCCTATTGACCTGAGCTTGTTGATCTTCATCTTGCCCTTCTCTATCATCTTTTTCAGTAATCTGAACCAGTTGGAGATCAGTGCTCGGTCTAGTCGGTCCTTGTTCATCAGGTTGATGTTCTTCAATGCACGCTCTCCAGCCCTCTGGATCTATATCCCCCACTTCCAAATTAGTGTAAGAAGTGAGCTCCAACCTCTCTGTGTAGGGAACTATCCCTAGGGTTGGTTCGACTTTTTCTTCAGAGCTGGTGTCAGGTGATACATACTTAGGCTTTCTAGCCTTCATCTTTATTCTGAACTTTTTAACTGGCTTTTCAGGTTCTTTTTCTTGTTGCTTTTCTTTCTCAGGAATGATCCCCAATTGTTCTGCATTCTCAAGAGAAGATCCTTGCTGCTTTAATTCTTCAGGGTTGGTTTCCTTCTGTTCAGAAGGTAACCTTCCTCTCCTTTTGTAGGTAACAACTTCTTTCTTTTCTTGAGCTGATTGTAGGTTCTCAACCTCTTCATCCATCAAATCTTTTGTCAAATCCAGGATTTCTTCAGTTGCTATCTCATCTTTATTTCTCCTTTTTCTCAGAATTCGGCTAGCTTCCTCAGGCCTGCCTGCCTCCACCTTCTTCCCAGTCCTTTTCTTAGCTACAGGTACTTCATCAGAAGTGCTTGAACTGAGATTGTGTGACTTCCTCTTTTTGGAGGATACTTTCTTTTTACCTTTCTTGTCTTGAGTTCTCATGAGTTCCTCCCATTCTCGATCTGCCTTTCGTCTGTTTGCATAGTAGCACTCCATACTTTCTTGCAGAATTGGATGGATTTCATCATCTCCCTCGTTCTTTTCTCCTAATATAGTTGTAACCTCATCAACTACTCTCATCTTCTCAATTCTTTGCTCATCATCTGTGTTGTCTTCATCTGAATCATGCTTCTTAATATAAAAATTCTTGCCTAACCCTTTCAGCATGATATTCATTCCCTTTCTGTTCAGATATTTCTCATTCCATGCATCCCAATCATCAATAATTACCTGTTGAATTCTTCCTTGTGTTTGATCAGTGTAAGGCCTGTGCTCCTTATATGCATTTTCTCTGCACATAGCATCATACCTGACATACTTTTCTATGAATTCTTTCTTCCTCTCCTGGACATATCCATGAACTTCCTGTTGGAGAGTTAGAGGTAATCTCTTCATGATCTTATTGGGTCTGTCGGTAATGAGTAGATCTGCATCTGCTGGTGTTATTGACGGAGCTGAAACTTTCCTGAAATTTGCTATGGGTTCTAGTCCTTCATTAACAACAGATTCTCTAAAAATATTCCTTACTATGTTTTGCGGTGTCTGTTTTGCATCTGATCTCTGCTTTCTGTTTTTGCCTGATCTCTCAGCTTCTCTCTTCTCTGCATCCTTAACCCATGCTTGCTGTTCTGGCATCAATTCAGCAAACTCCTCCAAAGGAAATTCCTCATTAGGTTTCCTTACCAACCCTGGTTTAAGAATACTTCTCCCCAGATCATCCCCTTTTGACCATTTATTCATATACCTGATCCAGCTGTTTCTGGCTTCTTGAATAATTCTAAGGACGTCTTTCCATACCATCTGACCCTGTTTAGCTTTCTTGAAATAAGGTTCAAGATCATGCCTTAAATTGATGCGAGCATCAATAATCTTGTCTAAGGCCAGATTTGTTAAGAAATTCTGTTCAATGGGTCCCTTCTTGTTCAGGAATGTTGGAGGCATGTATGCAGGAAGTGCCTGCTGAGCATCATAGACTCTAGCATTCCGGATTTCATTCAGCTTGCAGCAGTATTTGGTGAGTCGCTTAACATATTTTGGTAGTGGTTGTGGATCAAAGTAGTCCAATTCCAGCCCTGTCTGATCTTTCGGATTGATCATTCTGTAGCAATCCTGAGTCCACTCAGCCATGCACTTCCTTTCCCTTTCCAAAATTCTTTCCAGTCTGATTTGATTAGGCCATTGCCTATCATTGATCAGGATTATCATTTGTTCATCCCAAAATCTATTCATCTTTTCCCAGAATGCTTCTTCTAAATCAATCCTCAATGATTCCTTTTCCTTTTCTGGTATATGTTGAAGCATAAATGGATTGATATAAAATTCTGGAGGTGAAATTTGCATTGCTGTCCATCCACCACTCTTTCGGATAGTTTCTACCATCTTGACCGTTCTTGTTTTTGCCCAGAATGATTTATCTTTCTTGTCCGATTCTATATTTCGAGCTTGAAGTTCTTCAAAGGTCATCTTATGAATCCTTAAGAAACAAGAACAACTGGTAAATTAGTGTCACCATACTCACATTTAGAGCTTGACTCTAAATGTGCAAATGATAGAAAAGAAACATAATACCAGCTTTTCTTATATATTCATCATTCTATTCATGACATCACCATACTCACATTTAGAGATTTGCTCTAAATGTGAAAATTTCAATGCTAACTGAGTCTAGTTTAATCAGAGAATAGCAGGAAGTTCGAATTCAAAACATCATTAATCAAAAGCAAAACATCTAGTTAATCAGAAAATATGGAACTACAAAGCATAGTATTTCTTATGACATTTAACCTATCAATTACAGATGAGGAGGTGTCTCTGCCTCAATTCCAAATCTTTGAAACAGATTACAATGCTCAGAAACTAAGCACCTCATACAGTAAATTGACACAACTCCATAAGTATTCCTTGAGGGACCATGATTGTTATCATAATAATTCCTAAGGTCACAGAGTCTCTTCTTGGGTTGTCCTTGAAAAGGTGATATGAATTCCTCATAACTGGATATCCACCCTCTGACTTGAAGTCGAAGATCCTTGAGTCTTCGTCTATTCTTGCACAGAGGAGCAAAGAGCCAGATTCCCTTCTCTTGCTCCTCCCTTTCATCCTTACTTAAGAGCATAAGAGCTTTTACATAGATGGAAGGGGGGTGATTATCAGTAATTGCAGGTTTCAGAAGTTCAAACGCTGCTTGTTCATTCTTATCTTTGACGAATAAACGCAGTGCCTCATGTAACTGGTACATCCAATTTCCTGCATTTTTGCAGGTTTCAAGGAAATTGCTTTGTGTCTCTTCAAAAGTTCCCCATCCCCATGCTGTAAAGTCTTCAAGAGAAGCCCTTTTCAAGACTAAAGGATGATGAGTAGCTTTTTCGAGCTCTTTGCAAACCAGTTTACAATTAAAGACAGTCTCAAGGTGGTCAAATGCAAATCTTGATATAATGTTTCCAAGAATCTCATAGGGAAGATCTGTGATCTGAGTTTCCCCCGATCCAGATTTCTCTAGTGAAGTCCTTGGTTGCTTTGATGTAGTTCCAATTTCATAGCTGAGTAAAGTTAAACAAAAGTAGAATCAAAAACTAGAGATTGCAATTCATTAATAGAAAAGGGATGTACAACCTTGAATCATCCATATAATTCTCTAAAACAAAAACACAAAAGATACAAGCAAAGAAAATATTAATCACTTAATTTCTAGATTATTCTAATTCTAGTAGTTCTTCTTCTTCCTGATCTTCTTCTGCATTGTTCCACTGCTCCCATTCAAATAATATGCCTAGTTCGCCACTTGCTCTTCTGTACTGCTTGACATAATCAAACAGTTCACAAGGAATGCAGTCCATCCTTTCATTAAAAGGTAATTGCTGTCGCTCTTGGATAGAGTGGTTCTTACAAAAACTCCTTTCCTCTTGATCAAGGAATGGGTTAGGGAACTTCTCACCATAAAGGAGCCAGTGGAGAACACTCATTTTTAAGAATAAAAGTTCAAAAGGGTCTTGAATTACAGATTTGATCAATTGAATTCCTTCCTCATCCAGCTGTGAATCTTGTTTGGAAAGCAGTAGAAGGGATCTTATGAAAATGGTTGGTTTGTGTTTATCATCTAAACCAGGCTTAAGAATTTCATAAGCTTTTGCCTCATTTTTCTCCTCGACAAAGGCTATCAATGCAGGCACAATATTAAACATAAAGTTGCCTGCATCCTGGCATCTTTTAATGAATCTGACTTGGTTACTTGGATAAGCATCTCCTCTCCAAACAGCACAAGTTTCCAAATTAGCTCTCTTTAGAGCTAACAATGACCTGCTTGCTGAGAGAAATTGCTTAGAAGTTTCGGACGCTCTAAAAAGTGCCTTTATGCTTTCCATTCCTAGTCTTGACAGAATGTCTCCCAGTAACTCTATTGGTAAATCAAGTAATTGAGTTTCCAAGAGTTGAGGGTTTTCGACATTTCTGAAAAGAGAAGGAGAAAGAACACAGAATTCAAAGTTAAGCTCAACATTTATGTAGCAATGAGATTAGATTTTATTATCACAATTAGGCTACATTACATTGCGCGAAATATCTGATCTAGTGACAGTTTCAAAGTTAAAAATTAGAGAGCATGTCACATACATCATTCTCTTTCTCCTTTGTCCAAAAGCTTATTCATTAATGCTATGATTATCAAAGTTCTCCCCTGCTGCCATCCTAAAGTCAGCTATAGCTCTTCTTGTGTCACAACAGAGATAGCAGACCTGATCGGCTGTATTGTATGATGACTTATGGAAGGTTTCCTGATCACGAACTTCTAAAACACAGAATTCTCTATTTTCCTGCCCTAAGAATGGATTTGGGATATATTCCCATTCTGAAACTAGGGTGAGAAAATTGTATCTGAATTCATAACTGTTAAATCTGTCCATTAAGATTGGACTAATTAAGCAAAATCCAGCTTCTATCTCTTCCTTAGAACTTTTACTTAGGTAACATAGAGCTTTAAAATATTGGGACATCTTAAAGTTATCCGCTATTCCTTCATCCAGGATCTGAAATGCTTTAGATTCTTTCCCTTGTACAAACAATTCCAAAGCCTTGGGCAAATTCAAAATATGATTCTCAGCCTCTCTACAGGCATCTAGAAAGTTGATTTTACCAGAGGATTCATTGGAAATTCTTTTAAAGGCTAGATCCTGTACATTAAATCTCCGAAGGACAATAGGATGTTCTGAGGCTATTGTGAATGTTGAACAGATTTGTTTGCACTTGAGCAGATCTTCAAAGCTGCTCTGCCCTACTCGTGACAGAATCTCCCCAAGGACATCCAATGGAAGATCAGTCAGATGTAAAGCAGAGGACTCAGAAAGATGCTCCTCACTGTTATTTAATCGAATTTTAAAGAAGAAGAATCAGTTGAAGCTATACTACAAGTTTTAGAATTAGGGAAGAACGACAGTGGATGAAAAACTTAAACCCTAGTATGAGTGAAGATACTATAATGCAGATTGTAACAACTTAAAACACCAGGAAGAAATGCGATGAAAAATGAACGGAGAGCTTACGGGTTGTTGCTCGCCATTGGAATTGTTCCTGAAGCTGAGTGTTACTGTAGGAGAGTTTCGCAAATAAGGGAAGAAGAAAGACTTAAAAAATGGCGGTTTCTTCTCGAGAGAGAGAATATGAAAAGATATGAAAATGATTTGAAAAGATGAGAAGGTTATAGGTCTTATATAAAGCAATGGGCTGGTCTAGTTAAAGAAAAAAAAAAAAAATAGGGTACTCAAGTACTCAGAGTGTATTCACTCATTCTAGACCTGCCACATCAGTGAGTCTGGTTATTGATTCAAAATTTGAGTTAGTGAACTCGACTACAAAGTAAGTTGAATAAAATTGGATTGGTTGAGAACAAAGCGAGGGGTAATCATTGAAAAGGATTAAGACTCCTAAATTTAGTATTAAGCCTGATTAAATCTTTTTCACCAGATTCATCTTAATGCCTAACAGAAATCCACCCTTAGCTCATTCCTTTACAGATTACCAATTCTTCCATTCCTATTTCCTGATTTCCAACTTCACCTCTTAATTCATTTTTGAGTTGAGTGAAGAAGCGGATCATATAGAATAGAAAAGTAGGAGAATTGCAATACACAAAATCCAAATAATCCAAAGTACATCAAAATATCCAGAAGTTACAATCATATATAATAATATAGAACTTCTAATTCTAACTACCAAATATCAATTTCCTCATCATCAGAGTCGGTCCACATGAACTCATCAGGGAACACTTCTCCGCAATACAGTCTAAACTGCCTCACCATGTCAAAGAATTGACATGGGATGCAGTCTATCCTGATTTGTGGTGGGAGTAAGACTCGAACCTGCAAGGTGTGATCCTTGCAGTAGCTCATCTCTGGTTGCCCTAGGAAAGGATTTGGAAGTTGAGGAATATGAATGAGCCAATGAAAAAGGTAGATCTTAATGAAAACCACTTCTAAAACATCAGAAGCTACTGTTTGGACCAACTCTAATCCTTCTTCAATCCACTTATCCTCTTGTTTTGTTAACAGAAGCATCGTTCTGAGCAGAATGGTAGGTTCATGCCCATCATCCAGTCCTGGCTTGAGGATCTCATATGCCTTCTTCTCATCTTTTTCCTCCACAAATGCCCTCAATGCAGGTTCAATATTGAACATGAAGTTCCCTGCATTTTGGCACTCCCGGATGAATCTTTTCTGGTTGTCCGGATAGGCATCCTCTCTCCACATCATACACGATTCCAAGTCCGCCCTCTTGTATACAAAATGGGTTTTACTTGCCTGGTAAAATATTGGAGAGACTTCTGCTATCCTGAAGAGCTCTCTAACATTATCCTTTCCAATTCTTGATAAAATATCCCCCAGCAACTCAGTGGGTAAATGGGATATTTGAGTCCCAATGCGCTGTGTGTTCCTAGTATTTCTGTTTCCAGAAAACAATATAATGAGGGACACAGGGGAATAGTTTTATGATGGAACCAGAATACTCGAAATGGGAGTTTCCTTCCTAATATGAAGTTTCAAGGTCTCATAAGGATAATGCATCAGTTACAAACTAAAAATTTCAGAAAAGATTCTCTGGATTAATGAGTGTAAAGAAACGGCTCTTAGTTATGAGGAATCTTAAATGATTAATGTTTCGTTTCCTACAACCAATCCCTAAAAAAAATAGAAATATGAACCCTAGGTCTAGGAATGCAATTTGACTAAAAAATTTTTTTTTTTCAGAATAAAACTAAGAATAAAAGAACGAGAAGATGAACGAGATTGCTTACGGATTGTTCTCGGCCATGATCTTGCTTATGAAAATGGTTGAAAGTGATAAAAATGGTGTATGGCGATTTCTTCTTGAGTAAGAGAAGAAAATCTGATGAAGATTTTTGAAATGACAAGTGAGAGGAATGACTGCAAGGACAGAGACGCCTATTTTTATCCAAGAACTGCAGGGGTCAAGATAATAAATCTTGTCTCTGCAGGGGGTAATGATTAAGCCTAAAATAACCCTATTTTAAAATTTTTATTTAAAAGAACAGATAAAAATCTAATGTAAAGGATAAGATCAATCAAGTTGTTTCCTTTTAATAAGGATGAAGCGAGGAGTAAATATATAGCAACACCAAAAGGGGTTAGTATTAGATACAAATTAGGAGATTACATAATCGATCAGTTTGAATCTGAATCAGTTTCCAATTCTGACTCAGATTCAATTACATGCTCATTAAAATTTTCTCTTAATCTCCTAACTAAACTAGTAACCTCACAACACAAACAATCAATGTTTGTGGCACCATAATTAAAGTGTGGAGGTTCCCTAACTAAATCCCTACTATGTGGTGCTAAGTAATCGCAGTACTCGCGATGTCCCTGTCCCTTGAAGGGATTAGGCTCCTCTTCGCTTTCATTGAATAGCTTGCTGATCTTCGCCTCCATCTTGTGGATGTGATCTTCATCTTTAAAGATTGAGCCGAGAAGGTACAATCCCTCATCAATTTCCTCAAGGCTCTCCATACTCAAAAGAATGAAAGCCTTGATGAACATTGAGGGATGATGATTGTCATCGACTCCAGGTTTAAGAACTTCAAAGGCGGCTTCCTTGAGCCCTGTATAGCAGAATCTCAAGAGCGCAGGTTCTAGCTTTAGCATAAAATTTCCCGCCTCTCTGCACCTTCGAAGTATTCGGATGTAATGAGAGTCAAGTGTCCTCTCTGCAGTCATCCTTCTCTCCACATTTGCCCTCCTCCATACTATAGGCGCCATAGCTGCCTTGGCGAACTTTTTGCAGGTTGGGGCTAACCTGGCTACATCCTTCATCTCTTCCCTTCCCAATCTTGAGAGAATATCTCCCAAGATTTCCTCAGGAATGTCTAGAATGGATGTTCTAGCATTTGGAGCTGGTGCAGCCATTCTATCTTTTGAATAAGGTTTTAGGATAATTTCTCAGAATGGGAATGTTTGAGATGAAAGAATAGGAGGATTCAACTGGATTTTATAGCAGAAAAACTAAATTCTGCCATAATTACTAGCGATTGAAACGACGTGATGGTTAGTGTACGAGAAGAAGAAGAGTCTGAAAAGGGTATTTTGGTCTTTGAGAAGTTTGAAAATCTATCCGTTCAAAATTCCCAGACTCTCGCTCTGTCGATTGTCATTGCGTGGGTATAAAAATGCTTTTCTCGCTTTGTCAATTTCAAAGCGAGAAAATATTTTTGTACAGTTCCCAGAGTAAAATAGTCTCGCTTTGTTTTTCAACAAAGCGTAGACACCAAACTCTTATTCCTTAACAAATTTTAAATTTCAACAGAATAAAAGTTTGAACTGATCACCTCGCATCATAACTTTTACAAAGCGTGAGTAAGAGTAACTATTTTAACTTCACGCTTTGACAAAATTACAGAAGCGTGGCCTCAGAATCCATTCATACTTTATTTTCCAAACACTTAATACTTAAAAACCTGTTTGAAGATTCATGTCTCTTCCTTCTTCATTCCATCACAGCTTCATTTCTCGAATTCCTGAAAATAAAGAATAAAAGAATTAGAGATGAAAAATAAATCTAAAGAAAAAGGGAATACTACTCAGTTAACCTGGGTAGTATCCACCCCCCATTTTTTTTTTTTTTTTTTTTTTATAATAAGAAAACAGAAAACTAAGGATTATCCAAATATTCAGTTTGGATATTTAGATCTTGTTGACCAATATATTCCTTTAGCCTGTGTCCATTCACAGTCTTTTCTCCTTCATTGAGCATAATTGTCACTGATCCATTGTTATGAACAGCTACAACAGGAAATGGTCCTGTCCACCTTGATCTGAGCTTACCTGGAAATAATTTCAAACGAGAATTATAAAGCAAAACCAATTGACCAACATAAAATTCTTTATGTTTAATTTTTGAATCATGAATTTTCTTAGTTCGATCTTTATAAATCTTGCTGCTCTCATATGCTTCCAGTCTCATCTCTTCTAGTTTAGACAGATCAAACTTCCTCTTATCTTGTCCTGACTGAAAATCCATGTTGAGCATTTTAATGGCCCAATATGCTCTATGTTCTAACTCAACTGGAAGATGACATGCTTTTCCAAAAACTAATCTGTAGGGAGACATTCCTATAGGAGTTTTAAAAGCAGTTCTGTAAGCCCATAAAGCATCATCTAACTTCTTTGACCAGTCTTTTCTTGTGATGTTCACAGAAGCTTGAAGAATGTGCTTGATTTCCTTATTAGATACCTCCACCTGTCCACTTGTCTGAGGATGATATGGTGATCCAACTTTGTGATGAACGCCATACTGCTTTAGTAATTTCTCAAAGAGCTTATTCACAAAGTGAGATCCTCCATCAGATATAATGGCACGAGGGGCTCCAAACCTGGTAAAAATATTCTTCTGTAGAAATTTAGTAACTTGTTTAGCTTCATTATTGGGCAAGGCTACTGCTTCTACCCACTTTGAAACATAATCAACAGCTACTAAAATATAATGATTACCAAAAGACGGGGGAAATGGTCCCATAAAATCAATTCCCCAGACATCAAATATCTCTACTTCTAAAATCCCTTTTTGAGGCATTTCTTCTCTCATTGAAATGTTTCCCAATCTTTGACATCTATCACACATCTTTATAAGTTTCTGGGAATCCAAGAAGATAGTTGGCCAGTAAAACCCACAGTCTAGAACTTTTCTAGCAGTTCTAGCAGGACCATGATGGCCTCCCAAAGGGTTCTCATGACACTTTCTGAGAATTTGGAAGCCTTCTTTTTCATGAACACAGCGCCTAATAACCTGGTCTGAACAAAACTTGAATAAAAAGGGGTCATCCCAATAGTATTTCTGAATTTCTCTGAAAAACCTCGACTTCTGATGAGAGTCTTTAAATTTTGGGACAATCTTGCAAGCTAAATAATTAGCAAAATCTGAAAACCAAGGACAATCAAATTGATGCAACTGCAAGGCATACAATTGTTCATCAGGGAATTTATCATTTACAACTTCCTCTTTCTCTGTTTTCTCCTCCAATCTAGAAAGGTGGTCTGCTACTCCATTATCTTTTCCTTTTCTATCCTTGATAATAATGTCAAATTCTTGTAGAAGTAAAACCCATCTTATCAGCCTCGGTTTGGCTTCTTGCTTTGAGAAAAGATATCGTAATGCAGAATGATCTGTGTAAACTATAGTTTGGGCTCCAATAAGATACTGTCTAAACTTATCAAAGGCAAAAACTACAGCATACATTTCCTTTTCTGTAGTAGTGTAGTTTATCTGGGCATCATTAAGAGTATGGCTAGCATAATAGATAACATGATGTTTACCTTCTTTGTGTTGCCCCAAAACTGCTCCTACTGCATTCTCACTACCATCGCGCATGAGCTCAAAAGGTAGACTCCAATCAGGAGACTGAACTATAGGTGCAGTGATTAATTTCTCCTTCAAAGTCTTAAAAGCTGTTAAGCAGTCTTCATCAAAGCTGAATGTTACATCCTTATGAAGAAGATTACACAAAGGTCTTGCTATCTTAGAAAAGTCCTTAATAAACCTTCTATAAAAACCAGCATGACCAAGAAAACTCCTTACTGCCTTAATTGTTTTAGGTGGTGGTAGATTTGCTATTACAGAAACCTTAGCCTTATCTACTTCTATTCCTGCTCTAGATACTTTGTGTCCCAGAACAATTCCTTCTTGAACCATAAAATGACACTTTTCCCAGTTAAGAACTAGGTTAGTGTCCTCACATCTCTGCAAAATTTTTGACAAATTTTTTAAAGAATCCTCAAAGTCAGTTCCATGAACAGTGAAATCATCCATAAACACTTCAATGCATTTTTCAATAAAATCAGAGAAAATACTCATCATGCATCTTTGAAATGTAGCAGGAGCATTACATAATCCAAAAGGCATTCTTCTGTAAGCAAATGTTCCATATGGGCATGTAAAAGTTGTTTTCTCATGATCTTCACTAGCAATAACTATTTGATTATAACCTGAATAACCATCAAGAAAACTGTAAAATGGTTTTCCTGACAATCTTTCTAACATTTGATCAATGAACGGTAAAGGAAAATGATCTTTTCTTGTGGCAGTGTTTAATTTTCTATAGTCAATGCAAACTCTCCAACCAGTGACTGGTCTTGTTGCTACTTCATCACCATGTTCATTTGTCACAATACAAATTCCACCCTTTTTGGGTACAACTTGCGTTGGACTGACCCATTTACTATCAGAGATAGGATAGATTATACCTGCATCAAGTAGCTTGATTACCTCCTTCTTGACAACTTCCTGCATTGGTGGGTTTAGCCTCCTTTGTGGTTGTCTGGAGGGTTTGTATTCATCCTCCATCAGAATCCTATGCATACAAATGTGTGGACTGATGCCTTTGATATCTGCTATAGTCCAAGCAATTGCCTGAATATGATTTTTAAGGGTACCTACTAGAGCTTGCTCTTGTTCTTCACTCAATTTGGATGAAATTATTACCGGAAGCTTCTTTTTGTCTGCCAAGAAGGCATACTTAAGATGTTCTGGTAATACTTTAAGCTCAAGCTCAGGTGGGTTTTCTATCGATGGAGTTAATCTGCTTCGAGTTTGCACTTCCATCTTTAAATCAGATCCTTCCTCAAAAGGGTCTGTTTTATCAATGTCATCCTCAGATTGCTCTGAAGATGGCATATCCTCACTTTCTGATCCATCCTTGATTTCACCAGTCTCAGGATCAGCGAATCTAACCGCACACAAGTAAGCAAAAGTAGCATCTTTAGCATTTGTGAGTGGGGTGAGATTGTTCTCAGTTACATCAGTAGTAAAGAGATTATAGTAATCAAAAAGATTTCCCCCCTCCATATTACTATCTTCTAATTCATTCCCCGCTACATTGGTTTCAAAAGCGTTGAAAGGATATGTTGACATTTTCATCATGTCAAAAGTGACCTCCTGATTATCAACATGAAGCTTCACAATGCCATTCTTTGCATCGATCATGGCTCCCGCAGTCACCAGAAAAGGCCTTCCCAATATGATAGGAATTCTGACATTTTCGTCGATGTCCAGAATGACAAAGTCAGCTGGAAAACAAAGGCCTCCTGTCTTTACTAAAACATCCTCAATGATCCCTTCTGGTCTGGTGCTTGATTGATCAGCAAAGAAGAGGGTCATATTGACCGGCCTCATCCTTCCCAAATCCAAGCGTCTCGCCATAGCCAGTGGCATCACGTTGATGCTGCTTCCCAAGTCACAGAGTCCTCGCCCGGCTTCCTTACTGTTGATAATCAGAGGTAAGGTGAAACTCCCTGGGTCTTCAAGCTTTGGAGGAATCCTCTGCTGAAGAACCAAGCTACAGTTTTGATTTAGGACCACCATGTGCTGCTCTCCTGCACTTCTTTTCCCTGAAATTAATTCTTTCAGAAACTTAGCGTAAGTGGGCATTTCAGCAATTAATTCAACCAAAGGGATTGATATTTCGATGGCCTTAATCTTTTCAAGAAATTTCTTAAATTTAATTTCTTGAAGATCATTTTTAAGTCTCCCAGGATATGGTATCCTGGGCATGTGGTCATCCAGTGAATCCTTTTTGTTACCTGTAGAGTTAGGATTATCATTACCTCCCTCTTTTTCCTTAGGAAAGGAATATCCTGAGACATTCTTTTCCAAACCCTTTTCCTCAAGTATCTGTCTCTGTTCAGGGTGGTCATCTTCTTCCATTGTTTGAACATCCCTGAACTTTTTCTGTTGCAGCAACCTATCTCTTTTCTTTTCAAATTCAGGATCAACAACCTCTTTTCCTCCCCTCAATGTAACTGCCTTACATTGTGGGTTTGTTTCAGAAGAACTTGGTAATTTCCCTTTTTCTCTCTGCTGTAATAGTTTGGCCATCTCCGTCACTGAATTCTCAACATTCTTGATTGAAGCCTGCAGTTGATTATTCGTCTCTGTCTGCTTAACAATGAACTCCTTCAGAGCATTTTCCACTTTTAAAGAGCAAGTATTATCTTGAGCAACAGGATAAGGTTGTTGTGGAAAGTTCACCGGGACTGGTGCAAACTGTCCAAATGGCCTATTCTGTTGGTTCGCCTGCTGGAAAGGTCTCTGTGGGTACATCTGTTGTTGTGGATAAAATGGTTGTGAAGGACGAAACTGCTGCTGATTTGATTGTTGTGGGTTCAGAAGATGTGCATTTTGTGCGTTCTGAGTATTACCATAGCTCAGATTCGGGTGTTTGTTTTGGAATCCGGTGTAGTTACAGCTCTCATCCTGCTTTGGGGCTTCCTGAATTTGTGGACACTGATCATTGTGATGTGGCCCTGAGCAAATTCCGCACTGATACACAGATTCCATTGGAGCAGGTTGAAGGACCATTACTGGTTGCTGTTGTTGTTGATGCTGAGCCTGTTGATTTGCTTTCTGAGCCAACTGTAAATCAGCAATCTGCTTGGAGAGTGCTGCAAATTTCTCTTCATTTTTATCTGTATGGATGACAAGACTTTTCCTGGTAGGAGATGGTGGATCATCGTCCTGGAGGACTGCCCTGCTAGCTGTCATAGTATCTATTGTTGACCACGCTCTATCAAGTGGCATTTGAAGCAATTGTTCCCCTCCAGTGGCATTGATCATCATCTGCCAAGTGTGAGTTAGTCCAGTGAAGAAAATCTTCAATAACCTTCTCTCAGTTATACCATGTTGTGGGCATCTCTTGAGCATGTCGAAGAATCTATCCCGGGCATCCTTAAGAGATTCCCCCTTTCTCATCTTGAAACTAGAGATCTTGTCTACCCATTCGTCAACTTTGCTTTCAGGGAAATACTTGAGTAGGAAATTCCTGACTAATTCTGGCCATGTAGCCTTCTGTTGAGCATTTAATGAATCATACCATTCTTTAGCTGAGCCATCCAAAGAGAATGGAAACATAGCCAACTGAATGGTTTCTCTTGAAGCTCTTCCTTTCTTTACTGTCTTGCTCAGTTCAACAAACTTCTTAAGATGTAAATGAGGATCTTCAGCACTCATTCCATAGAACGCTCTAGAAGATGCTAGGTTCAATATACCAGGTGGTATATCAACTTCCTCATCCGTCCCAGCCAGATATTGATCGACATTAGGTTGCCATGGTTGATATTGCTCTTCTTGAGGGTTCGGAACAGGATTAGCAAAATTTGGTGGAAAATAGTGTTGATGAATAAATTGTGGTGCAGCAGCTCTTTGTGGTGCTTGAAAAGGTCCTCGAAGTGGAATGTTTTGCTGATTATCTGGTTGTCCATTTGGCAAGTTCCCAGGTCCGTCATTCTGTCCATTGTTGGCCATCCTTGTTATGGTTGAAAGATTTCCTTCTGCAAGATCTCTCTGTCTCCTTCTTGCACTTGCTCTGATCAGCCTTGCTGTTCTCTCAAGTTCACAATTAAAAGGAAGCAAAGGTGGTCTTGAAGATCGAGTTTTTCTCTCGCTCATAAACTGTTGAGGCTTCTCTGTGAACAAAATGAAAGAATTTGTGAATTTATTATAATAAAAAGTAAATAATTACAATTAAACCAAGAATATCTACAGTTCTAAAATTCATAACGCTACACCCTCCCCGGCAACGGCGCCATGAAGCTTTTGAGGCGAAACCTCGGTCAGTGCCCCCCGACAGCCTTTACACTATAATCTATATAGGGCTGTTAAAAAGCTTGCCTAGTTTCTCCTACCGAAAGCGCACGGTATCAAGCTGCAATATTTATTTTAATTGTCGGGATCGTTCAAAAGAGAGTTACACGATAGAAGTGTTTTAATAGAGTTATTAGCTTCAGAATCTGTCCCTACTCTTGGTTTAAGAATGATGTAATGATTATTACTAAAGAATACTATTGAAATGTAAATGCTTAAAACTATAAATGCAGTAAAGAAAACAATTAAAATGGTGTAAGATATTATGATCTTATTCATGTGTTTGAGGTATTACAGACCAAATCAAATGAAATAAGCATATGGTGAGATTATCATACTTCATTGGATAAAACATAATGAAGGTTCGTTGAGATAGAAAAATCCTTTACACAATTCAATCAATTCTTCATGTCTTTAATCACTTCCCAAGACAGGTACTTATGATTCAGTGTCATGACTTTCTAAGCTCTGAAATCATGGAATACTGTCATCACAGAATGATCTGTCAGACTCCTTCTGGGATAACAACTTTCAGAACTGTCACTTAATCTTTTCTTTCAGACTTAGATTAAGCCTTTGACAACTTGAGGTCACTTCTAAATCTTACTATATTCGTCCGAACTTGAAGTTATTCTTTTTATCACTCTGATCAAACTAATCTTATGATCCTGTATTGGATGTCCTCTACAACAAATGAAAAAGCTAATATTTAAATCTATCATCCAATGTTTTCATAAGATTCATCTCTTCAGAGTAATTCCTGCAAGTATTCATAAAGAATAATAGTCTTGTAAGTATATCAAGATGAAATTGCTATTCAAATTCCTTGACTTATCCAGACTACTCAGATTTGTATAACTGATTTAGCTCAAGAAATCTCTGTAAACAGCTCCAAACATCCATGATTTGACTCAGGATTAGTAGACTGTAGTGGAAATATTTAATCTCCTACTCATAGCTATAGTGTTAACTAATACTATGAACCCCGGAAATTAATCTTCCTGATACTCTACTAATTTTTAGGACAAAAGATGGTTCTTGAAACATCTTTCCCTTTTAAACGACAGGTACTAAATGCCCAACTGAAGAACAAGTTTGTTCTTTATCAGTCCTGAGTAAATAATGATTGAGTAAACCTATATCATCATCTCTCTCAGCATACCAGTGTAAAATAGTAAAACGTGTTGCACAAATGAATTGTAATTTTGTAATCATGAAGTATGATTACTCATCATATACTAGGAAATATCCCAAAATATTATGTGTATATGTAATATTATATGTATAAAGAGACGTTGAGGGTTCTGAATCCTCTTAATCAAAATGCAAATGGTGCTTCCAAAATATACGTTGGAAACTAGACAGAATTAGGAAATAACTTTCCCAAGAAAGAGAATTTGAGAAATAACTCTGCAAAATAAGTGTCCAAAATAGCTCGCAGTAACTATTTTGGGTTTCAAACTATGAACATTCCAATTTTCCGCGCGCTATGTCTGTACAGCGTGGAGGGAGCTAATATTCAAAGAACGTTCTCCAGATTTTGTTTATACAAGGAATTAAATGCCTCGCAATAGTTCTATAATAATGCGGCGAGGTACTCAATTCCTACTTATAGGTACTGGTTATATACATATAAGAAGTAAAAGTAAATGATTAATATCCTATAAAATGGATATCAAATCTATTGATATTATAGATTGATCCTCTCGCTTTGTCAGATTGGCATCGCGTGAGTATTCAATTAACCTTTGTCATAATAGATCTATCTGAATATTTCATCGCATCATCTTTTAAGGTGCAGCGAGGGAATATCCTTATTCGAAGTAAATGATCAGAATTTATAACTGTCATAACTACCTTCTGGAATTTCTGTTCAGAAAATTATGAATATAGAATCTTTTGCATCCAAGCTCATGAACTCAAAATTATTGATTCTCAAAGATTATCAAGCGATGATTAACACTGCATTGGGTCTCCAGGAACCTTTTAGAGTTCTGAACATTAAACTTTATGATTCTCCTCTATAAACATAACATTGACAGGAAATCGAGTAAATTCATAATTCTGCCAGATCATACCTAACTCGATTACAACATCTAAATTTCTTTCGTAATTGGAACGAACAATTAGCGCATTAAAGATGTGGAAGTACTATGATCTTTGAAAATCGAATTAAAGATATAATGCAAAATTCAGATTAAATGATGCAATTGAGGTTTATACTCTGCTGAAACAGAATTACGAAATGAAAATAGAAACCAGGAAGATAAGAAATTCACAATCTGATAACCAATCATCCTTCTTGTATCTCAAATAACAAAGAATTAAAAACGAATACACCTGGAAATCTGATTGCTATCAGAATAATGCAAAGATGAGCGAGCGAATCGGAGTTAGATGATGATCGTCATGATGGATGAACAAGCGATCCGAGAGCAACTCTCCTTCCAGGGTATCCTCTAGCTACTCTAACAACTAATCTTAAAGAAATCTACTGCGAAATTGAATTACAGATCTACAAAAACAAATTACAAATCTGAAGAACATGAAAGTAAATTGCAGAGAAAATTAAATCCTAACCTACCTACTAAGTTCTAAAAGTGGACTGGAGAGTAAAGTCGAGCTATTCTCTTCAATCTCCCGCCTGCTGAGCTGATTCCCCAAGGGTCTTATTTATAGATGGGTGTTGTAACTGTTTCTGCCTTGGATGATAACCGCTCGCATCAGAATAGCTCTCCTCTCGCTTTGTCCAGTTCCTTCAAAGCGAGAGTAAACATATAATCATCTTTCGTGATGAGGCGAGGTCTCACAGTTTCTCCCAAAGAACTCTGCTTCTCGCCATAACAGATAAAACTTCTGTCTTGCGCAGACTTCCTTTCCTCGCGATGTCGATCATCATCGCGTGGACTTCAGCATTCGCACATTTTCCTTAAATCTCTTTCCGACTTAGGAAACAAGTCCTCGCATCATTCCTTTTCTTTCCTCGCTATGTCCTTTCCACTTCCCGCTGTTTTCCAGCTTAACTTCCTTCTGCATGACAAAGCGTGGATCAGTTCAATAGAAACACTGCGTGCGAGACTTACAAGGAAAACTCAGAATTTCAAGCCATTTTTCATGTATTTTCCAACTTCTTTGCAATCTTAATTCTTCTTTCATCTTTCCTAATCCTTTATGACTATTCATCAAAAATCAATGGAATTAGGAGCAAAAAGTCATCATCAAGACACTAAATTGGACGCAAATGACAGTCACGAAAGGCTGTCATCACCTACTCACGGTGATTGGATAATGGTGGTAAGGCCACCACGGACAAATCGCAATCGAGGGAAGCAGCCGGCCCAGCGCCATGATAATAAAACTAGCGGGCATCAAAAGGCCCCTGGTAAACTTCCTGATACCATTCCTCGTCCGGCGCAGGTGGATACCAGTGGGCGGCATCAGCCTCCTGGCAAGAGTCCTGATACTACCTCTCGGCCTGTGCAGGTGGATCCTCCTGGGTTCGTTCGAGCTGTTGTGGCTTCGGCTTATTCGGATTCGGATTTGGATCAAGGGCCTTATGCCAAGGCTAAAGGGAAACGGCCGAGAGTATATGTACCCGAGGCCACTTCCACAGAGACGTCAAATAGTTTTCTGGCTTTGGAATGGCATGATCCGAACATGGATGCTGAACCTTCCGGAGGGGGAACTCTGGAACGTACTGCGGCGTGTTCTTAATGATTGAGTTCCAAGATTTTACGATTCTTGCATGGAATATTCGTGGCGCCATGCATAGGAATACACAACGCCACATTAGTGATGTATTACGATCTCATAGGCCTTCGGTTTTTATTGTCTTGGAGCCTAGGGGATTGTTTGAGAAGTTAAGGGTTTTCTTCTATCGGCTAGATTATGAGATGCTCTACATATCGGATCCAATTGGTCAAGCTGGTGGCCTTTGGATTCTAGTTCGCTTGGGAACCCCGTTTAGGTTCTCTTGCTTCGCAGGTTATCCAAGAATGGCCTCCGTTATGGTTTCCAGGGGGGCTGCTGCATGGACCTTCTCCGTAATCTATGTGAATCCTTTGGATACGCAGCGGGTAGTTGATTGGAACAATTTGCGGGCTACGGGGGAGGTTATTTCGGGACCTTGGTTGGCTATCGGTGATTGGAATTCTATTATGTCTCCTTCTGAAACTTTGGGTATGAGTTTTGATCCTCGACTCTCGGATGAGTTCTGCATGGCCTTGGAGGACTGTCATTTGCATACCGTTCATACTATTGGAGAGTAGTTTACATGGCAACGAAATACTACGGGTGGAGCGTTGGCGCGACGGCGGTTGGATAGAGCGGTTGCTAATTTAAGTTGGCTGCAAGCTTTTCCGGAAGGGTATGTGGAGGTGCTCCCCAGGCGGGCCTCGGATCACAATGGATTACTCCTTCATTGCGTCCGGCCGGCTGCTCGGAGTACGGCTAGACCGTTTCGCTGGGAGGCTATGTGGGCGACTCATCCCATGTATGGGCACATTGTGGAGTCAGCTTGGGAATTTGGAGGTTCTTCCTTTACTGAAAAGGTAAGTCAGGTGCAGGAATCATCTAAGCATTTTAATAAATTTACATTTGGAAATCTTCGTCGAAGGAAGAGAAAGGTGTTAAATCGACTAGCAGGGGTGCGGAGAGTATTAGCTAGATGGGACTCGGCTTGTATGATTCGACTTGAGCAAGAGTTACTACGGGAGCTTGATGTGATTTTGAGTCAAGAAGAAATTCTATGGCATCAAAAATCGAGAGATAAGTGGATAAATTTGGGTGACCGCAATACTAAATTTTTTCATACTCAAACATTAATTCGCCGCCAGAGAAGTCGGATTCTTGGTCTTGACATTGATGATCACTGGACGACTGATGGTCCAAGCTTGGAAAATCATGTCACCAGCTACTTTGTCAATTTGTTTGGACATGTCGAGCCGTCGCGGAATCAGCACCCCAGCTTAATGCCGTTGCAGCCGCTTGCTCATAGTGAGGCCCTGGATTGTGAGATTAATAGTGATGAAGTTAAAATAGCTGTTCATTCAATGAGGAGTTTGACTGCACCTGGACCTGATGGGTTACCTCCGTCCTTTTACAAAACCTTTTGGAGCACGGTGGGCGATTCCTTGGTGCAACTGGTACGGCACGCTTTCTGCTATGGGATGTTTGAAGCCTCGCTCGCGGCCACATTTATTTGTCTTATCCCAAAGGTCGATGTTCCGAGGGAAATACGACAGTTCCGGCCTATTAGTCTTTGTAACGTTAGTTATAAAATTATTACCAAGGTCATTGTCAACAGGTTGCGGCCGGTACTACAAAATTACATTAGTCCTTTTCAGTCGGCTTTCCTCCCAGGCCGGGGTACTAAGGGGAATGCTATTGTCTTACAGGAAGTGGTTAACACTTTTCTTATTCCGCAACGGAGGAAGAAAGAATTTTTGTTGAAGGTGGATTTGGAGAAAGCATATGATAATGTCAGTTGGAGTTTTTTGCAAACATGCTTACAAGAGATGGAGCTGCCAGATTCATTATGCCGATTAATAATGTTTTGTGTACGTTCGCCAGTATATTCCATTCTTTGGAATGGGTCGGTCCTCCCTGAGTTCTCACCTTCTAAAGGCCTCCGGCAAGGCGATCCCTTATCGCCTTATCTTTTCATTATAGTTATGGAAAAGCTGTCCCGGACTATTGTTGACAAAGTTCAGTTAGGCATGTGGAGACCGGTTGTTCTTGGGCGCAACTCCCCTTCCATTTCCCATCTTATTTTTGCGGATGATCTTTTACTTTTTTCAGAGGCTTCGCTTGATTCGGTCCGCTGCATGGATGAGGTGTTAAGTAACTTTGCCGCTCAGTCAGGGCTTCGAGTAAACGCTAGGAAATCTCAGGCTTTCGCTTCAGCTTCATTACAGCCCTTCGAATGTCATGCCATTGCTGCTATCTTGAACGTCAGCTTTACCCATGATCTTGGGAAGTACCTAGGATTCCCTATATTTCGGGGTGCGGCTCGGCAAGCGCAGTTTCTTTTCTTGATTGACAAAGTTAAAGCTCGGCTTGGAACGTGGAAACGGGCACTGCTATCTAAGGCGGGTAGGCTCACGCTGGCTCGGGCAGTGTTGGCATCGATCCCTACATATGTCATGCAATTGGCTTGGTTACCTACCTCTACGTGCGATAAGCTTGATGCCATTATTCGTTCCTTCATTTGGAAGGATGCTCGTGGTCGTGGCATTCATCTTGTAGGGTGGAATAAAGTGGCATTGCCAAAGCGTATGGGCGGCCTGGGCATTCGGTCCTGTCGTGACATGAATACTGCATTGTTAGGGAAGTGCTTTTTGGAGCTACGAATGAGATCTTCACAGCCGTGGGTTCAACTTTTTTGCGCCAAGTATGGAACGTCCACTCACCTTTTTCGACAACGGCCTGTTGCATCGGCTCTTTACCGAGCCATGGTCAAGGCAGGCCCATTTTTCGTTGAAGGGATTCGTGTTCGGTTAGGGAATGGCGCTTCTAATTTTTGGGATGCGTCTTGGCTGCCAGCAGGAGCAATCGGGCCTCGCATTCCATGCATTCATCTATCTGACATGGGACGACGGATTAATGAAGTGTATGAAGATGGTAGGTGGCACTGGGGCAGACTTCTTACTCCCATTCCGGCGGATATTAAGGATGAAGTCAGGCGCTTTGGGCCGCTAGTTCGCCATGATGCTGTGCCGGATGTTGTTTGCTGGGCGGGCTCTTTGGATGGTGTATACAGTGTGAAGTCTGGTTACGATTGGTTGTTGAGGCAGCGTGGTTGCGTAGAGGATACTTCGAAAGCTTGGGTCTGGAAGATTGGCGCTCCGGAGAAGATTCGTTTCTTTATGTGGCTGCTCGTTCATGATGCCTTGCCAACGGCCCAGCTGCGACACTCTAGAGGTTTTTCGGACTCCGCTATTTGTGGAGTGTGTGGGCTGCATGAGGAAAGTATTCGTCACTTGTTCTTCCGCTGTTCTTGGGCGCTGGCTGTGTGGAGGAAGTTGGGACATGGAGCGCTCGAGTGGTGGCCGAATGCTAGTGAAGATGGAGGAAGTTGCTTACGGCAAGTTTGTCGAGGATGGAGTGGAAAACATTGGGCTGCGATGTGGTCTATATGGAAAGGGAGAAATGCGGTTGTCATGCGCGGGGAGGATGTTGATATTATTCGAGCTACGAGGGAAGCGGTGATCGTTGGCAACCAGTTCAGCCGCTCCGGCACTAAGACGCCTAGGACTCCCATTTTTCGTTGGGTTACTTGGAATCCATTTGCGGACGCATGTCCTGTGCTTCACGTCGATGGGAGCTCCATTGGTAATCCTGGACCTGCTGGTTATGGTGGTGTTATTCGTGATGCCGGTGGGCTCTGGATTTCAGGGTTTTCAGGATCGATTGGAGTGGCCACTAATCTTGTTGCGGAACTCCATGGCATTCTGGAAGGTATGCGGCGACTTCATGCTCTAGGGATAGCCGAGGCTAATTGTTTCTCTGATTCCATTGAGGCTTTGAGGATCATCCGGAATGGCACTTGTCATTCTCATTGGTTGAGGCCTTTGGTTCAACTCATTTTAGAATTTCGGTCCCTTCGGCCACGGATTAGATGGTTTCATATTTTTCGTGAAGGCAATGCAGTTGCGGACGTATTAGCGAAGATGGGTGCTAGTAGTGAGGACTTCTACACTACTTGGGCATTTCCTCCGGATGTCGTTCTTGGGAGGCTGGATGCAGATAGGGCGGGTACCTGGTTCCCGCGAATTCGTTGATTCTTTATTTTGTTTTGTTCTTTTATTTTTTTATTTTTTTTTATTTTTCTTCTTTGCTGACGCTTTGGCGTCCCTTGTCACCGAAAAAAAAAATTTGTAATATACTTCCTCCGTATTTAAATAATTCTAATGCTTGGGGATGAGGACTTAGCCCAAGTGGTTAAGTCCCTCGACTTCCAGCGGAATGTTAGAGGTTCGATCCCACCGGCCCCCTATCCCTTCCCTTTGTTCCCTTTGTAATTTGTGTGGCATGGACTCTCACTACCCCTTTCCAAGCCTTTAATGGCTCCTAAAAAAAAATAATCCTAATGTTTCCATAATAAATACTATTCCTTGAGTTACTTTGTTTCATTGTTTTAACATAGCCAAGTGAGATTTTGTTAGATTCGTCTAATCACATACTTTTATAATATTAATTTTTTATAATTTTTTCTTTTATAAAATTTGAGATATTACTCTTTAAAAATATATATTGGATTGCGTGAAAACAAGGAATGTTAAAATTTTTTGAATATGGAGGGAGTATTTATTAATTAATTTTTTTTTGGTAACATTGACACCTATGTGTCGTCAAAGGTGTATGGGAGGTGAAGCCACACAAATTACAAAAGTGATAAAGGGGAGAGATAGGGGCAGGTGGGAATCGAACCCCAACAGGTAGGGCATGACCACTTGGTTCAAGTCTGATTTTCTATTTTTATTAAGTAAATTTAATCTTATACTTCCTCCGGTTTTAAATAATTCTAACACTTTCCTTTTTGTATTGTTTTCAAATAATGTTAACATTTTCTTTTTGAGTAATTTTTTTTCATTCACACTACTTTTTCTATTTCTTTCTCTCATCTCCTAAAATCTCCACCACTTATTTCCCATTTCTAACCCGTTCCACAACCCAATGTTAGTATTATTCAAATACGGAGGGAGGGAGCAAGATTATCAAAATCTAGATCTTATGTATGATCGTTTTTCCATTTGCAAGATCGGGATCGTATGATCGTATTCAGATCCTAAGATCCTACGAAATTAGGACAAAAAAAATATTAATATTGCATATTAGCAAATTACAATAACCAATATCAATAAATAATAATTTGTCTAGCAAAAAAAGATAATAATTGAGCATTTAAGACATGATGCTTGAGCTAGGTTGGATTTGTCATTAGAATTTTCCCTATTTTCGTCACTCTCAACCACTATCTTACAAATAGTGGGAGTGGGATCGGATCGTTCAAAGATCTGAAGATCTTGTATAGATCCTATAGATCTTATCCAGATCCCACCCTAATTTAGATCTCATACAGATCTTGATCGTTTTGGCTTTGTGGGATCGTAGAATCGTAAGATCCTAAGATTTAAATCTAGATTTTAATAACCTTGGGAGGGAGTACTAATAATTATGAAATATATATATATAATATTGTTTTATTCATCAATTTTAAAATATACAGATAATTTTTTTAACAGACAAAGTCCCTCTTACAAATAAGAGGGAGTGGGATCGGATAGTGGGATCGGATCGTTCAAAGATCTGAAGATCTTGTATAGATCCTATAGATCTTATCCAGATCCCACCCTAATTTAGATCTCATACAGATCTTGATCGTTTTGGCTTTGTGGGATCGTAGAATCGTAAGATCCTAAGATTTAAATCTAGATTTTAATAACCTGGATATATATATATATAATTGTTTTATTCATCAATTTTAAAATATACAGATAATTTTTTTAACAGACAAAGTAAATGCATTGATTGTATTTTGCGACGGTGAGAAAGATGAACTGAATATCATGTCACTTGTGACGAAAGCCTTTCCACTGCCCGAATTCGATGAGGCACCACGGAGTACTATATATATATATATAGAACTATAGAAGCATTCATGGAGAAGAATTCATTGCTTTGTGCTGTAGAAATCCTGTAACAGAAGCTGCTTCCGATCATGGCTGCCTCGTAATTCCCTCGAACCATTTTACTTGATAATTGTTGTTTTTTATTTTTATGCGTGTCTTTGTTAATTTCTTAAATTTGTGGTTGTTGCGCGTTCTTTCCAATTTCAGAAATTGATTTAACAGTGCTCAATCTTTCGGAATTGTTTTTTACTCGTTGATCAAGTTAGAATAGTAATGGTGGTTTGAAATTTGCAGCGACGTACTTGTGGATCGCCCGCCGGTCCTGAATTCAACTTCTGAGCCGCCACCTCTCTTCGATGGAACCACTAGGTATTCTTTCCCAACCCTAATATCTCCCCTGTTGTTCAGCGTATGTGTTCGTTTGCCAGTATTAACGATAGTTATGAATTATCTGATGTCTGTGAATCGCGGTAATTCAAGCTTTGAAGTTTGATGTGAATTGCATTATCGATTTTTGTGTGTAGGTTGTATATCAATTACAATTGCCCATTTGCTCAGCGTGCGTGGATTGTCAGGAACTATAAGGTTTTATTCGCTATTCTAGGGTTCCTTTTATCCCTATTATTTCAGCAATCTTTTAGTTGCTGGTGTTTTGGGTATAAATTATCGAGCAGTACATGGAACTGTTTTTGAATTCAACCGATTTGATTGTGTGCCTCAAATTCTACACCAGGGGTTACAGGATGAGATAAAATTGGTTCCAATTGACCTTGGAGATCGACCTGCTTGGTACAAGGAGAAAGTTTATCCTGAAAATAAGGTTTTCATTTACTCCCTTGCTCATCTGTGATGGTTAACTCGCATGTGCTCCTTGTTGCCTTGTCCACGAGCACCATAGATACTTGTCTTTATGCTTATTCTTCTACAGGTTCCGGCATTAGAGCACAATGGCAAAGTTATTGGAGAGAGTCTGGACTTGGTTAAATACATAGATTCAAACTTTAAAGGACCAATTCTCTTGCCTGAAGTAAGATGGGAATTTCCATTCGCTTTGTTTCGGTTCTTTTTTTTTTTTTTTAAAGGATAAAATTTTGTTTTTTCCCTTCCCTTTCTCTACATTTTAATTGCTGATGCACACTGTGTCATTCATGTAAATACATCAGGATCCTGCCAAACAGAAGTTTGCTGAAGAGTTGATAGACTACTCTGGTACATTTTTGAAGAATGTTTTCTCTTCATTGAAAGGTGACCCTATCAAAGAAGCAGGTAATCCACTTTTTTCCCTCATTCCTGTTCTCCTTGAATCAATGGTTTTGGTGTCAGCCGTTTATATATAACTTAACTTGATTCATACCAGGACCTGAATTTGATTACTTGGAGACTGCCCTCGATAAATTTGAAGATGGCCCTTTCTTTCTTGGTCAATTCAGTCAAGTGAGTGATTATTAGTATGTTTTACAACTAGATTCCTCCCGTTGGTTATATACTTGTACGCCTGAAAGAACAAGATGAAACAATTAAAAGTACCAAAAGCAATGCATGACTGCAATGACCATGGTGTTGAGGAACAATTGAATTTGGTTCAAGGTTGCATGTCTTGGGATAATTGTATTTGTTTACTCTGAAGCAAATCCGTCTTGTGGTTTGCAGGCAGATGTTGTATATGCTCCATTTGTCGAGAGAATTCAGATTTTCTTTGCAGAACAATGGAAATATGATATTGCATCAGGAAGACCAAAACTAGCCGCATGGATTCAGGTACCTTCATTGGCATGACATTTGTTATTGCCTTTACTCTAGGGACTAACTGATTCTGCAGTTGGATAACTGATTCTGCAATTCATTTTCTTTTTATTAGCCATTTCTTCTTGTGTTATCATTGTTATCACATCATATGGTAAGTGTTGTAAAAACGTTTCATGGACGTGCATGCCTGCTTGGATAATATTAGTGACGAATATATAGGACAGAAACTACAAGTGAAAACAAGAATAAGATAATTTGATCATATATTTGGGAGATCTCTAGATGCTCCATACTAGGGGGAAGGGATAGTAAAACCTTATTGGTTACATGTTACATTCAAACAATACGTTTTGTTTGATTGTAATCGATGTTAACTTGTGATCCCGATAGCCAGCCATCTTCACATAGCAAGATGAAGCTTAAGTGATGATGATAACATTCTCTTACATCATCTCCCAAATCTTGGGTAGATCGAGTATGTATTTATCGAACATAGGGGCAGTACGCTATCTTTATATCACACTTGATTAAAGCGTAGGCAGTGAGGAGGATGATATAATCTTCCTAAAATCCTTGTCCAGGAAATAAACAAGATAGATGCTTACAAGCCAACCAAGTGCGACGTTGTCCACCTTCTTGAAATGTGGAGAAGCCGTTTTCTGGTATTTGCTCTTCCCTCTTCTCGATACAGCTTTTTGTCCCCTTTCTTCAGTCTACTGAAATTTCAATCTCTGCTGCATTCACAGGCGTGATGTCAAACAACGAGAGTTGTGCTACTAAAATTCTCTTGGCGTATGTATAGCTGTGCAACAATATGCTTCTCCCGGTTGTGTGTTTTTTAGCTACATGTTCTTCTCTGATCTGGCTTTGCTTCCGTTGTAATTTGGATACATTAATAAATTGTGTGAGTTGGATTTCATTATATTTGTATTCTGTTTATTGAGATGAGAGTTGGCTCATTCGAAAATGCAAAAAATCGAGAGGGGTTCATTTCTGTTGCCAGATGTTACAAGTAGTCAGTCAAGTACTCTAGTAGTATTTTAATTCCGAGGAATCATAACACCTAGTGTTTTTTATTGGTTGAACTTTTAGGTGACCAGTTTCAGGGAAACTCCATAAAAAGCCTTCTGGCCCAGGGGGGTCATAATTAGGGATGGAGAACCGACCCGGACCCAACCCGTTTAGCTCGGTTCGGGTCCACCTTTTCGGGTCTCGGTTCGGGTCTGAGTCGGGTCTAAATGATTTTTTCTCGGGTTGGGTCGGGTCTTGGGTTTAGGGATAGACCCGACCCGACCCGACCCGACCCGACCCGAATAGGTTTAAATGAGTTGCAACCCTAATATGTGTTGCTCGTCAGTCAGTCTCTCCACTCTCCATTCAATTTTATCACACACTCACAGTCACAGCCTCCCCCCAAATCCCAATCGAGATCTCCCGCAGCCGCTCAGCTCTCACCACTCCGAGTCTCCGACCTCCGCCCCCTTCCGGCCATCCGGCGCCGCCTCGCAGGTTCCGCGAGCTCTGATGGCGTCGCCCTTCCTCTCCCACTCGCGGCGAGCTTCTGTATGCTGATTGGTCGCCGGTCCCGTGCGCTCTACTCGCCCTTCCTCTGCTCGTCGGCCGTTCGTATTCGTCTTCCCTTCGCCGTCCCTCTGCAGCTCCGGTGCTCGGTGCTATGCTCGCCGTCCGTATTCAGTTCTTTGCTCGTTGTTCTGCCGTTCGTGTTCGTTCTTGCCATTCCTGTGCTCGGTGCTCCAATTAAAATAGGTAAATGGCCATGATTGGCAAATGTTACTGATTATCCCAAAAGTCCTAAATCTTGTCTCTTTGATCATTTTTTAATGTTCTATTTTTCCTTTTCTACTGTCTGTGATTATGGTTAGTTTTCATATATTATGATTTTTCTGTTAATAATTAGGCATGGGAAGAAGCTGCAAAAGTTGTGAAGGAGGAAGAAGCTGTTAAACTGAAGCTTTGTGAAGATTTGAATAATCTGGTTGACTTAAATTTTCAGATTTCTAAATTCCCACCTCCCTAGAGGTTTTTTTTTCTATAAAATGGCACCTGTGATTTTCACAGGTTGTAGAAAGTAGTAATGCCCAACTCAGTAGACTGGAGGAATTGAAACCCCGACTGGAGTCTCTAAATCCAAGCAGATCATCTGTGTCCATTCCCTCTGTGAGATTCCAGCATTAACTTAATATTGAATTGGTCATAAAACTTGAATTTGTCTAATGTTTTGTTTTTGTTCGCTAATGTGTCCTATACCTTATGAAACTTATTGTTAAGATAGTTCTCATTACACAGCATGAAATCTATATGCAAAAGATATGCTAATTAGAACTTATTAGTTCTCATTAGAACTGTGCACAGGTTGTATGATTTATTTGTATGTGTTTTGGAATCAGGCTTGTTGAGTTGCTGATATATTTTCCAGAACATGATTTTTATGAACTTTCAGAAGTCAGAACAGGATTGTATGTGTTTTCTGCATGCTGCTGCTGTTAGTTTTTTTTAAAAAAAATTTCAGTCGGGTCCGGGTCGGGTTGGGTCTACTTTTTTGGTGACTTGTTAAATCTTTCGGGTACACGGGTCCACGGTTCTGGGTCCGGGTCCTCTTCGGTTCGGTTCTGATCGGGTCCGGTGAGTATTACCTCGGGTCTGGGTCGGGTCCTGGGTCCTGAAATTTATCTCGGTTCGGGTCCTGGGTCTGTCTGGACCCGACCCAGACCCGACCCATTGCCATCCCTAGTCATAATCCTCAGCACCACTGTGGTCTGTGGCGGCTGTGGGTAAGGCAATTGAACAGTTCACTGGTCCATAGCGATTGGTGTGGAAACACCCACAAAGCCAAAGCCCCCGGGTCGAATATTTCTCAATTTTAGCAGATAATAAAAATAAAATGATGCTTTAAAGCATGGTAATGACCCATTAAGTGTCACTTGACAATGTTCAAGATGCTCTTGAGAGTAGGGTGGTAAACGAATCAAATATTTTTTGTTCGACTCGTGATTCGATTCGAAATTGTTCGAAATTTTGATATTCGATTAATATTTGATTCGATTCGATATTAGATTTTATATTAAAATATATACAAATATATAAATTAATTTACTAAATAATTTAAAATTTTAATTTTAATCACTATATTTACTAATTAATATAAATATATTGATAAATGAATATTAAAATATCAAATTTGATCTATA
>JAOANR010000014.1:36332273-36737016 GCA_030278955.1 Hygrophila difformis | reverse complement strand
ACTGTGAAACGGTGGCCTGTCGGTAAAACGGTGCCCGTCGGGGGTTTTTCGGTAAAACGGTGCTCGTCGGGCCGCCTGTCAGTAAAACGGTGCTCGTCGGGCCGCCTGTCAGTAGAACGGTGGCCATCGAGTGGCCTGTTGGTAAAACAGTACCCGTCGTAAAACGGTGCCCGTCGGTGGCCTGTCCGTAAAACGGTGCCCGTCGGGTGGCCTGTCGGTAAAACGGTGCCCGTTGGGGTATTTCGTTAAAACGGTGCCCGTCGGGTTCCTGTCAGTATAACGGTGCCTGTCGGGTGGCCTATCTGTAAAAAGGTGCCCGTCAGTGGCCTGTCAGTAAAACGGTGCCCGTCGGGTGGCCTATCGGTAAAACAGTGCCCGTCGGATCGCCTGTCAGCAAAACGGTGGCCTTCGAGTGGCCAGTCGATAAAACGGTGCCCGTCGGGAGCATTTCGGTAAAACGGTGCACGTCGGGTGGCCTGTCAGTAAAACGGTGCCCGTCGGGTGGCCTGTCGGTAAAACGGTGCCCGTCGGTGGCCTGTCCGTAAAACGGTGGCCTGTCGGTAAAACGGTGCCCGTCGGGGGTATTTCGGTAAAACGGTGCCCGTCGGGTGGCCTGTCAGTAAAACAGTGCCGACGGGTGGCCTGTCGGCATAACAATGCCCGCCGGGTGGTATGTAGGTAAAACGGTGCCCGTCGGGTGGTATCTCGGTAAAACGCTCCCCGTCGGGGGCATTTCGGTAAAACGGTGCCCGTCGGGTGGCCTGTCGGTAAAACGGTGCCCGTCGGGGGTATTTTGGTAAAACGGTGCCCGTCGGGTCGCCTGTCAGTAAAACGGTGGCCTTCGAGTGGCCTGTCGGTAAAACGGTGCGCGTCGGGTGGCCTGTTGGTAAAACGCTGCCCGTCGGTGGCCTGTCGGAAAAACGGTGCCCGTCGGGTCGCCTGTCAGTAAAACGGTGGCCTTCGAGTGGCCTATCGGTAAAACGGTGCGCGTCGGGTGGCTTGTCAGTAAAACGTTGCCTGTCGGGTGGCCTGTCTGTAAAACGGTGCCCGACAGTGGCCTGTCAGTAAAACGGTGCCCGTCGGGTGGCCTATCGGTAAAAACGGTGCCCGTCAGGGGTATTTCGGTAAAACGGTGTCCGTCGGGTCGCCTGTCAGTAAAACGGTGGCCTTCGAGTGGCCTGTCGGTAAAACGGTGCCCGTCTGGGGCATTTCGGTAAGACGGTGCACGTCGGATGGCCTGTCAGTAAAACGGTGCCTGTCGGGTGGCCTGCCTGTAAAACGGTGCCCGTCAGTGGCCTGTCAGTAAAACGGTGCCCGTCGGGTGGCCTGTCGGTAAACCGGTGCCCGCCGGGGGTATTTCGGTAAAACGGTGCTCGTCGGGTCGCCTGTCAGTAAAACGGTGGCATTCGAGTGGCCTGTCGGTAAAACGGTGCCCGTCGGGTGGCTTGTCGGAAAAACGGTGCCCGTCGGGGTATTTCGGTAAAACGGTGCCCGTCGGGTGGCCTGTCAGTAAAACCGTGCCCGTCGGGTGGCCTGTCGGTAAAACAGTGTCGGCCGGTGGCCTGTCGGTAAAACGGTGCCCGTCGGATGGCCTGTCGGTAAAACGGTGCCCGTCGGGGGTATTTCGGTAAAACGGTGCCCGTCGGGTCGCCTGTCAGTAAAACGGTGGCCTTCGAGTGGCTTGTCGGTAAAACGGTGCGCGTCGGGTGGCCTGTCGATAAAACGGTGCCCGTCGGGGTATTTCGGTAAAACGGTGCCCGTCGGGTGTCCTGTCAGTATAACGGTGCCTATCGGGTGGCCTGTCAGTAAAACGGTGCCCGTCTGTGGCCTGTCAGTAAAACGGTGCCCGTCGGGTGGCCTTTCGGTAAAACGGTGCCCGTCGGGTCGCCTCTTAGTAAAACGGTGGCCTTCGAGTGGCCTGTCGGTAAAACGGTGTCCGTCGGGGGCATTTTGGTAAGACGGTGCACGTCGGGTGGCTTGTCAGTAAAACAGTGCCTGTCGGGTGGCCTGCCTGTAAAACGGTGTCCGTCAGTGGCCTGTCAGTAAAACGGTGGCCGTCGGGTGGCCTGCCTGTAAAACGGTGCCCTTCAGTGGCCTGTCAGTAACAGGGTGCCCGTCAGGTGGCCTGTCGGTAAACCGGTGCCCGTCGGGGGTATTTTGGTAAAACGGTGCCCGTCGGGTCGCCTGTCAGTAAAACGGTGGCCTTCGAGTGGCCTGTCGGTAAAACGTTGCCCGTCGGGGGCATTTCGGTAAGACGGTGCACGTCGGGTGGCCTGTCAGTAAAACGGTGCCTTTCGGGTGGTCTGCCTGTAAAACGGTGCCCGTCAGTGACCTGTTAGTAAAACGGTGCCTGTTGGGTGGCCTATCGGTAAACCGGTGCCCGTCGGGGGCATTTCGGTAAAACGGTGCACGTCGGGTGGCCTGTCAGTAAAACGGTGCCCGTCAGGTGGCCTGTCGGTAAAACGGTGCCTGTCGGTGGCCTGTCAGTAAAACGGTGGCCTGTCGGTAAAACGGTGCCCGTCGGGGGTATTTCGGTAAAATGGTGCTCGTCGGGTCGCCTGTCATTAAAACCGTGCTCGTCGGGCCGCCTGTCAGTAAAACGGTGGCCGTCGAGTGGCCTGTCGGTAAAACAGTACCCGTCGGGGGTATTTCGGTAAAACGGTGCCCGTCGGGTGACTTGTCAGTAAAATGGTGCCCGTCGGGTGACCTGTTGGAAAAACGGTGCACGTCGGTGGCCTGTCCGTAAAACGGTGCTCGTCAGTGGCCTGTTCGTAAAACGGTACCCGTCGGGTGGCCTATCGGTAAAACGGTGCCCGTCGGGGGTATTTCGTTAAACGGTGCCCGTCGGGTCGCCTGTCAGTAAGACGGTGGCCTTTGAGTGGCCTGTCGGTAAAACAGTGCCCGCGGGGGCATTTCGGTAAAACGGTGCAGTCGGGTGGCCTGTCGGTAAAACGTTGCCCGTCGGTGGCCTGTCTGTGAAACGGTGGCCTGTCGGTAAAACGGTGCCCGTCGGGGGTTTTTCGGTAAAACGGTGCTCGTCGGGCCGCCTGTCAGTAAAACGGTGCTCGTCGGGCCGCCTGTCAGTAGAACGGTGGCCATCGAGTGGCCTGTTGGTAAAACAGTACCCGTCGTAAAACGGTGCCCGTCGGGTGGCCTGTCGGTAAAACGGTGCCCGTTGGGGTATTTCGTTAAAACGGTGCCCGTCGGGTTCCTGTCAGTATAACGGTGCCTGTCGGGTGGCCTATCTGTAAAAAGGTGCCCGTCAGTGGCCTGTCAGTAAAACGGCGCCCGTCGGGTGGCCTATCGGTAAAACAGTGCCCGTCGGATCGCCTGTCAGCAAAACGGTGGCCTTCGAGTGGCCAGTCGATAAAACGGTGCCCGTCGGGAGCATTTCGGTAAAACGGTGCACGTCGGGTGGCCTGTCAGTAAAACGGTGCCCGTCGGGTGGCCTGTCGGTAAAACGGTGCCCGTCGGTGGCCTGTCCGTAAAACGGTGGCCTGTCGGTAAAACGGTGCCCGTCGGGGGTATTTCGGTAAAACGGTGCCCGTCGGGTGGCCTGTCAGTAAAACAGTGCCGACGGGTGGCCTGTCGGCATAACAATGCCCGCCGGGTGGTATGTAGGTAAAACGGTGCCCGTCGGGTGGTATCTCGGTAAAACGCTCCCCGTCGGGGGCATTTCGGTAAAACGGTGCCCGTCGGGTTGCCTGTCGGTAAAACGGTGCCCGTCGGGGGTATTTTGGTAAAACGGTGCCCGTCGGGTCGCCTGTCAGTAAAACGGTGGCCTTCGAGTGGCCTGTCGGTAAAACGGTGCGCGTCGGGTGGCCTGTTGGTAAAACGCTGCCCGTCGGTGGCCTGTCGGAAAAACGGTGCCCGTCGGGTCGCCTGTCAGTAAAACGGTGGCCTTCGAGTGGCCTATCGGTAAAACGGTGCGCGTCGGGTGACCTGTCAGTAAAACGTTGCCTGTCGGGTGGCCTGTCTGTAAAACGGTGCCCGACAGTGGCCTGTCAGTAAAACGGTGCCCGTCGGGTGGCCTATCGGTAAAACGGTGCCCGTCAGGGGTATTTCGGTAAAACGGTGCCCGTCGGGTCGCCTGTCAGTAAAACGGTCGCCTTCGAGTGGCCTGTCGGTAAAACGGTGCCCGTCTGGGGCATTTCGGTAAGACGGTGCACGTCGGATGGCCTATCAGTAAAACGGTGCCTGTCGAGTGGCCTGCCTGTAAAACGGTGCCCGTCAGTGGCCTGTCAGTAAAACGGTGCCCGTCGGGTGGCCTGTCGGTAAACCGGTGCCCGCCGGGGGTATTTCGGTAAAACGGTGCTCGTCGGGTCGCCTGTCAGTAAAACGGTGGCATTCGAGTGGCCTGTCGGTAAAACGGTGCCCGTCGGGTGGCCTGTCGGAAAAACGATGCCCGTCGGGGGTATTTCGGTAAAACGGTGCCCGTCGGGTGGCCTGTCAGTAAAACCGTGCCCGTCGGGTGGCCTGTCGGTAAAACAGTGTCGGTCGGTGGCCTGTCGGTAAAACGGTGCCCGTCGGGTGGCCTGTCGGTAAAACGGTGCCCATCGGTGGCCTGTCCGTAAAACGGTGCCCGTCGGGTGGCCTGTCTGTAAAACGGTGCCCGTCGGGGTATTCGGGTAAAACGGTGCCCGTCGGGTGTCCTGTCAGTATAACGGTGCCTGTCGGGTGGCTGTCTGTAAAACGGTGCCCGTCAGTGGCCTGTCTGTAAAACGGTGCCCGTTGGGTGGCCTAACGGTAAAACGGTGCTCGTCGGGGGTATTTCCGTAAAACGGTGCCCGTCGGGTCGCCTGACAGTAAAACGGTGGCCTTCGAGTGGTTTGTCGGTAAAACGGTGCCCGTCGGGGGCATTTCGGTAGAACGGTGCACGTCGGGTGGCTGTCAGTAAAACGGTGCCCGTCGTGTGGCCTGTCGGTAAAACGGTGCCCGTCGGTGGCCTGTCAGTAAAAAGGTGGCCTGTCGGTAAAACGGTGCCCGTCGGGGGTATTTCGGTAAAACCTTGCCCGTTGCCATGGATCCCTTGGTTACTACTTGCAAGAACAAGAAGGAAAGGAAAGGATAGGGAAGCAAACCACAACAAGAACCGAAAGGGGAAGCAACCAAGGTGTTTAGAACCGTGACCTCATCCCAATCCTCCAAGCTCAAGCCTTGGTTTAGTAATCACAAGGATGCTTCAAGTCCAAGTGATGAATGTTTCCCAACAAGCATTCAAAGGTGTTTGTGAGTGTGTGTGTAAACTCACAAGGTGATCTTTTGAGAGAAATATCAAGTAGATTTCATTCAAGGCAAAAGATGAGTCTTACAAATGATGGGGGAGGCATATATATAGTGCCAAAGCCCCTAGGAACACTTACAAAGGAAGAAAAATGAAAAAGGGACGAAAATAAGGCCTTGGGCGCTAAGCGGGCGATTTGGGCGCTAAACAGGACTTTGTCCCTATGCGTGGCATGGCGACAAAGCCTGCTTGGCGACAGAGCCTGCTTGGCGCCATAGCCTTCTTGGCGACAGAGCCCGCTTGGCGACAGAGCCTGCTTAGCGACAGAGCTTTGGGGACAAGTCCCTTTGTCTCTAAACAGGGCTTTGTCTCTATGCGTGGCTTGGGGACAAAGCGCTTAAGGACAAAAGGATAGGGACAAAGCCTTCTCCCAAAATTTGAAGTCTTATATTATTACATTAATCTATAATATTATCCGACCATCTTCCGACTTTGACCAAAATTTGTCCGGCGACCGGCGGTGGTTCCGGCCGACCTCCGGCGAACTTCCGGTCAATTTTCCGGCGAGCTCCGTTTGACCTTCCGGCGATGCTCCGGTGCTCCGGCGGCTTCTCCGGTCATCTTCCGGCGACTTTCCGGCGACGGCCAACTTCCGGCCAACTTTCCGGCGAGCTCCGTTTGACCTTCCGGTGATGCTCCGATGCTCCGACGACTTCCCCGGTCATCTTCCGGCGACTCTCCGGCGACGGTGATGGCTTACTGCTTCAAAATTGGGGATCCCATGGTTGGAATCCCTCCGGTCTCATCGAGTTGGATCATGATCACTGCTTTCGGATTGTGGCCATCTTCTTTGTTGATTTCGACTTGGAATTCCTCAGACTTGAGAAGGCTTGCAATCCGGTCAGTGAACTTCTTGGTCCGGCTCCGGGAGCATGGTCCAGCTGGGATAATTAGTGTTGCAGATTTGGCTACCACGCCATCCCCTCCCCCTTGAGAAGGTTGAGCCATCAACCGATCAAGCTCTTCACCGTCCTCCTCGTAGAGGTTGAGATCTGCAACATTAAAAGTAGCGTTAATTCCATACTCAGGGGGCAACTCTAATCTGTAAGCATTGTCATTAATCTTTTCCAAAACTCGGAATGGACCGTCCCCCCGTGGGGAAAGTTTGTCGCGTCTCTTCATCGGAAATCTCTCCTTTCGCATGTGGAGCCAAACCCAATCCCCGGGCTTCAATAGCAGCTTCTTTCGTCCCCTGTTAGCATATTTCGCGTATGTCTCTGTGGCCTTCCTGAGGCTTTCCTGGACGTTCTTGTGAAGCTCCTGTATAGCTCGAGCCCTGTCCCTGCCATTAACATTAAAATGCTCACTGCGGGGCAATGGCAGTAAATCGACAGGTGTTAGTGGGTTGAAACCATAGACAATTTCGAATGGTGACATGTTAGTGGCACTGTGGACGTGTCTATTATATGCAAACTCTATGTAGGGTAAACACTCGTCCCAACTTTTGTAACTGGAAGCAGTAATAATCCGCAGCAGATTACCCAAGACTCTGTTGACGGCTTCAGTTTGCCCGTCTGTTTGAGGGTGATAAGCTGTGGAGAACAAAAGCTTCGTGCCAATCTCATGCCACAGAGATTTCCAAAAGTAGCTGACAAATTTTGTGTCCCGATCTGACACAATAGTTTTCGGGATTCCATGGAGACGCACCACTTCTTTGAAGAATAATTTGGCGATGTGGTGGGCGTCGTTGGTCTTCGTGCAAGGAATAAAATGAGCCATCTTGCTGAATCGATCTACCACTACGAATATCGAATCCTTGTTCCGTGCTGTCCGTGGTAGTCCCAACACGAAGTCCATAGAAAGATCAATCCATGGTCCCTCGGGAATTGGTAGAGGCATATATAAACCATGTGGCTTGGAAGTGGATTTCGCCTTCAGACAGACGATGCATTTGGAGATCAAGTCATCCACTTCTTTCCTCATTCCCGGCCAGTAAAAACGTTCACTCAGAATACCAAAGGTGGCAGTCTTTCCGAAATGTCCCATAAGGTCTCCATTGTGAACCTCCTTTATTAGAAGTTCCCTGACCGATCCCTTGGGAATGCACAGTCGGTTCTCATAATATAGAAATCCATCAAGTCTTGAATACTCCTTGAACCCGTGCCTTTCGGTTTCTGCCCAGAAATCCTTGAAGTCTGGATCAGTGGCATATTGATCTTTGATATGTTCAAAGCCAATCAGGTGTGTCGTGGCAATGGCCGCCAAGGCTGTCCTTCGGGATAAAGCATCTGCAACAATATTTTCCTTCCCCTTTTTGTACTTGAGCACATACGGGAAAGTCTCGATAAATCCGCTCCAGCGTGCATGCCTTTTTCCCAGTTGTCCTTGATTCCGAATATGCTTGAGGGTTTCGTGGTCCGTATGGATAATGAACTCACGACCCCGGAGATAGTGTTGCCACGTCTTTAAAGCTCGGACCACAGCGTAGAGCTCCTTGTCATATGTAGAATAGTTCAACTGTGCGCCAGAGAACTTTTCGCTGTGGTATGCCACCGGCTTTCCATTTTGTAATAAAACTGCACCCATGCCCGTTCCTGATGCATCGCATTCCACTTCGAATGGAATGTCAAAATCTGGTAGGGCTAGAACCGGCGCATGAGTCAGTTTGGACTTCAGCTCGTCAAAACTCTTTTGTTCAGACGGCCCCCACTTAAAAATAAGTCCTTTCTTAAGCAGTGAAGTTAGGGGTGCCGCAATCAAGCTAAAATTCGGGACGAATCTCCTGAAGAACCCACACAGACCCAAGAACTGTCTAACTTCATGCACATTCGTGGGTGGCTTCTATTCAGAGATTGCCTTTATTTTTGCTTCATCGACCTTAAGACCACCACGTCCCACAATGTATCCAAGGAACGAGAGTTCAGTCGCATGAAAAGTGCATTTCTCCTCGTTAGCATAGAGCTGAACTTCTCGCAACCTGTTTAGTACCTGTTGGACATGGGAAAGGTGATCAGACTCACTAGAACTATACACTAAAATGTCATCAAAATATACAACAACAAATTTATTAATAAATTGGCGAAGAGTCTCATTCATAAGTCGCATGAATGTTGAAGGTGCGTTCGTCAGTCCAAATGGCATAACGAGCCATTCATATAATCCGAATTTGGTCTTGAACGCCGTCTTCCATTCATCTCCCGGTTGCATCCGGATCTGATGATATCCACTTCGCAGATCAATTTTTGAGAAAATGCTGGCGTGACCCAGCTCGTCAAGCATGTCGTCCAACCGCGGGATCGGGTGTCGATATTTAATGGTAATTGCGTTCACGGCTCGGCAATCTACACACATGCGCCACGTCCCGTCTTTCTTGGGAACCAACAAAACGGGCACGGCACACGGCGAGAGGCTTTCTCGGACCCATCCTTTATCCATCAACTCTTGAACTTGTCTCTGCACTTCTTTAGTTTCTTCCGGATTCATTCGGTATGCTGGCCGATTAGGAATTGACGCTCCGGGCACGAAATCGATTTGGTGCTCGATTCCGCGCAAAGGTGGAAGACCAGCAGGGACTTCATCCGGGAAGATATCAGAATTTTCATCCAACATCCTGGAAAAATTAACAGGAATATTAGGTGCAGCAATGCAAGTCCTATAGATATCATCAACAGGTTTTGCAAAAGCAAGGAAACAGTAACCTGTGGAACTCGGTGCGCGTATTGTTTGTTCAAAATCGGTTCGAGTCGTCAGCAGACAAGGATTGGTTGACGTGCTCTCAATGCAGAGGGTTTTGCCTTTATCTTTCGATTTTCGCTCTGCTTCGTCCTTCTTCATATTGGCACGCAGGACTTCTTGATCCGCCCGAACCATTTTTACGGACAGTGGCTTGACATTTATTTTCTTTTGTTTAAAAATAAAAGATAAACAATTGGCACGACCCTTGTATTTGACATCGCGATCATATAACCATGGTCGGCCTAACAAAATGTGGCAAGCCGTCATTGGAATGACATCGCAAATGACATTTTCAGAATAGGACCCGATCTTGATAGGAATTTTGGCTCGTCGGTTGACTTTCAGGTCGCTATTGTCATTCATCCAATGGAGGTGGTAGGGACTCGGGTGCTCTTCAGTCGGGATACCTAATCTGCGAACAACATAAGCGCTCACAGCATTAGTGCAACTTCCATTATCCACAATTACTGAAGCAATATTGCCCTTTAAATCACAATGACAGTAAAATAAATTCTCCCTTTGTTCGTCAGAACGAGGTTTTTCTTCTGTTCGTTCAGCACTGAGAGTCCGCATAGCCACCAGATTGGTCAATTTGCGATCCTCTTCAACTGTTTCCTCGGCTGCGTAGAATTCATCATTGTCATCGGAGTCCTCATTTTCTTCTCTATCAGCCTGTTCAGGTTGTTCATCATCAGAGTCTATTATTCTCCAAGATCCGTCTTCCATGAGTGCAGCTCTTTTGGTGAAAGGGCACTCAGGTGAGTAATGTCCCTTCCGACCGCATTTGAAGCACGTGACTTCCTTCTTCCGATCCTTGTCAAATTTAGGCCTCTCGATGACCGCGGGTTTAGGACCTTCCGGACGGTAGGTCTTAAATTCCTTGGCCATTTCGAAACCTTTCGGCTTGGGCTTATCGTCCCTTGGAATGAACGTCTTTTGACCCCAAGGTTTCTGCGAACTTGATCCGGAATCCTGTCGGTACTTCTGCACTCGAGGTCGCTCATCTGTTTCAAGCTTCATGGCTAGCTCCACCAAATCGGACAAAGTGTCATATGGTCGCAGCTTAGCCTCCTTTCGGATCTCGATTCGGAGTCCTTTGAGAAATCTAGACTTCGTGATGCCCTCGTCTTCAACTACTCCGGCTTTCAGTAAGAGAGTCTCCATTTCCTTATAATACTCCTCTACCGACCTGTTTCCTTGAACAAGAAATACAAGTTTATCATATAGGTCCTGACGGTAGTGAGATGGTACAAATCTGTTCTCCATGGCCCTTGTCAGCGTGGCCCAAGTTTGAATAGGATCATAGCCATTCCGGTGGATTTCATGAGTCACTTTCTGCCACCATACCAACGCATAATCTTTGAAAGCACAGACGGCCACATTGACCTTTTTGATATCTGCGTAGTTATGGCAATTGAAAATGAGTTCCATCGAATGCTTCCATTCAAGAAATTCATCCAGATTGGATGTTCCTTTAAATGGGGGAATGTCGAACTTGATCCCTTTCAAGTCTCGGTCGGGCTCGTCATTACGATTATTTCGGCGGGGGTTTCTGTGGTACACCTCCTCGTCGGAATCTGAATCGGAATCACGTTGTTGATGTCTGACTGGTCTGGGTGGAGCAGGTACTCGTGGCGGTTGTAGATTCGCGGGTGTCTGAGGTACAGGATTGTTTCGACCAGCGTGTCGGGGTCCCTGCTGCTGGGCCTCGATCTCGGCTTCGGCCTCATCCATTTCATGGCTTTGTACCCCCTGGGGTCCACTTTGATGGCTCCGAGGGGTACTGGACGTTGCAGGTGGAGTGGCCTGTGGAGTTGTTCGGTCAAACACTTCCTGTATCTTCAACTCAAGACGCCTCATGGTTTCCGATTGTACCGCGTTACCATGCATGACCATGTCGTCTTTGAAGGTATCAACCCTATGATTCAAATCATCTATCCGCTGATCCATATTATCCAAACGGGCAGTCATTCTTTGCAACATGTCCATCAAATCCTTGTTAGAAGGTTGACCTGAACCTGCCATTTCAGAAAATTGAACAAGAAGAATTAAGTAGCACCTGCAAAGAAGATGAAAATATTATAGATAATAAGAATATTATAGATAATAATAATAATAAAATAAAATAAAAGATGGAATTTATTTGGATCACTCGGTAAAATCACTCAGTTTGCTCACAACCCGATGGCTGAATGCTGGGTTAATTCACAACCTGGTATATATCTGCAGTCCACAGTGATCACAAACAAATTTCGAGTGGCGGAGAGTGAGGCCTGAATATACGTACGCACAATGCAAGATACAAATGCAATGTTCGACTCTATCAACAACCGCTAGGAAATATGTGAAATGCAATGCAATGAAATTATGTCACGATTTTAATCGGCAATTGCAATCCAATAATTCCAAGACCTCACAATATAAAAGTGAACTCACCAAATTTTGAAAAGTGGTAGCTCACAACACTCGACTCCCAATAAAAACCCAAAATAAAATAAAATAAGAGAAAAGAAAAATCACACTGAAATACTACAAGTAGGAAGGTAAGATATAGGGTGGCTATGTAGTGGCAGGACTTGCTTTTACTATGGCTTCAACAGTTCGGTTTCACAGCTAATTGAGAGGAATTTCAATGTCTGTAATTACAGATGAAACTTCAACTCGGAGTTCATAACAAATGTTAGAGGAACTACTGTGCCAACCGTTTATATCCAATTTGTTTTTAAGCAAGTAGGGAGTGCCAAATAAATAAGCAAGTAGGTGAAAATATATAAGCCATGAGTATTGTGGGACCCACGGCCTACAATCCCTTCAATTTGAAAAGTTGGGCACGTGCAAGAGAGGATGGCAAATTAAGGAAATGGAAACGGGTGGGGGCCACGGAGGATGGTTAGCCGCAACAATTGACAATATCTTGCTATTCTTTTGATTTTGTAGGCTACCAACCTTTCTAATCAAGTGCCCATGCCGTCCTACACCTCTCTTATCAATTGCATGCCCATATCCCTACTAACCTTGTGATGATTACTCTATTTTTGAGCTTAAAACACACGGCTGATATGGGATTTTTGGATCAGATTTTTGAACCTCAAGAAACTTATGAAGATTACAAGAACATGGATGAAGAACACTTGAACTCTCAAGAACACACAAATTCACTCACTTGGAATTTTTAGTTGCTCTTATCCAATTAATCACATGAACACATCCCAAATACATACATTCACACATGAGAATCAAAATGAGTGAAAACTAACAACAAACACACAAAAACACAAGATCAAGAAGCAAAATATGGAGATCTTCTGATTTTTGCACAAGAACACACATAAACTTCAAATTACCATAACTTTGTCATACGATGTCCGTTTTTGATGATCCACATATGTAAATTCATCTACTCAACATGAGGAATTCAAATATGTGCCCAGATTTGCAAAATTCAAAGTTATTAAGTCCGAAATGGTCCAAAACAGATTCTGTCCAGATTGGTATTTTGGAGTTTTTGAGTTTTTGATGAGTTTGATAAAACTTGGGCAGCATATCCCCTTAGGAATGGTTGATTATAATTGCCAAATGGAACGTGGTTCCAAATGGGGAATGGTGAAGAACAAGTTTTTGGGATTTTTCGATTTTTATGGAAAAACAAGTAGAACCAAGTGTAGCTCTGATACCAAATAAATTAGGATGCCATGGATCCCTTGGTTACTACTTGCAAGAACAAGAAGGAAAGGAAAGGATAGGGAAGCAAACCACAACAAGAACCGAAAGGGGAAGCAACCAAGGTGTTTAGAACCGTGACCTCATCCCAATCCTCCAAGCTCAAGCCTTGGTTTAGTAATCACAAGGATGCTTCAAGTCCAAGTGATGAATGTTTCCCAACAAGCATTCAAAGGTGTTTGTGAGTGTGTGTGTAAACTCACAAGGTGATCTTTTGAGAGAAATATCAAGTAGATTTCATTCAAGGCAAAAGATGAGTCTTACAAATGATGGGGGAGGCATATATATAGTGCCAAAGCCCCTAGGAACACTTACAAATGAAGAAAAATGAAAAAGGGACGAAAATAAGGCCTTGGGCGCTAAGCGGGCGATTTGGGCGCTAAACAGGACTTTGTCCCTATGCGTGGCATGGCGACAAAGCCTGCTTGGCGACAGAGCCTGCTTGGCGCCATAGCCTTCTTGGCGACAGAGCCCGCTTGGCGACAGAGCCTGCTTAGCGACAGAGCTTTGGGGACAAGTCCCTTTGTCTCTAAGCAGGGCTTTGTCTCTATGCGTGGCTTGGGGACAAAGCGCTTAAGGACAAAAGGATAGGGACAAAGCCTTCTCCCAAAATTTGAAGTCTTATATTATTACATTAATCTATAATATTATCCGACCATCTTCCGACTTTGACCAAAATTTGTCCGGCGACCGGCGGTGGTTCCGGCCGACCTCCGGCGAACTTCCGGTCAATTTTCCGGCGAGCTCCGTTTGACCTTCCGGCGATGCTCCGGTGCTCCGGCGGCTTCTCCGGTCATCTTCCGGCGACTTTCCGGCGACGGCCAACTTCCGGCCAACTTTCCGGCGAGCTCCGTTTGACCTTCCGGTGATGCTCCGATGCTCCGACGACTTCCCCGGTCATCTTCCGGCGACTCTCCGGCGACGGTGATGGCTTACTGCTTCAAAATTGGGGATCCCATGGTTGGAATCCCTCCGGTCTCATCGAGTTGGATCATGATCACTGCTTTCGGATTGTGGCCATCTTCTTTGTTGATTTCGACTTGGAATTCCTCAGACTTGAGAAGGCTTGCAATCCGGTCAGTGAACTTCTTGGTCCGGCTCCGGGAGCATGGTCCAGCTGGGATAATTAGTGTTGCAGATTTGGCTACCACGCCACCCGTCGGGTGGCCTGTCCGTAAAACAGTGCCCGTCGGGCGTCCTGTCGGTAAAACGGTGCCCGTCGGTGGCCTTTCCGTAAGACGGTGCCTGTCGGGTGGCCCGTCGATAAAACTGTGCCCGTCAGGTGGCCTGTCCGCAAAACGGTGCCCGTCGGGTGGCCTGTCGGTAAAACGGTGCCCGTCGGGTGGCACGTCGATAAAATGGTGCCCGTCGAGTGGCCTGTCGGTAAAATAGTGCCCGTCGGGGGAATTTCGGTATACCGGTGTCCATCGGGCATGTCAGTAAAACGGTGTCCGTCGGGTTGCCTGTCACTAAAACGGTGCCCTTCGGGTGGCTTGTCGGTAAAACGGTGCCCGTCAGGTGGAGTGTCGATAAAACGGTGTTCGTCGGGTGGCCTGTCGGTAAAACGGTGCTCGTCGGGGGCATTACTGTAAAACGGTGCCCGTCGGGTGTCCTGTTAGAAAAATGGTGCATGTCGGGTGGCCTGTCTGTAAAACGGTGCCCGTCAGTGCCTTGTCAGTAAAACGGTGCCCGTCGGGTAGCCTGGGGGCATTTCGGTAAAACGGTGCACGTCGGGTGGCCTGTCTGTGAAATGATGCCCGTCGGGTGGCCTGTCGGCAAAACGGTGCCCGTCGGTGGCCTGTCGGTAAAACGGTGCCCGTCGGGGGTATTTCGGTAATATGGTGCTCGTCGGGCCGCCTGTCAGTAAAACGGTGCTCGTTGGGCCGCCTGTCAGTAAAACGGTGGCCGTCGAGTGGCCTGTCGGTAAAATAGTACCCGTACTGACAGGCCACCGACGGGCACCGTTTTACCGACAGGCCACCCGACGGGAACCGTTTTACTGACAGGCCACCCGACGTGCACCGTTTTACCGAAATGCCTCCGACGGGCACCGTTTTACCGACAGGCCACTCGAAGGCCACCGTTTTACTGACAGGCGACCCGACGGGCACCGATTTACCGAAATACCCCCGACGGGCACCGTTTTACCGAAATACCCCCGACGGGCACTGTTTTACCGACAGGCCACCTGACGGGCACCGTTTTACTGACAGGCCACTGACGGGCACCGTTTTACAGACAGGTCACCCGACAGGCACCGTTATACTGACAGGACACCCGACGGGCACCGTTTACCTAAATACGCCAACGGGCACCATTTTACCGACAGGGCACCCGACGGGCACCGTTTTATCGACAGGCCACCCGACGGGCACCATTTTACCGACAGGCCACCCGATGGGCACGGTTTTACTGATAGGCCACCCGACGGGCACCGTTTGCCATGGATCGAAGCAAAGAAATCGAATAGATTGAAGATAGGTGAGGGTTTTCGGTTCCCACAAACTCTCAAATGACCTCAAGAATAAATTGATTCATGCTTTCAAGCAAAATGTTCAATAATATTTCAAAAGGTGAGTAGCAAGTGTTGGGGGATGGCCTATATATAGGCAAACCCTAGTTACAAGGATTAATTAAGCTAGACAATTAATTAGGGGCTTTAATCAACCCATTACAACTAATTAAACAAGCCTAAACAATGTTTTCAACAACTCGGATACAAGGAAACAGTAAACTGGAAAAGTTTTGTCGCTAGAGAGGGCCGTGTCGCGGAAGGGACTTTGTCGCGGAAGGGGCTTTGTCGCGGAAGGGGGTTTTGTCGCGGAAGGGGCTTTGTCGCGGAAGGGGGTTTTGTCGCGGAAGGGACTTTGTCGCGGAAGGAACGTTGTCGCGGAAGGGACTTTGTCGCGGAAGGAACGTTGTCGCGGAAGGGACTTTGTCGCGGAAGGGACTTTGTCGCGGAAGGGGGTTCCGCGACACTGGCTCTTGCTCCGCGACAGGGAGCTTGTTCCGCGACAGGGACTGAGAATTCATCCAATTTTCATCCGAATGGGGCCCACTGAGTCCGGCGGCACTGTTCCGGCGTTGACCGGCACCGGCGACTCCTCCGGCGGGATTCCGACCAACTTCCGGCGATTTCACCTGAGCTCCGGCGAACCTCCGATGATGACGGCGGCGGCTGTGGGGCCCTCCGTTGACCTCCTTATGCTGTTTTGATTTGTTTGTGCATCTGGAGGTCTCCTTTCTTCGGGATTTAGTTGGACGGGGTGGGTCCCAATTAATGAGACCCGGGCCTTTCCGGTATTCGTCTGCCTGCATCAGCAGCTTCAATTTGGGCTCCCTCTTCGGCTCCAGTTTATCTGCTTCCACTGTTGTTGACCGCCGCTGACTGGCCGGATTCCGGCATAATTCCGGCGATAGTCCGGTGATACTCCGGTGGGATTCCGGCGGTCTTCCAATATTCGTCTCGTTCTTGATCAGCTTTAATTCTCCCGCTTTCTTCATAATAAATTCTTCCGGATGACTTAAAATATTATTCAATATGTTCCACATATCCGGGTCGGCTCGTCTATCATTCGGGTTGGTCCGGACATCCATGTCACCGTTTTACCGAAATACCTCCGACGGTCACCGTTTTACCGACTGGCCACCCGACGGGCACCGTTTTACCGACAGGCCACTCGAAGGCCACCGTTTTATTGACAGGCGACCCGACGGGCACAGTTTTACCGAAATACCACCGACGGGCAGCGTTTTACCGACAGGCCACCAGACGGGCACCGTTTTACCGAAATGCCCCCGACGGACAACGTTTTACCGACATACCACCCGATGGGCACCGTCGACGGGCACCATTTTACGGACAGGCCACCAACGGGCACCGTTTTACAGACAGGCCACCCGACGGGCACCTTTTTTACGACAGGCCACCGACCGACACTGTTTTACCGACAGCCCACCCGACGGGCACGGTTTTACTGACAGGCCACCCGACGGGCACTGTTTTACTGACAGGTGGCCCGACGAGCACCGTTTTACTGAAAAACCTCCGAAGGGCACCGTTTTACCGACAGGCCACCGTTTTACTGACAGACCCCCGACGGGCACCGTTTTACCGACAGGCCACCCGACGTGCACCGTTTTGCCGACAGGCCACCCGACGTGCACCGTTTTGCCGAAATGCCGCCGACGGGCACCGTTTTACCTACAGGCCACTCAAAGGCCACCGTCTTACTGACAGGCGACCCGATGGGCACCGTTTTAACGAAATACCCCCGACGGGCACCGTTTTACCGAGAGGCCACCCGACGGGCACCGTTTTACGGACAGGCCACCCATCGGGCAACGTTTTACGGACAGGCCACCAACGGGCACGGTTTTTCTGACAGGCCACCTTAATGGGCACTTTTACCGAAATACCCCCGACGGGCACCGTTTTACAGACAGGCCACCCGACGCGCACCGTTTTACCGACAGGCCACTCGAAGGCCACCGTTTTACTGACAAGCGACCCGACGGGCACCGTTTTACCGAAATACCCCCGACGGGCACCGTTTTACCGACAGGCCACCCGACGGGCACCGTTTTACCGAAAATGCCCCCGACGGGCACCGGTTTACCGTTTACCGACAAGCCACCCGACGGGCACTATTTTACGGACGGGCCACCGACGGGCACCGTTTTACCGACAGGCCACCCGACGGGCACCGTTTTTCCAACAGGCCACCGACAGGCACCGTTTTACAGTCAGGCCACCCGACGGTCACGGTTTTACTGACAGGCCACCCGACGGGCACCGTTTTACCGAAATACCCCCGACGGGCACCGTTTTACCGACAGGCCACCCGACGCGCACCGTTTTACCGACAGGCCACTCGAAGGCCACCGTTTTATTGACAGGCCACCCGACGGGCACCGTTTTTCCAACAGGCCACCGACAGGCACCGTTTTACAGTCAGGCCACCCGACGGGCACGGTTTTACTGACAGGCCACCCGACGGGCACCGTTTTACCGAAATACCCCCGACGGGCACCGTTTTACCGACAGGCCACCCGACGCGCACCGTTTTACCGACAGGCCACTCGAAGGCCACCGTTTTACTGACAGGCCACCCGACGGGCACGGTTTTTACTTACAGGCCACCCGACGGGCACCGTTTTACCGAAATACCCCCGATGGGCACCGTTTTTCCGACAGGCCACCCGACGGGCACCGTTTTACCGACAGGCTACTCGAAGGCGACCGTTTTACTGACAGGCGACCCGACGGGCACCGTTTTACCGAAATACCCCCGACGGGCACCGGGTTACCGACAGGCCACCCGACTGGCACTGTTTTACTGAGAGGCCACTGACGGGCACCGTTTTACAGGCATGCCACCCGACAGGCACCGTTTTACTGACAGGCCACCCGACGGGCACCGTTTTACCGAAATACCCCCGACGGGCACCGTATTACCGATAGGCCACCCGACGGGCACCGTTTTACGGAAAGGACACCCGACGGGCACATTTATCGAAATACCCCGACGGGCACCGTTTTACCGACTGGCCACCCGACGGGCACCGTTTTACGGACAGGCCACCGACGGGCACCGTTTTACCGAAATACCCCCGACGGGTACTGTTTTACCAACAGGCCACTCGTTGGCCACCGTTTTACTGACAGGCGGCCCGACGAGCACCGTTTTACTGACAGGTGGCCCGACGAGCACCGTTTTACTGAAAAACCCCCGACGGGCACCGTTTTACCGACAGGCCACCGTTTTACTGACAGGCCCTCGACGGGCACCGTTTTACCGAAAGGCCACCCGACGAGCACCGTTTTACTGACAGGCCACCCGACGTGCACCGTTTTGCCGAAATGCCGCCGACGGGTACCGTTTTACCGACAGGCCACTCAAAGGCCACCGTCTTACTGACAGGAGACCCGACGGGCACCGTTTTGTCGAAATACCCCCGACGGGCACCGTTTTACCGATAGGCCACCCGACGGGCACCGTTTTACGGACAGGCCACCCATTGGGCACCGTTTTACGGACAGGCCACCGACGGGCGCGGTTTTTCTTACAGGCCACTCGACGGGCACCGTTTTACCGAAATACCCCCGACGGGCATCGTTTTACAGACAGGCCACCCGACGCGCACCGTTTTACCGAAATACCCCCGACGGGCACCGTTTTACCGACAGGCCACCCGACGGGCACCGTTTTACCGAAATGCCCCCGACGGGCACCGGTTTACCGAAATATACCTGACGGGTGCCACGGATCTAACTTCCCAACGTCAATCGGATCAACAATAAAATAAATGGATAAGGAAGCTACCAATGAGGAAGTCGATTTTGGAATGAACCTAAAGACCCATCCCCTCCATGTTCTTCACCAATGGTTGATTTCACTCCGGAATTGCTTCGGGATTCCGACGTGATGCACCTAGCTCAAGTCTAGACACGAGATTGTTTTGAGCCGTGGGCTCGATTGAGGGTTTTCGGTTCCCACAAACTCTAGTTGGCCTTTGAGAGAAAATGAAGCATAAAGCATTCAATATTTCATATTAATCAAAGGTGAATGACAAAGTGTTAGGAATCCCATATATATAGGGAAACCCTTAAACAAGCAAAAGGAAGGAAAATAAATAACCCTACACGAGTTTTCAACAAAACAGGAAAGAAAAGATAGGTTGGTCGCGAACTGAGGACCGTGTCGCGGAGCTTGGCATCGCGACAAAAGTCGAGGCTTGGCGACAAAGGCTCCTCTTCCGCGACAAGGGCTTCCGCGACAAGTGACCTTCCGCGACAAGGGGCCTTCCGCGACAAAGTGACCTTCCGCGACAAGGGGCCTTCCGCGACAAAGTAACCTTCCGCGACAAAGTGACCTTCCGCGACAAGGGGCCTTCCGCGACAAAGTGACCTTCCGCGACAAAGTGCTCTGAGACTGAATCTGAACTGGGTCCGTCCTTCACGACTCCGGCGTTGACTTCCGTTGACCGACGTTGACCGGCGACTTTTCCGACAAAGTTCCGGCCATATTCCGGCCAGGTTCCGGCAACCTCGCCGGAGCTCCGGCGGTGTTCCCGGCGACGGCGGCGGCGGCGACGGTGACGGCGGAACCCTCTGTTTGGACCTCTTCATGCTGATTTGTTCTGTTTCTGCATCCAGAGGTCATTCTGCTTTCTGTTTTCAGTCTGAAGAAGCGGGACCCAGAGTGATGGGTCCCGGTTCTGTCCGGTATTCTTCTGTCTGTTCCCACTGGATGACTGTGCTTCCTTTGATCTGTTCTGCTTGGCATTTGGACTGCTCCCATTTATCTGATTCCTCAGATAATATTTTGGCAATAGCAGTCAGGAATCTTTTGGCACATTGTTTTGAGCAGGGTCCCTCCGGGATGGTCAACGCTGTTGACTTGGCTCCCATGCCGTCAAGCCCAATTAAATTCGGATCCGGATTATCGGGTTGGTTGATCCGGGCATTCATGCCATCCTCTCCCCCTTCAAAAGCTTTGGACTCCAAAGCTGTAAAGGAAGTCACGCCAGTAGGATCAACCTCACACTTCAATCCTGCACAAAATGAAAGTTTGTAAGTATCGCATCGCTGTAGGAGCTCAGAAAAACAAAATTGAGAAATAAATTTATCAGAGATATTGTCTAATATGCATATGTATTTCTCAGAATCAGTTTCAAAAATATTTCTCAGACAGCCTTCTGCTTGAGCTCTTAATTTTAATTTCCTGCAAAAATATTGACATTTTTCAGATGTAGTAACAGGTGTCCTATTTGAACTAAAGTTAGATTTATGAAAATATGGAACAAGTTCACCTGGTTTGTAAGGAAATTCCTGTGTACCATCTTCTTCAACACCTGCAGAAAAATTAACCAATTTAGACCCATGATATTCATTAAGCTTGTAAAAATTATCAGTATTGCGAAAAATTAAAGAACAAAATTTTGTTTGGCCCTCAGAAGCCTGTTTCGCAATTTTGCTAGTGGCTTGCTTGCTTTTGGCTTTCTCTGCCTGAGATGCCCTAAAAGCTTCTTCTTCCTTTCGCATATTCTCTTTCAACTTTTCTCGATCAATCTGGACAGTTTTTGGAGACAACGACTTGATTATGTACTTCCTATGCTCATGTGTGAAGGTGATCAGGTTGGCACGCCCTTGATAAGTCACATCTTTGTCAAACAGCCATGGGCGTCCCAATAAAAGGTGACAAGTATTCATCGGGATCACATCACACATTATTTCCTCAAAATATGTCCCGATAGCAATTGGAACCTTCGCCCGTTTGGTGATCTTGGCGATTCCGCTATCGTTGACCCATTGTAACCGATAGGGCTCTTTGTGCTCTTCAGTCGGTAGGCCCAACCTGCGAACAACATACAGGCTCACTACATTGGAACAACTTCCATTATCCACTATTAAAGATGCAAGATTATTTCAAATTTCGCAGTGGCAATGGAACAGATTTTCCCTTTGTTCTAAATCAGTAGCAGATGGACCAACTCCCGTAGTTGGGTCAGATGTCCGTGTCACCACAAAGGTGGACAATTGACGTCCGTCTTCTTTGATATGTTCTTCTTCGGTATCGCTGGCGTCAATAATCTTTTCCTTTTACTTCGCACTGGCATCTGCTTGGATCGGGTCTGTCAGGAAATGGACATCCATTACTCTAACCAAGTCGGGCCATGTACTGACGGGACTATAGGAGTTCTTTCGATACCAATCTTGAATTTGTAACAACCAATTGTTGGCCGTCTTCCCAAAACTCCAGGTGGCAAAGTTGAAAACTTCAACGTCGGTCCAAAAATGATCTTTCAATTCATGCTCGATGCGTTCCTTCCACTTCAAGTATTGCTGAGGGCATTCGTCTCCATGAAAGACAATATGAGCCAATGGATTGTACGGTTCGGGCGCCTGAAGTCCAAGTCCAGGTAGTGTGGTCTTCCCACTTCTCCAAAACACTCGATTCCATTCCGGCCCAACAGTGACCGTTAGAAACTTATGGGAACTATTTTCTGATTTTGGAGGCTCAGGCGTGACCGATTCTCGACCGCGGTCAAATACTTGCTTCATTCCAAGGTGGTCCGGTCTCCTTCCATCTGTTTGATAATCATCTTGACACTTGGAGGATTTACTTGGTTGTCTTTTGAAGTTGAATTCTTCCTCAAGAATATCTTCAATCCTCACATCCAAAGTATGTCGCAACTCTTGCTTCACCGTTTCAATGACTTGATCATAAATGTCTTGCGGTTCCACAATTCGATGCTCCATTTCTTCTGCAACAAAATTAATTTTTGATGTGAGATTCTCAGACAATGTATCAATTTTAGAATGCAATTGCTTAGAAAGTTCTTCCCTGTTTTGGATAATTTCTTGTGTTAACTTGGAAGAGCAACTAGCAATTAAATCAGAACATGGAACTTCCTCAGCTCGTTCCAGGATTTGAGCTTCCAGCTTTTGCTCCATTTGTTCAAGCTCATACTCTAATTTTCCATCTGTTTCTCCAGTGAATTTCTCAAATTCATCATGCAGATCTTCTACCAGTTGTTGACTCTGTTCTTGGATATTTTCAGATGTAATATCACTTCGAATGTCAAGCTCCAAGATTTTCTCTTGCACATCCAAGGTTTGTTGCTCTATCTTCTGATCCAGGTCAAGGGTGACCTTTTCAATCTTATCATCAAGTCCTTGAACCTTGGTGTTCAGCTTCTGATCCAATTGAGTAACCTGTTCTTTAAGACCTGAAAATTCACTAGACATTTTATTAAACTCTCGTTTCATCTCCATCATGTTGGCATTCATGCCCTTCAAGAATTCCATCAGTTCAGCATTAGTATTTCCTGCCATCTCAGAGAGTAAAGAACTAGATATATATATAAAAGGTTAGAGACAATAAAATAAAAATAAAATAAAAAGAAAATATTTTTGGGTGAAACCTCACTGAACTCAACCCTCAGTGTCAGACGCCTTGAGTTCGGGCACAGCTTGGTTCCCTTGTTTTTCCAGATAAAATCACCAAAGATGACAGTGGAGGATTGGGAATTGAATAGCAAACGCGCAAAACACGAATCAAAGTGCAATGCTCGACTCAATTCAAGAACCGCACAAGATTTGTGTGTGATATGCAATGCAATACAAAATGATGTAGGTTTGCAAAACCGATTAGCGCAATTTGCAATCAATTTAATCCAATCTTCACTTTTGGCTAAATTCGAACCCTGATTGAAATGGAGAAAATTTCCCACCCAAAATTATGAAGAGAGAACTCACTAGGGAAATATCACTCAAGAAAAATACCTCGGTTTACTCAAATGGCTTCAAGGGCTAGGTTTCACAGATGTGCCAGTCCAATATCCACTTTATTGTTAAATAACTCAAGTGGCTTCAAGGGCTAGGTTTCACAAATGTGCCAGTCCAATATTCACTTTATTGTAAACACTCAAAAACAAAAGGTAGGGGATGTTTGGATATGGGCTTTGATATGTATTGGTGAAGTATGATGGTGGTAGTGGCCCAAAACAAAGAAAAAGCCCACTTATACAACTTTTTGATTTGGACAGATTTTGGTCTCGAGACGCAGGTGCAAAAATGACGTGAATTATGTCGCTAAACGATGGTTTCGCGACAGGCCAATGGAGGACAAGATAGCCCTTTGAATTAGGAAACTTTGGGCACAAGAATCACCCTTTTTGGACCACACACGCGCCCACACGCGCTCGTCCTTTCGTCCTTGTTCAGTTTTTGGCACCTTTCACTAAAATGACCATAACACCCTCAATTCTTATCCAAACGGATTGATTCAAAAACCCTCTTGAAGCTAACTTGAAGATCTTTCTGTTCATATAAGATTCATCAATTTTGATGAAGATCTTCAAATTCAAATGAACACTCAAAGTCAGTGCACTCGCGGACACACACAGGCAGTAATTTTGTTTTTGCGATTTCGACCCCCAAATGAACTCGGATTGCCTCCAAACCACTTCCAAATGAAAGCTAACACCCAAAACTGGTGGAAAAGGATGCCCCCAATATAGCAGGTGGCATGGATGTCGGAACAGTGCTTGCCTTAATACCAGATGGCCCATGCTCAAGGCAGAGAGCCAAAAGATTCACAACTCAGATTGCACGAATGCTCGAGGAGGAAGAGATCAACAATGAGCATGAACCGGGATCAATCCGCATAAAGAGCATGTTACTGATCCAGTTCCATAGGCGACCGGAAGAAGGACCGGAATCCATTCGTATGGATCCGGAAACCCAAGACTAACCACGAGCTAAGGAAACACCTCTAGATGCGAGTGTGGAAACAAAACAGCATAAAGGAGGAAGCATCGCGTGTGATGAAGACATAGCGCGTGTCAGGATTAGTTTTTCGGGCCTATCTTTTGTTTTCTTCTAGTTTATACTTCAGCCCTAGTAGCTTGTTTATTTTCCCTAATTGGTTGTTTAAACCCATGTAATTTGGTGGGTCTATATATACCCCCTTCAAACACTTTGTATTCACTTTTGGAATATCAATCAAATTGCAAGTTAGCAAAATACTCCCAAAGTCACCCGAGAGCATCTTCTTGCTCTCAACCATTGTGAACTTGGCCTTTGGCTAATCTCACCCATTCAAGGTCTTGAAGCTACTTGAATGGAATCAACCAAGCATGCACTTGAAGGAGGAGCTTTGTTTCACATTTAGTGTGTCTCCCTGCTCGAGTTCGGGTCCCCTTGTTTGGTAGCTTCTCTTATCACCATTTTCATCATCATCTTCATCTCCATCTTCATCTTCGTAAGCTTCCATTTTCGTTCAAATATTGTTTCTAATGATCGATCCATGGCATATTCTAATATTTTGGTATCAGAGCTTGCATTAGAACAATATTGTTGATCTTTCTTCCATAAAAACTCAAAAATCTCAAAATCAAAATAGGGCAGAATCTGTTCGTGTGTTTTCTGGAAAGTTATTTTGGTTATTTCTGAAATCTGAACTCATATTTGGAATCCTCGTGTCGAGTAGATGAATTTTCATATCTCGTTTACTCAAATCGGAGTTCGGATGACAAAGTTATGCTAGTTTGAAGTTCTTGTGTGTTTTTATTCAAAAACCCGAAAATCCATATATTTTGCTCTTTGATTTCGTATTTTGCTTGTTTTTGTGTTAGTTTTCTCTTGTTTGATCTCTCCTATGTTTATGTTTGTATTTGGAATATTGTTCATGAGATTAATTGGCTAATATGCTTCCAAAATTCCAAATGAGTGTTGTTTGAGTGCTCTTGAGTGCCTATGAATGTTCTTATAATCTTCAAGCAATCTTCATAAGTTTTGTGGGCTGAACATTTTGATCCAAAATAACCATATTGCCGTGTGTTGTTTAGTAGACTTCATTATTACACATCCTATGTAATGATGGTGATTGGACGAATTGGTAGTATGGTATGGGCATAAAGTGATTGAAAGGGGAATTAGGCATGTGCAACAAGTTGTTTGTACAATTGGTGATTGAATTTCCTCTATTGCGGCTACAAGGACCAAGATTGGGAGTAGGCTGTAAAAGTTGACGTGCTAGACTGGATTTTTTTTATTTATTTTTTTTATTTTATTTTTTTGAGCTAAAAGGGTCTCCAAATTCGGCTGACAAGACAAGGAAAATTGAGATTAGATTTTTGGGCAAAAGAAAGTCTTCAAATTCGTCTGAGGAGAGAGAAAGGGCAAGTCTAACATCAAGCCACGGGACCCACTCTATTTACTTCCTCAACTTGTTGTTGTGCACCTTCAAGTGCATCAGTTGAGAAATTTTGAGGGACCCACCGAGCATTCTCTTGAATTTAATTGGTGATACGGATTTGGATTTACAAAATTGAGAATTCCCAACCTTGGTCACGTGACATGCATCAACTTGTGAAGAAGTAATTTATGCACCTTCAAGTTCATAAGTGGACAACTGTGGACCCCAGCATACCCAAGCTTTCCACCTCTACCACCCCACGCCACTTTTCCTAATTGTTCTAGCCGTAGAGCACGACCAGTTCCAAATTTTGAGTTGTTTGCTCAAGTATTTTTCCACCTACTTGCTTTTAAAAAAAAAATTATTATTAAAAAAAAACGAAAAAAAAAAAAAAAAGAAGAAGAAAGGTGACGTCCAAGTCACAAAATTTGGGAGACTTTTCTTTTTATTATTGTGGACCCCATCTTGGGAATTTAGGGATCTTTTTGTGTGTTTAGTAAATACTTGGGGTGTGCAATTAGTATTTGGGAGTCGAGTGAAGTGAGCTTTCACTTTTCATATTTTGGTGAGTTCACTTTATACGTGAGGACTTGGAATTTATTGGATTGCATTTACCGATTAAAACCGTGAACATAATTTCTGTGCTTGCATTTCACATATTCCAGCGGTTATTTGATCGAGTCGAACAGTACATATTGTTTCATGTTCTGTGCGTACATACACTCTACCTTCTACTTGTGCACTTGGTTGAATACATTTGAGTAAGTTTTCTGGACTTTAATTTGTGGTTGAACCAAAGGACTTAATTAACTTGGTTGAGAGACTGAGTGTTAAGTGTGAGGTTCACTCTTCATATTTTCTATTTGTTTTCACTAACTGCATATACATATAGTTTCTAGTGTCTAAATATGGCAGGTGCATCCACTGAGACCGATGACATCAAGGCTTTGATGCAGACTTTCATGAATCAAATGAACATAAAGTTGGAGCAAATGGCTAATCGGAACAAGGAGACTGCACAGAATTTGGATGACAAAATAGATCATATTGCCATTACTATTGATGGGAAGTTAGCAGCTCATGCCGAAGCAGTTCAAAGTCGTGTCATGCGTGCAATTGAAAGAAAGTTTGAGGAAGAATTTGACAAACCCCCTGAGTTAGCATACAGTCCCGAGGGAGAAAGCAGTGCAATTAATCATCAAGAGGCAATGACTCATGCCGAGGAAGAATTGGAGGCCCGTGAGCAACAAGCCGAGCAATTTGATAGAAGGCGAGGACCACCAATTATGCGAGCTCCGATCCGGAATCCACCAATTATGAGGAACCCTCCAGCTCCACGAGCTCCGGTTCGAAACCCCTTTGGACATCCGATTCCTGATCAACCCCGAAGGAATGACAATGAAGACCGACGAGGTCGACAAAATTATAGGGATGACAGGATAGATCCAGATTTGAGGAGTGTCAAGTTCACCATCCCCACATTCAGGGGAACTCATGATCCAAACGAGTTCGTCGAATGGAAGGATGCGATCGAGCTCATCTATGATTGCCAACAATACTCCGAACTTACAAAGGTTCAGCTAGCTGTTTGTGAATTTAGGGATTACGCCTTGACATGGTGGCACAAGACAGCAAGGGACATTCAACGACATGGCTATGCACCTATCGACACTTGGGATGCATTGATCAGAATCATGGAGAAAAGGTTCATTCCTAGTAACTATCGCAGTGATGTATATCTGAAAATGCAATTTTGTGTCCAGGGAAACAGATCAGTTGATGATTACTACAAGGAATTGGAAATGTTGTTGATGAGATGCCAAGTCGAAGAAGATGAGATGCTACTGATTTCAAGATTCAAACGAGGTTTGAGGCAAGAAATTCTTGATGAAGTAAAGCTGAGAAAGTACAATGACCTGAAGGACTTGATTGATCTTGCTGTTGAAATTGAGGTCCAACAAAGGAGGAAAGCTAGCAGATCTACTATTGGGTCTAGTGCAAATAAGCCATGGTTGACTAAGCAATGGCAAGATAAGAACAAGCAGTCACCGCCCGTGAGGGATGAGAGACCGAACAGGCCAAGAGGATTTGAGATGGCCAAAGATTTTAAGGATTACCGAAGGGACGATAGAGGCAAGGCACCAGAAGTTGATCGACCAAGGCCAGCTAGGGACAAGAAGGATGTCACTTGTTTTAAATGTCAACGCCGAGGTCATTATGCTACTGAGTGTCCAAATATGAGGCGGATTGCTATGTTGGATTCTGGAGAAGAAAGAGAAGTTGTTATTCTTGAAACCGGGGCATTACACATTCTTGAGTCTGAATACGAAGATGACCCCGATCAATATGAAGATGATAGCAATCCAGGCCCTGAAATTGTTGAAGAGGGAGAAGAAGAAGTAAATGTTCTAGTGGCCATGCGAGCACTCAATGCGGACAGAAGTGAAGAGCCAAACGACAATGAACAAAGGGAGAATTTATTTCATTGTCATTGTAAAATTTTGGGTAATGATGCCACTATAATTGTGGATAATGGTAGCTGTACTAATGTTGTGAGTACTTACACTGTGCACAGGTTACAACTTCCTGTTGAGGAACACAACAAGCCGTACACGCTACATTGGATGAACGCAAGTGGCAAGACCAAAGTGAACCAGCAAGCCCGAGTACCCATCACCATTGGTTCATATTCTGAAAAGGTTTTGTGCGATGTGGTACCAATGAATGCATGTCATGTACTTTTAGGGCGACCCTGGATGTCCGACAATGATGTTACATATAGGGGAAGGGTGACATGGATGCCCCGACGGTCAACGCGACGGTCAACATTGCAATCCCATATTTCGGTGAAGGACCAAAGACGAGAGCACACGTGGCAGCAGGCTGTTCGGTCACGTCGTCGTATTTCAACGTTCCCGAAAATGCGATTTCAAGGCTTGGTTGGAAAGGCGACGTTCTAAGGATCGCGTGGGCTTTTGAATCGCCTCAATCGGAGTTCTAGAACTCCGGGAAACGTATCCTTAACATACGCTAAATAAAGGGGTCATGAAAGGGAGACAAGAAACCATGATTTCTATTACATCTTCCTTAAACAAACCTAGTCAAGTTTAAACAACCTTAAACTAGTTTTGGATGATATATCATACTTTGATAATCATGATTATGAACTTGATTAAGTACTAAACATCTCTTAATGACTTCTAATCTTGTTTTGAAGGTGTTAAGGACAACCGAAGAACACTTCCATGCCTTAGTCTTTTTGATATATCTTTTCCCTTGCTTTGTTCCTATGCTATGTCTTTAAAAGTGCTTTGTTCTTATGACTTTTCTTGTATTTTGTAGGCATAGGGCGAGTAGAAGCATAAAAAGTGACTTCGGAAGCTCGCAAATCACTTCAGCAAAGTTCATCACATGGCGTGAAGAGAAGTGATATAGCGAGGAGGAAAGTCTGGACAGTGCGAGAGGATTCTGTCACAAGCCATGCGATGTTCAGTATATCGCGAGGAAGAGATCAGTATATCGCGAGCAAAGTTCTGGACATATCGCGAGCATTTCATCACATCGCGTGGGAAGTTCAGTACATGGCGAGAAGGAAGCTTTGAAGTTGGAAGTTACTTCACTTGCAACTTGTTGAGAAGGTCACAACTAAAGAAGGGGGAAACTTGTTACCTCTTGAGGAGGTCATATGTAACTTCCTTTGTTGACTTTTAAGGCATTAAGTGTATGAGCTTAACCTCCAAGATGACTTGTTTACCACTTTAGAAGGTCATCTTTACTTGTAATCATAGGTCACTCCTATCCTCCCTCCATCTATAAATAGGGGATGACTTGAATTCATTTGTAATCTTTCAACCTTTTGATCATTTGTAAAACTTGAGATTTTTCTCATTTGGAATGAAATATTCCTTCTTCTTTTCTTTCAATTTTCGTCACTTGTGAAGGGTGAGAAAATGAGAGACGTTTAGCCTACGTGAGGGCGTGAAATCGGGTGAAGCTTGGAGTAGCTTTGTTCGTGGAGACGAGGAATGGACGTCCTCGGGTTCCCTCGGTCGATTGCTCGATTTGGAGTGGATGAGGCCATGTAGAAGGCATTGGTTGCTTCCATCGAGATCGTGTCATGAGGCTAAGTCCGCTATCCTTTCAATTCCGCATTATTTTCTCTTTTTCCATCGGATCGCAACTCTCAAACTCTGATCTCTTCTCCGCTTAGGATATATTTGCGATTCGACTTTGTTGTTGTTTTTCGATCATCCATAAGGATCCATGGCATTAGTTTTAAATTTGGTATCAGAGCATGGTATGGATTGATCATTCGTTTTATTTTCGTTTAGATATCATAAAAATACCAAAAAAAAAATTCGTCATTTCCGTTTGCTTGAAAATCTGCTACTGTTTTGCCGTTTTTCCGCATCGTTCCTTGTTCAAATCTGGTGTTTCTTGTGCCTATCGTCAAATTCAGTTCGTGAACTTCAAGTTAGGCACTTGAATGACTTGTTTTGGTTACGTATTTCTTGAGATATCGTAGATTTGAAAATTCTACCATCTTGTCAATTTTGTGCGATTTTGTTGCTTGACCTCTAAGTGTTACAAGTTATTTCCTTGTATTCAATTGCAATATTTTGAGTGATTGACATTGTTGAAAGTAGTTCATATGTATCACTTGTTGAAAATTGATATGCAATTGTATGCTTGAGACGAAGTGGTCACATTGGAAATTGGCACATCAAGTTGGAGATCGACATATCGAGTCGGGAATTCACACTTGTGTTGTTTTGGACTCAAGCTCACGCTTTGACAATCCAATTCACACTTAAAAACAACTAGCTTAACGCTTTGTTACTTGGACAAGCTTCTCGCTTTGTTCCTTGTACAAACGTTTAAACACGTTGTTTTGACGCCGAATGTTTGAACCTACACTTAGTCAAATTCGGAAGCCTAGTTCCTCGCTTTGTTAAATATCGCGAGCCACAAGCCTCGCTTTGTTAAATATCGCGAGCCTCAAGACTTGATCTTTCCGATCCGCACGCTCCTCGCGTTGTTACCCTCGCTTTGTTTCTTATTGAAGCCGCGAGTTTCGCTCTCGCTTTGTTCTCGCACTTTGTTGATTTGTTGTATTTTCATTCACGCCTCATTTTGTTTGGTTGTAAGTTGTTACTATTGTCAAATTGTAACTACTAGGCCAAGTAAAAAGGCTATATCAAAAAAAAAAAAAAAAAAAGAAAAAAATACTTGAAAAGGCAACACTCAACAACATCTATAGCAAAAGCCGAGTTGTTGAAAAAGGCACTCTCACTGTTGAAAAGCCGAGAGTTTGAAAAAAAAAAATATTATAAAGCGGGTGGCCTAGTAAGCTTTGTAAGCATTGTATACATTGGTTCTTTTGTTGTATTTTGGTTAAAGGTTACTTTCACCGCCGGAGTTACTATTCTTCGCCGGAAGTTACTGTTCATTCGCCGGAGTTACTGTTCACTCATCGGATCAACGTACATTGCATTGATTTTGAATACTTGTGTGCATTGTCCTCTTTCACTTGTTGATTTGCTTGAAATTTGCATGCTTGTATCACTTCCGCGCTTAATTTTTGATTGAGTCGAACTTTGATATAAGATTCATATCATAGTGCGTACGTATATCAAGCACTCACCATTCCAAAAGAGGGCTTGGGGATTGATATTCGAAGTCGCCGCTTGAACTTACTACTCCTAGCGGACGCCGAAGAGTGTTTGAGTGATCATACCAAAATACACGAGCGAAACCTTATCATTTGAGTGAGATTCATTTTATTTCTAACGTTCTATACATATAGCATATTCCTACATTCTTTTGTAGGTGCATAATGGCAACTATGGAGGATTTAATGAACGCTATTACATCCTTGGGTGTAAAGATGGACTCTCAAAAAGGAGAACTACAAAATGAAATTGGCCAAGTCAAAGGAGATATGTTGCGCTACCAATCGAATTTGGAGAAAAGGATGAATGCACATCTTCGCAATATAGAAGATGCCGCACAAGCACAAATTCGAGAAGCTATGGGAACCACTAGTAAAACTTCTCCCATAAGGCAAAGACCGGGTAAAGGAATTGACTTGGAAAGTGATGAAGACTCACCTAGAGTTTCACATGATGAAGAGTCACCACGTCGTCATAATAGAAGGGCTGTTCGGAATGTCACGCGACAAGACGAAGAGGTTAAAGGAATTAAATTCTCTATTCCTTCATTCAAAGGTACTAATGATCCCAACGAATTTCTTGAATGGAGAAGTCGTATGGAATTTATTTTTGCTTGTCACAATTACACCGAACGCAAGAAGCTTCAATTAGCTATTGTGGAATTTAAAGAGTATGCTCTTACGTGGTGGGAGAAAATGCAAAAGGATTGTGTTAAGTTGGGATTAGAACCAATTAATACTTGGGGAAGTTTGATTAGGACTATGGAGCATAGATTCGTGCCTCCTACGTATAAGAGACAATTGCTTCGGAAGTTGGAATCTTTAACACAAGGGTCTAAAAGTGTTGATGAGTATTACAAAGAGATGGAGACCTTGATGTTACGAGCTCAAATCAATGAAGATGAAGAAAGCACCATGGCACGCTTCATGGAAGGTTTGAGAAAAGAGATCGTGGAAATAGTGGATTTGTATCCTCACGAGACCATTGAAGAGTTAGTCAACTTAGCTACCAAAACCGAACGCAATGTCAAAAAGAGACATCCCTCAAACTTCAAGAGCAACACGAATAGCAAGACTACCAATTCATGGGGGTCGAAACCATGGAATAATGGAGCACAAAAGGGGGCTATTTCAAAGCCGTTTGATAAATCGAAGGAGTTTCCTAAAGAGTTTCCTAAGGAGGATAAGCCGAAGATATTCAATAAAGCAAAGGATGTTACTTGCTTTAAGTGTCAAAGGAAGGGACACTATGCTAATGAGTGCCCTAACGAGAGAAAAGTTTTTGATAAAAAGAATGGCGTCATGAGAAATATTGTGATTTTGCAAGACGGAGGAATGACCTTCCTTTCGGATAGTGAGACCGAGAAAGAGGAAAATGAGGAAGGTGAGAATGAGTATGATTGTGAATATGAAGATGATGATCCTACACAAGAAGTTGATCACGTCGGAGAAATAGAAGACGAACTTTCTATTGTTGCTATGAGATCCTTAAGTGCATTAAAGGAAAATGTTGATGGGGATCGTGTTAAGGATCAACGGGAAAATTTGTTTCATACGAAGTGCAAAATCATGGGATACATGGCCGCGGTTATAGTTGACAACGGAAGTTGTACAAATGCCGTGTCTTGGGACGTCATTGATAAATGTGGAATTAAATCGAGTCCACATCCGAAACCGTATCACTTGCAATGGATGAATCAAGGTGGAGAAATGAAAGTCACCAAGCAAGCACTTGTTCCTATATGCATAAGTTCCTATGAAGAAGACGTGCTTTGTGATATCATCCCTATGACCGCATGTCATATACTTCTTGGGCGACCTTGGCAATCGGATCATGGAGTCATCTATGATGGCAAGCTCAATACCATCCGATTCATGCACAAAGGAAAGAGGATCGAGATTTCATCATTGTCTTTAAAGCAAGTGAGGGCGGATCAAGAGAAACTTAAGGCTAAGATCAAAGCCAAAACCAAAGCTAAAGCTAAAGCAAAGGGCGAAAGTTCATCATCTCCTATGCTTACGTCGATAAAAGAATTGAAGCATGAGCTATCACATACTCCACAGGGAAGTATTTTTCTTATGGTTTGTAAAGATGTCGTTACTTCTAACGAACATGATACTTCTTTGTCTAATTTTCCTATTTCTTTTGCTAGGATGCTTGATGAAAATCGAGATGTCTATCCCGAAGAGCTACCTGCGGGATTACCACCTATTAGAGGCATTGAACATAAGATCGATTTCACACCAGGATCTTCAATTCCAAATAGGCCAGCCTATAGGATGAATCCGGAAGAGACAAAGGAAGTACAAAAGCAAGTTCAAGAGCTTTTGGATAAAGGATGGGTTCGAGAATCCATGTCACCTTGTGCGGTGCCCGTGTTACTTGTTCCTAAAAAGGATGGCTCATGGAGAATGTGTGTTGATTGTAGGGCGGTAAATGCTATAACCATTAAATACCGACACCCTATACCACGTTTAGACGACATGTTGGATGAGATCAATGGAGCGGTCATCTTTTCTAAGATTGATCTACGGAGTGGCTACCACCAAATTCGCATGGAACCAGGTGATGAGTGGAAAACCGCATTCAAAACAAAACTTGGTTTGTATGAATGGTTGGTAATGCCATTCGGCCTTACTAATGCTCCTTCTACCTTCATGCGATTAATGAATCATACTTTAAGAGCATATATTGGTAAATTTGTGGTTGTTTATTTTGATGATATTCTGATATATTCTAGGTCCGAAGAAGAGCATGTTGAGCATGTGCGAAAAGTTTTTGGAAAGCTTCGAGAAGCTCAACTCTATGCTAACTTCAAGAAATGTATCTTTCATACTAATGAGGTTATTTTCCTTGGTTTTGTAGTAAGCAAGGATGGTTTGAAAGTTGATAATGAAAAGGTAAAGGCCATTCAAGAATGGACCGCGCCTACCAATGTTGGAGAAATTCGGAGATTTCTTGGCATGTGTGGTTTCTTTAGGCGCTTTGTGCCTAATTTTAGCATCATTGCCGCGCCTCTTACTTCACTTCTGAAGAAGGACGTCGCGTACATATGGAAACCGCATCATCAGGAAGCATTTGAGCTATTAAAGTCTAAATTGATTAGTGCACCAATACTTGCATTGCCTAATTTTGATATTCCTTTTGAACTTGAATGTGACGCTTCAGGTAAAGGAATGGGAGCCGTGCTACTTCAAGATGGAAGAGCTGTAGCATATCATAGTGAGAAATGGGGCGGAGCTGCTCTCAATTATCCTACTTATGATAAAGAGCTCTATGCGATTGTGCGAGCTTTACGGACTTGGCAACACTATCTCATGGGAAGAGAATTCATTATCCACACGGATCATGAAACTCTCAAACACTTGAAGAGCCAAGGGCAAGTGAGTAAACGGCATGCAAGATGGATTGGATTTATTGATACTTTTCCCTACATCATAAAGTATAAAAAGGGTAAGGAAAACGTAGTGGCCGACGCACTATCGAGAAGGTTTGCTTTAATTTCTTACGCTACTACGCATTTACTTGGATTTGATCATATTAAGGAATTATATGCTAATGATCAAGATTTTGGAGATATTTGGCTTAAATGTGAAATACATGGGTTTGAGGATTTCTACAGGTTCGAAGGATACCTCTATCAGGGGAATAAGCTTTGTATTCCTAAATGTTCTTTAAGAGAACTTCTTATTCAAGAAGTACACGGAGGAAGTGTAATGGGACACTTTGGTGTCAACAATACTATGGAAATACTTGGTGAGAAATTTTATTGGCCGAGCATGAAGAAAGATGTTGCTGCATACATTTCTAAATGTATCACATGTCTCAAGGCCAAATCTACGCTTAAACCGCATGGGCTATACACGCCATTGCCGCCACCTGAAGGGCCTTGGCTAGATATTAGCATGGATTTTGTACTTGGTTTACCTAGAACAGCACGCGCTAAAGATTCTATCTTTGTTGTGGTTGACAGGTTTTCCAAAATGGCTCACTTTATCCCGTGCGCTAAGACCAACGACGCTCACCATGTGGCTAAGATTTTCTTTAAAGAGGTGGTACGTTTACATGGAGTACCAAAATCGATTGTCTCAGACCGCGACGCTAAATTTGTAAGTTACTTTTGGAAGTCATTATGGCATGAGATTGGTACCAAACTGTTATTTTCTTCTTCTTACCACCCACAAACCGATGGTCAGACAGAATCAGTCAATCGGGTTTTAGGTAATTTGCTTCGCATAATTGTGCATAGCAATAGTAAGAGTTGGGATGAATGTCTACCATATATAGAGTTTGCTTATAATCGCCATATACATAGTGCGACTCATATGTCACCTTTTGAAGTCGTTTATGGCTTTAACCCTCTTACTCCTACTGATTTGTTGCCATTGCCACGCAATGAGCATATGAATATTAATGGCAGAGACCGTGCTAGAGCTATTAAAGAGATGCATAAGAATGTCAAGGAAAGCCTTGAGAAGTCAGCTGCTACTTATGCTAAGTATGCAAATCGAGGGAAGAAAGAATTGGTCTTAAACCCCGGTGATTGGGTCTGGGTACATATGAGGAAAGAAAGGTTTCCGATGCAAAGACGCAACAAGTTATCTCCAAGAGGAGACGGACCTTTCAAAGTGCTTGAGCGAATCAACAACAACGCCTATAAGTTGGAGTTGCCCGGTGATTATAATATCAATGCTACATTTAATGTTGCTGATCTTTCTCTTTTCGACAGGGCTGACGAAGAGCAAGAACGGTTGATGGCTCAACCTTCGCAAGGGGGAGGGGATGACATGGATGCCCCGACGGTCAACGCGACGGTCAACATTGCAATCCCATATTTCGGTGAAGGACCAAAGACGAGAGCACACGTGGCAGCAGGCTGTTCGGTCACGTCGTCGTATTTCAACGTTCCCGAAAATGCGATTTCAAGGCTTGGTTGGAAAGGCGACGTTCTAAGGATCGCGTGGGCTTTTGAATCGCCTCAATCGGAGTTCTAGAACTCCGGGAAACGTATCCTTAACATACGCTAAATAAAGGGGTCATGAAAGGGAGACAAGAAACCATGATTTCTATTACATCTTCCTTAAACAAACCTAGTCAAGTTTAAACAACCTTAAACTAGTTTTGGATGATATATCATACTTTGATAATCATGATTATGAACTTGATTAAGTACTAAACATCTCTTAATGACTTCTAATCTTGTTTTGAAGGTGTTAAGGACAACCGAAGAACACTTCCATGCCTTAGTCTTTTTGATATATCTTTTCCCTTGCTTTGTTCCTATGCTATGTCTTTAAAAGTGCTTTGTTCTTATGACTTTTCTTGTATTTTGTAGGCATAGGGCGAGTAGAAGCATAAAAAGTGACTTCGGAAGCTCGCAAATCACTTCAGCAAAGTTCATCACATGGCGTGAAGAGAAGTGATATAGCGAGGAGGAAAGTCTGGACAGTGCGAGAGGATTCTGTCACAAGCCATGCGATGTTCAGTATATCGCGAGGAAGAGATCAGTATATCGCGAGCAAAGTTCTGGACATATCGCGAGCATTTCATCACATCGCGTGGGAAGTTCAGTACATGGCGAGAAGGAAGCTTTGAAGTTGGAAGTTACTTCACTTGCAACTTGTTGAGAAGGTCACAACTAAAGAAGGGGGAAACTTGTTACCTCTTGAGGAGGTCATATGTAACTTCCTTTGTTGACTTTTAAGGCATTAAGTGTATGAGCTTAACCTCCAAGATGACTTGTTTACCACTTTAGAAGGTCATCTTTACTTGTAATCATAGGTCACTCCTATCCTCCCTCCATCTATAAATAGGGGATGACTTGAATTCATTTGTAATCTTTCAACCTTTTGATCATTTGTAAAACTTGAGATTTTTCTCATTTGGAATGAAATATTCCTTCTTCTTTTCTTTCAATTTTCGTCACTTGTGAAGGGTGAGAAAATGAGAGACGTTTAGCCTACGTGAGGGCGTGAAATCGGGTGAAGCTTGGAGTAGCTTTTTTCGTGGAGACGAGGAATGGACGTCCTCGGGTTCCCTCGGTCGATTGCTCGATTTGGAGTGGATGAGGCCATGTAGAAGGCATTGGTTGCTTCCATCGAGATCGTGTCATGAGGCTAAGTCCGCTATCCTTTCAATTCCGCATTATTTTCTCTTTTTCCATCGGATCGCAACTCTCAAACTCTGATCTCTTCTCCGCTTAGGATATATTTGCGATTCGACTTTGTTGTTGTTTTTCGATCATCCATAAGGATCCATGGCAAAGGGCCAATTCTTTGTCCTTTAAAGTTGGCCAAAAGTCCTATATTTTGAGGCCCTTGTCCTTAAGCTCTGTGAAGCGAGATCAGGCTAGATTGCTAGAGAATATCAAGAAGGAAGAAGCAAACTTCAAGGCGAGGACTGCGGGAAAGGCCAAAATCGACCAATCTATTGGTTCCGCGTCTACCTCTACGGCAACACCAAGCCTGATGCTGACAAGAAAAGAATTCCAACAGGCCATTCAAGACACTGAATATTCAGGTTACTGTTTCTTAGCTGTTGTTAAACCTGTTAATTCTGTATCTGAGAACGGTAATATTGCGCCTAATTTGCCTATTGAATTTTCTAGGATGCTTGAGAAGAACAAGGATATCTTTCCGGAAGAGCTACCTGCGGGACTGCCTCCACTTCGAGGAGTGGAGCATCGGATTGATTTTGTACCAGGAGCATCTATCCCAAACAGGCCAGCATACCGCATGAACCCGGATGAAACCAAGGAAGTACAACGCCAAGTCCAAGATCTTTTAGACAAGGGCTGGGTTCGGGAGAGTCTGTCCCCGTGTGCTGTGCCAGTATTGTTAGTGCCAAAGAAGAATGGGGAATGGCGTATGTGCGTAGATTGCCGAGCGGTCAATGCGATAACCATCAAATATCGGCACCCCATTCCGAGGCTTGATGATATGCTTGATGAAATCGGAGGAGCAACGATCTTTACCAAGATTGATCTTAAAAGCGGCTATCACCAGATTCGCATGCAACCTGGTGACGAATGGAAGACAGCCTTCAAAACCAAGTTTGGCTTATATGAATGGCTCGTTATGCCATTCGGACTAACGAATGCTCCCTCCACATTTATGCGACTGATGAATGAGACCTTGAGAAAGTTTATCGGGAGATTTGTTGTTGTTTATTTTGATGATATCTTAATCTATAGCTACAATGAATCTGATCATATTTCGCATGTGCAACAGGTATTGGACAAGCTGCGGGAAGTTCAATTGTACGCCAACTATGAAAAGTGCACATTCCATGTTCCTGAAGTAACTTTCTTGGGATTCATTGTTGGGAAAGAAGGACTGGAAGTGGACGATTCGAAGATCAAAGCCATATCTGATTGGAAGCCGCCAGCTAATGTGCCAGAAGTTAGAAGTTTTCTTGGGCTTTGCGGTTTCTTCCGTCGTTTCGTACCACAGTTTAGCATCATTGCCGCCCCGCTTACATCTTTGTTGAAGAAGGGCTTACAGTACAAGTGGGGAGCAAAGGAACAGAAGGCTTTTGAGGAATTGAAAGACAAGCTCACGCACGCACCAATTCTAGCACTGCCGGATTTTGAGGTACCTTTCGAGATTGAGTGTGATGCATCTGGAACAGGTGTGGGAGCTGTCTTACTGCAGAATGGGAAAGTTGTTGCCTATCATAGTGAAAAGTTCAGCGGAGCACAATTGAATTATTCAACGTACGATAAGGAATTATATTCTGTGGTCCGAGCACTGAAAACTTGGCAACACTATCTCCGAGGCCGAGAGTTCATTATTCACAGTGATCACGAGACCCTAAAGCACATTAGGGCTCAGGGCCAGTTGAGCAAAAGACATGCTCGCTGGAGTGCTTTCATTGAAACATTTCCCTATGTGATCAAGTACAAGAAGGGCAAAGACAATGTGGTGGCCGATGCACTCTCAAGACGCATGGCGTTATCTTCTATTGCAACCACACACTTGATAGGTTTTGAGCATATAAAGGGTTTATATGCAACTGATCCTGATTTTGGAGAAGTATATGCCAAAACCGAAAAGCATGGATTCAAGGAGTACTCTCAACTGGATGGGTTTCTCTACTATGATAACAGGCTATGCATTCCAAGAGGATCCATTCGGGAGTTCTTAATCAGAGAGGCCCATAATGGAGATTTGATGGGGCATTTTGGGAAGCATGCTACCGTAGGGGTTCTGAGTGAAAAGTTCTACTGGCCGAGGCTACCAAAGCATGTGGAGGATTTCATTGCTAAGTGCTTAGTTTGTCTGAAGGCTAAGTCAACAGTTAAACCACATGGGTTGTACCAACCTTTGCCGATTCCAGAAGGGCCCTGGGTAGATCTGTCGATGGACTTTGTTATGGGTTTGCCGAGGACTGCTAGAGCCAAAGACTCCATTTTTGTTGTGGTGGATCGATTCTCCAAGATGGCTCACTTTATCCCCTGCAACAAAACCAATGATGCTCACCATGTGGCTAAGTTGTTTTTCAAAGAGGTGGTCCGTCTACATGGAGTCCCTAAGACCATTGTTTCTGATCGTGATGTGAAGTTTGTCAGTTCTTTTTGGAGATCACTTTGGAGAGAAATTGGGACTAAGTTGATGTTTTCCACTTCCTATCATCCCCAGACCGACGGACAAACGGAAGCTGTAAACAGGGTCTTAGGAAATCTTTTGCGAATCATCACATCTTCAAGCTACAAAAGTTGGGATGAGTGCCTCCCCTATATTGAATTCGCATACAACCGCCATGTGCATAGCGCGACAGGTAAATCTCCTTTCGAGGTTGTATACGGATTTAACCCACTGACCCCTCTTGATTTGCTGCCACTGCCTAGCAGTGAGCATTTAAATGTTAATGGCAGGGACAGGGCACGAGCAATTAAGGACTTACACAAAGATGTGAATGATAGCCTAGTGAAAGCAGCCGAGATGTACGCCAAATACACCAATCGAGGAAGGAAAAGACTGCTACTGAAGCCTGGTGATTGGGTTTGGCTACACATGAGGAAAGAAAGATTTCCAGCTGCAAGACAGAGCAAACTTTCCCCTCGAGGAGATGGACCATTTAGAGTGTTGAAGCGGATTAATGATAATGCATATGAAATTGAATTGCCTTCTAAATATACCATTAATCCTGTGTTTAATGTTGCAGATCTTTCACTCTATGAACGGGACGAGGAGTTGGATGCTAGTCGGTTGATGGATCAACCTTCCCAAGGGGGTGGGGATGGCATGGATGTCGGAACAGTGCTTGCCTTAATACCAGATGGCCCATGCTCAAGGCAGAGAGCCAAAAGATTCACAACTCAGATTGCACGAATGCTCGAGGAGGAAGAGATCAACAATGAGCATGAACCGGGATCAATCCGCATAAAGAGCATGTTACTGATCCAGTTCCATAGGCGACCGGAAGAAGGACCGGAATCCATTCGTATGGATCCGGAAACCCAAGACTAACCACGAGCTAAGGAAACACCTCTAGATGCGAGTGTGGAAACAAAACAGCATAAAGGAGGAAGCATCGCGTGTGATGAAGACATAGCGCGTGTCAGGATTAGTTTTTCGGGCCTATCTTTTGTTTTCTTCTAGTTTATACTTCAGCCCTAGTAGCTTGTTTATTTTCCCTAATTGGTTGTTTAAACCCATGTAATTTGGTGGGTCTATATATACCCCCTTCAAACACTTTGTATTCACTTTTGGAATATCAATCAAATTGCAAGTTAGCAAAATACTCCCAAAGTCACCCGAGAGCATCTTCTTGCTCTCAACCATTGTGAACTTGGCCTTTGGCTAATCTCACCCATTCAAGGTCTTGAAGCTACTTGAATGGAATCAACCAAGCATGCACTTGAAGGAGGAGCTTTGTTTCACATTTAGTGTGTCTCCCTGCTCGAGTTCGGGTCCCCTTGTTTGGTAGCTTCTCTTATCACCATTTTCATCATCATCTTCATCTCCATCTTCATCTTCGTAAGCTTCCATTTTCGTTCAAATATTGTTTCTAATGATCGATCCATGGCAGCAGGTCTGAAATATCAAGGTCTCCTTCAACCAAATTTTCAGATTGTCTGAAATCGAAGCAAATGGAAGCACTAGTTTTGTTCAATCTTGCAAACCTTGATCAAATGCAAAGGGAATGATGCAATATCCACACAATGATATTCAAAAAGTGAAAACAAGCACAAAAACACAAAAACTTGAAGATCAAAGACCAAAGTATATGAACTTTTTGAGTTTTGGATGAAGAACACTCAAGAACTCTCAAGAACACTCAAAAGCTTCAAATGGTCATATCTCACTCATTTCTTGGCCAAATTTGATGATCCACATATGTAGATTCATCTACTCAACACAAGGATTCCAAATCTAGGATCAGATTTCAAAAATTCCAAGATTTCAGGCACGGATCCCAATGGAACAGTAACCAGAAACTATATTTTGGGTTTTTCAAATGGGTTTTTGGAGGATGATGAAGATTTGGAAAAATTTGGGCATTATAACCCCTAGGAAATGGATGATTTGGGTTTGCCAAATGGAATGGTGGTTCCAAATGGGGAGTGGTGGTGTGTGAAGTGGATGAACAAGAACAAGAACAATAAGCTATATTTTTTTTTTGAAGTTTTTCAAATAAGGATGAACTCAAAACAAAATTGACATAGGAAGCTAGCTCTGATACCAAATTTTATATAATCTGCCACGGATCTAACTTCCCAACGTCAATCGGATCAACAATAAAATAAATGGATAAGGAAGCTACCAATGAGGAAGTCGATTTTGGAATGAACCTAAAGACCCATCCCCTCCATGTTCTTCACCAATGGTTGATTTCACTCCGGAATTGCTTCGGGATTCCGACGTGATGCACCTAGCTCAAGTCTAGACACGAGATTGTTTTGAGCCGTGGGCTCGATTGAGGGTTTTCGGTTCCCACAAACTCTAGTTGGCCTTTGAGAGAAAATGAAGCATAAAGCATTCAATATTTCATATTAATCAAAGGTGAATGACAAAGTGTTAGTGGCGTGGTAGCCAAATCCGCAACACTAATTATCCCAGCTGGACCATGCTCCCGGAGCCGGACCAAGAAGTTCACTGACCGGATTGCAAGCCTTCTCAAGTCTGAGGAATTCCAAGTCGAAATCAACAAAGAAGATGGCCACAATCCGAAAGCATTGATCATGATCCAACTCGATGAGACCGGAGGGATTCCAACCATGGGATCCCCAATTTTGAAGAAGTAAGCCATCACTGTCGCCGGAGAGTCGCCGGAAGATGACCGGAGAAGTCGTCGGAGCATCGGAGCATCACCGGAAGGTCAAACGGAGCTCGCCGGAAAGTTGGCCGGAAGTTGGCCGTCGCCGGAAGATGACCGGAGAAGCCGCCGGAGCACCGGAGCATCGTCGGAAGGTCAAACGGAGCTCGCCGGAAAATTGACCGGAAGTTCGCCGGAGGTCGGCCGGAACCACCGCCGGTCGCCGGACAAATTTTGGTCAAAGTAGGAAGATGGTCGGATAATATTATAGATTAATGTAATAATATAAGACTTCAAATTTTGGGAGAAGGCTTTGTCCCTATCCTTTTGTCCTTAAGCGCTTTGTCCCCAAGCCACGCATAGAGACAAAGCCCTGCTTAGAGACAAAGGGTCTTGTCCCCAAAGCTCTGTCGCTAAGCAGCCTCTGTCGCTAAGCAGGCTCTGTCGCTAAGCAGGCTCTGTCGCCAAGCAGGCTCTGTCGCCAAGCAGGCTCTGGCGCCAAGCAGGCTCTGTCGCCATGCCACGCATAGGGACAAAGTCCTGTTTGGCGCCCAAGTCGCCAGTTTAGCGCCCAGGCCTTATTTTTCGTCCTTTTTTCGTTTTTCTTCCTTTGTAAGTGTTCCTAGGGGCTTTGGCACTATATATATGCCTCCCCCATCATTTGTAAGACTCATCTTTGCCATGGATCGGATTCCAGACACAATAGGACTTTGACGAAACGCGGAAAATAAAATAAAAAGATAGACGAAACCTACCAATTTGATCAAGAGAATTGAGATGGAGTTAAACCTCAAGGGAATAAGCGCACCTCCTCTTCCAATGATCCTCCTTGGATGAAGTCGAGCAATCCAGTTTCGAAGATTGCAAGGTGAGTTTGCCAATTGAAACACACAAAGTTTAAGAACACTCGGGATATCGACTTTTGAAAAAGAGAATTATATTCATCAAATTAATCAAAAGTGTTTACAATAGTAATTGAGGACCTATATATAGGCCCCAAGTAAACCTAACAGCTATGGGAATAAATCCCACAAAATAAGGAAACTAATTCCTCAAATAAGGAAACTAGCTAGATATACTAAATCTATTCTAAACAATGAAATAAAATAAAATAACAAAAGATATGGAAGCAAGATATGATTTTGCATGCATGAACAGATTTACGCAGCTCGCTTCATCTTGGAAAAGTTGTCGCGCGCGTGAAAATGACAGTGTGCAGAAATCGTAGACTTGCTTCAGAATGCTCGCGATGTTCTTCTGGAAAACTTATTGAACGTCGCGTGCGGATGTTGCGAGAATCGCGTCACCTGTTCTTCAAAATTCTGCCAAGTATTCAAACACAATGTTCCCTCGCGATGTTCCCACGCGATGTGAAGAAACATGGCGTGCGGTGGAAAAGACATCGCGTGCAGCGAGCGGAACTCCTCAGAAATCTGCTAAGTCTCTTTCTGCATAGCCTTCTTCCTCCGGCAGCTTCCATGTGATCATTGTTCTTCCTCCGAAGGTTGGCTTGGTCAGCTCCCATTCTTCCGCATGCGTCCTTAGCAGTCCCGCCACGTGCTCCGTAAACTTCTTAGCTCTTTGCCTCGAACATGGTCCTTCGGGTATTTGGATCATGGCTTGGGCTACCATGCCATCCCCTCCCCCTTGAAGAGGTTGATCCTTCAACCGACTTGCTTCATCCTCATCATCTCTTTCGAACAGTGATAGATCTGCAACATTAAAAGTAGCACTAATATTACTATACTCATCAGGCAGGTCTATCTTATAAGCATTATCATTTATGCGTTCTAAGACTTTAAAAGGACCACATCCCCGAGGGGATAATTTTCCATGGCGCTGAGCAGGAAATCGCTCCTTCCTCATATGAACCCAAACCCAATCGCCTGGTTTCAGCAACAATCTCTTTCTTCCACGATTGGAGTACTTGGCATATTGCTCAGCCGCCTTGATTAAACTTTCACGCACGTCCTTGTGTAAGTTCTTTATAGCATTTGCTCTATCCCTGCCATTAACATTAAAGTGCTCACTGCGGGGCAGTGGCAACAAATCAAGTGGAGTTAGTGGCACAAATCCATACACAACCTCGAAAGGAGACATACCTGTCGCACTGTGAACATGTCGGTTGTATGCGAACTCAATATAGGGTAGACTCTCATCCCAACTCTTGGAGTTTGAAGACATGATGATCCGTAACAAATTTCCTAACACTCGGTTGACGGCCTCAGTTTGCCCGTCGGTCTGCGGATGATAAGATGATGAAAACAACAACTTTGTACCCAACTCATGCCAAAAAGATTTCCAAAAATAGCTCATAAATTTAGTATCTCTGTCAGATACTATGGTCCGTGGTATCCCATGCAATCTTGCTACCTCCTTGAAGAACAACTTGGCAATATGATGTGCATCATTTGTCTTGGTGCAAGGGATGAAGTGCGCCATTTTAGAGAATCGGTCCACAACCACAAATATTGAATCCTTGGCACGAGCAGTCCTTGGTAATCCCAAGATAAAGTCCATTGAGATGTCAATCCATGGCCCTTCAGGTGCCGGCAATGCTTGATATAGTCCATGGGGTTTCGCTTGTGACTTTGCCTTCAGACAGACAAGACACTTAGCAATCAGATCAACCACCTGTTTCGACATCCCAGGCCAATAAAACCTTTCTTTCAATACTCCCATCGTAGCATGCTTCCCAAAATGTCCCATCATATCACCTGCATGCGCTTCTTTGATTAACAGCTCTCTGATGGATCCTCTTGGTATGCACAGTTGATTTCCATAGTAGAGATATCCATTCAGTCGGGAGTACTCCTTATAAGCCTGCTTCTCAGTTTTCTCAAACACTTCCTTGAAATCCGGGTCACTTGCATACTGAGCTTGAATGTGTTCAAATCCCACCAAATGTGTAGTAGCAAGTGCCGCTAGAGCTACTCGTCTAGACAATGCATCAGCAACAACATTGTCCTTACCCTTCTTATACTTGATCACATAAGGAAAAGTTTCAAGGAATGCGCTCCATCCACCATGCCTCTTACTCAACTGTCCTTGGACTTTGATATGCTTTAATGTCTCGTGATCAGTATGTATGATGAACTCACGACCTCTCAGGTAATGTTGCCATACCTTTAAGGCCCTCACGATTGCATACAACTCCTTATCATATGTAGAGTAATTCAATTGAGCTCCACTAAACTTCTCACTATGATATGCAATCGGTCTCTTATCCTGCATAAGTACTGCTCCCATTCCAGTTCCAGATGCGTCACATTCCAACTCAAACACCTTCTCAAAATCCGGTAACGCTAATACTGGGGCATGGGTCAACTTGTATTTCAACTCATCGAATGCTTTCTGTTCGGCTGTTCCCCATTTGTACTTTAAATCCTTCTTCAGTAAAGATGTTAGTGGTGCAGCAATAATACTAAAGCTTGGCACAAACCTTCTGAAGAATCCGCACAACCCTAGAAAACTCCTAACTTCTGAGACTGTAGTTGGCGGTTTCCACTCAGTGATCGCCTTGATCTTTGACTGATCCACTTTAAGTCCTTCCTTTCCCACAACAAATCCTAGGAAGATGACTTCATCCACATGGAAGGTGCACTTTTCCAAGTTAGCGTAGAGCTTTACTTCCCTCAGCTTATCTAGGACTTGTTGCACATGAGATAAATGATCAGTTTCGTTGGTACTATATATGAGAATATCATCAAAATAAACAACAACAAAACGATTTATGTAAGGACGGAGGGTCTCATTCATAAGCCTCATGAAGGTAGCAGGTGCATTGGTAAGTCCAAATGGCATCACCAGCCATTCATATAACCCAAACTTGGTTTTGAAGGCAGTCTTCCACTCATCTCCGGGTTGCATTCGTATTTGATGATAACCACTTTTCAAGTCGATCTTGGAAAAGACCGTTGCACCGCTTAGTTCATCCAGCATGTCATCAAGACGAGGAATTGGGTGGCGATACTTCACAGTGATCGCATTAACAGCTCTGCAATCGACACACATCCTCCATTCCCCATTCTTCTTGGGAACTAAGAGCACAGGCACAGCACATGGTGATAGACTTTCTCGTATCCATCCTTTATCAAGCAATGCTTGAACTTGGCGTTGAATTTCAGCTGTCTCTTCAGGATTCATCCTATATGCTGGTCTGTTTGGAATTGATGCTCCAGGCATAAACTCAATCTGATGCTCTATCCCTCTCAAGGGTGGTAGTCCTTCCGGAAACTCCTCAGGAAACACATCTTGATTCTTCTCGAGCATCCTAGCAAAAATAGCAGGAATTTCAGGCGAAGATTTTTCTGTTCCTAAGTTTAATGAAATAGGCTTAATAAGTGCAAGGAAACAGTAACCTGGAAATTCGGGTTCTTTGATTGCTCGTTCAATGGAAGGTCTGTCCATCAGTAGACAGTTCTCTGCAGCCATCTTCGTCTTTCCCTTACTAGTTGAGGCTTCAGCCTTCTTCTTGCTGGTATTCCTTTCCTTGTGTTCCCTTTCTTCTTCCTCAACTTGTTTCTTCAGCTTTTCCGATTCTCTTCTCACAAGTGCTACAGATAGAGGTTTTAGCAGATATGCCTTCTTTCCCTTCCTAAACTCTATGGTGTTCTCTTTACCATGATATGTCACATTATTGTCTGACAACCAAGGTCTTCCTAACAGTACATGACACGCATTCATAGGAATCACATCACATAAGACGTTCTCAGTATAAGATCCTATGGTAATTGGGACACGTGCTTGATGTGTTACTTTCAACCGACCACTTGTGTTCATCCAGTGTAGCAGATATGGACTTGCATGCTCCTCTAAAGGTAAGTTCAACCTGCGTACACAAAACAGTGAAACTACATTAGTGCAGCTCCCGTTGTCAACAATAATTGTAGCACCTTTACCATTGATAGTACAAAAACAATGAAATAAATTCTCCCTTTGGTCATCAGGTGATTTATCAGTATTCAGAATTCTCATTGCCACCATAGTTTGGAAGGTTTCTTCTCCTTCAACAGTCTCTCGCCCTTCTTGATCTTCTTCAGCATACTCACATTCATCACTCTCATTCAGGCACTCTTCTTCTTCATCAATCAGGTTCAGCATACCACTTTCAGTGATAGCTACCAATCTTTCTTCTCCCGTATCCAATAGTGCCACCTTTCTCACATTAGTGCATTCATTAGCGTAGTGACCACGTCGTTGGCATTTCCAGCACACAACATCTCTTTTATCTCGGCCTCCCCTATTCCTGTCAACCTCTTGCCCCTTTGGCCTGTCATCCTTTCTAAACTCTTGGAAATTCTTACCAATTTCAAAGGTGCGAGGTTTGTTGTTCTGATTTGTAGGCTGAGGTTTGGCCGGTTCCTTCTTATCATTCTATCGCTGTGATTGTGTTTTCACCAGCCATGGTTTTGAATTGTTGCCTGCAACAGTGGACCTCACAGGATAAGTCCTTGTCTCCTTTTGTTGTCTTTCAATCTTCAGTGCTTTGTCGTACAGCTCTACAAGAGAATCAAACCCTCTAAGATCTGCTTCTTTGAATATTTCCTTCCTTAATCCTCCTGCAAATCTGCTCAAGGTGATGTCCTCATCTTCAACAATACCACATCTCATCAGTAATCTTTCCAGCTCATGGTAAAAACTCTTCCACAGTTTTAGTACCCTGCGTAAGAAAAGAAAGCTTAATGAATAACTCTTGTTTGTATTTGGGAGGTACAAACCTATGTCTCATAGCTTCCACTAATCCAGTCCAAGTATGGATCTGTTCATATTGCAACCTATCATTATCATAGCATAACTTTTTCCACCAACTTAGAGCATAATCCCTAAATTCAATAACAGCTAATTGTAATTTCTTTCTTTCAGAATATCTATGGACATTAAAAATTAATTCCATTTGATCATGCCATTCAATGAATTCATTAGGATCAGTGGTCCCCTTGAAGGTTGGGATGGTGAATTTGATAGCCTTAAGACTATCATCAGTGTCTTCCTCTGGAACCGCGGCCCTTTGATTAAATCGGCGAGGCTGGTTCCTTCCCTGCTGGTTTCTTTGGTTGCCTTGATGCACAGAAATTCGCTCCCAATCTTCATCTCGGTCATCATCTCCATCGGAGATGGTTGGAAATCCTTCTTGTCTTCCGATTGGAGCATCCCTTTGAGGTCTCACCCTTGGCTCTCTCCTCTCTTCAGTCGTAGCTTGAAGAGGTCTTGTATTAGCTCGAGGAGGTCCATATCTTCTGTCAAAGTTTCCAACTCCAGACATCTGTTCTTTCCCTCTGTCAGACGAGCCTGCAATATAAGATGGATCAGTAGCATCTCTATTCAAAGAATTAAATTTTCTATCAATGACTTTGAGTAAGTCATCTCTGATGATGCTTTGTTGTTCAACTAGCTTGGCATCAAACTTTTCAGTAATGTCATTGAGCTGCTCATTAATGCCATGTTCCATTCTGTCCATTTTTGAACAAAGCTCACGGCTTTGCTGAGCAAGTACTGCTTGAAGTGCTTCCATCGTCAGTGGAGTTTCACCTGCCATAGCAACACTAAAGAGTATATGTATAAAAGATCAGTAAAAGAATTGAAGAGTTTGGGGTGATCTCACAATGTCACACAGTGTAGTTTCAATTGGTTTGTCACCAATTCTTCTTCAGAACTTTCTTGCTTTGGCCACCCAACTTGGATCAAATTCAGAGGATTGCGCTTTGAAGTAATGTACGCACAGTACAAGAATCAAGTTGTACTGTTCGACTCAATCAAGAACCGCAACAAACAGCAGAGTGTGATAAATCAGTGCAAGTAATGTCAAGTCCAATGCGTTAGTCAAATAATTGCAATCAATTGTCTCCTCACAATATAGACTGAACCCACTGAATTATGAGAAGTGACTCACCAACACTCGACTCCCAATCCCCCAAAGATGTATAAAGTAGATGATATGAAAATATTGAAGCACGATCAGCTTGTTCTTTTCTTTCTTCTTTCTTTTTTTTTTTTTTTTTTTTTTCTTGTGGCTTTCAACAGCTAGGTATCACTTTTGATAGGGCGAATGCTAGCTGTATATATCCACTTCTTCTGTTCTTTTTCTTTTTCTCCCTTTTTTTTTCTTTTTGAACTAAGCTGAACACGCTTTGTTTGCTGAACACTTGATGAATTTCAGATCTTTTCTTCGGTGCACGCACGCTTTGTGGAACAAGATTTGGAATAAGATTTATAGTGCGAGACGTGAGGAAAATAAAGAATTCAGCAACTATGATGAGCTGTAACAAATTGGTCCCCACGTAACAAACCCGTAACAAACACTTAATCCCTTGTAACAAACTCTGAATCCCGTAACAAACTGGTCCCCACAGTAACAGACTTTTGTATACTGATCTCCCAATAACACCCTCAGTAATCAGCCCCCAAAGATCAAAATATAATCTCTCAAGACTATTTAACAAGATTTGATGAACTTGGATGAATATACCAAGAACACCAAAAACACACAGTACGCTCTTGAGACAATTTCAAGCAATAAATCCGACTAAAACAGTGAACAATCAATCACAAGCATAAGATTTTCAATCACAGAGGCCAAATAAACAGAAAACACGCTCAAATCAAGCTGGCACAAGGATCAAAGAGACGGATCCTTTAAATTTCGTATGTATATTCAAAGATATGCACAGAATCTTCAAATAAGTATATCTTTCTCAAATCTTATCCGATTTGGAAGATCTTTATATGCAGATTTATGTATTCGGCACGAGGATTCCAAATATCAAATCAGATTGGACAAATAATGAACGAAACAATTCCAGAAAATTGAAACAAAATTCTGGCGTGAATAAGAACTCAAGAACACGAAGAAATTTTTGGATTTTTGATTTATAGGAATTGAAAAACACCTATTGAACTAGAATCAAGGCTCTGATACCAAATTTATAATACTGCCATGGATCGGATTCCAGACACAATAGGACTTTGACGAAACGCGGAAAATAAAATAAAAAGATAGACGAAACCTACCAATTTGATCAAGAGAATTGAGATGGAGTTAAACCTCAAGGGAATAAGCGCACCTCCTCTTCCAATGATCCTCCTTGGATGAAGTCGAGCAATCCAGTTTCGAAGATTGCAAGGTGAGTTTGCCAATTGAAACACACAAAGTTTAAGAACACTCGGGATATCGACTTTTGAAAAAGAGAATTATATTCATCAAATTAATCAAAAGTGTTTACAATAGTAATTGAGGACCTATATATAGGCCCCAAGTAAACCTAACAGCTATGGGAATAAATCCCACAAAATAAGGAAACTAATTCCTCAAATAAGGAAACTAGCTAGATATACTAAATCTATTCTAAACAATGAAATAAAATAAAATAACAAAAGATATGGAAGCAAGATATGATTTTGCATGCATGAACAGATTTACGCAGCTCGCTTCATCTTGGAAAAGTTGTCGCGCGCGTGAAAATGACAGTGTGCAGAAATCGTAGACTTGCTTCAGAATGCTCGCGATGTTCTTCTGGAAAACTTATTGAACGTCGCGTGCGGATGTCGCGAGAATCGCGTCACCTGTTCTTCAAAATTCTGCCAAGTATTCAAACACAATGTTCCCTCGCGATGTTCCCACGCGATGTGAAGAAACATGGCGTGCGGTGGAAAAGACATCGCGTGCAGCGAGCGGAACTCCTCAGAAATCTGCTAAGTCTCTTTCTGCATAGCCTTCTTCCTCCGGCAGCTTCCATGTGATCATTGTTCTTCCTCCGAAGGTTGGCTTGGTCAGCTCCCATTCTTCCGCATGCGTCCTTAGCAGTCCCGCCACGTGCTCCGTAAACTTCTTAGCTCTTTGCCTCGAACATGGTCCTTCGGGTATTTGGATCATGGCTTGGGCTACCATGCCAATCTTTTGCCTTGAATGAAATTAACTTGATATTTCTCTCAAAAGATCACCTTGTGAGTTCACACACACTCTCACAAACACCTTTGAATGCTTGTTGGGAAACATTCATCACATTGGACTTGAAGCATCCTAGTGATTATTAAACCAAGGCTTGAGCTTGGAGGATTGGGATGAGGTCACGGTTCTAACACCTTGGTTGCTTCCCCTTTCGGTTCTTGTTGTGGTTTGCTTCCCTATCCTTTCCTTTCCCTCTTGTTCTTGCAAGTAGTAACCAAGGGATCCATGGCATCCTAATTTATTTGGTATCAGAGCTACACTTGGTTCTACTTGTTTTTCCATAAAAATCGAAAAATCCCAAAAACTTGTTCTTCACCATTCCCCATTTGGAACCACGTTCCATTTGGCAATTATAATCAACCATTCCTAAGGGGATATGCTGTCCAAATTTTTCCACAAACCATCAAAAACTCAAAAACTCCAAAATACAAAACTGTACAGAATCTGTTCTGGACCATTTCAGACTTAATAACTTTGAATTTTGAAAATCTGGGCACATATTTGAATTCCTCATGTTGAGTAGATGAATTTACATATGTGGATCATCAAAAACGGACATCGTATGACAAAGTTATGGTAGTTTGAAGTTTATGTGTGTTCTTGGTCAAAAAAAATCCGAAAATCACCATACTTTGCTCCTTGATCTTTTGTTTTCTTGTGTTTGTTGTTAGTTTTCCAATATTTTGATTCTCATATGTGAATGTATGCATTTGGAATGTGTTTATGTGATTAATTGGATAATATGCAACTAAAAATTCCAAGTGAGTGAATTTGAGTGTTCTTGAGAGTTCAAGTGTTCTTCATCTATGTTCTTGTAAACTTCATTGTTGTTCTTGAGCTCCAAAAATCTGATCCAATTTCCTTCCTTGTCGTGTGTCTTGTGTGTTTTAGTAGGGGTTATTATTAATCTACTAGGTAGGTGATGATGATGATTGGGGAAATTGATTTGAGTAGGAATGGGCGAAAAGGGTGATTTGAAAAGTTGGTGATATTTGGTGTACAAATTTTCCAAAGTTGCGGCTAAAGAGGAGGAAGTCAACAATATTATTACCAAACCGTGGGCCCCGCCAGCATTCCCTTGATTCAGTTTCAAAGATTTGGACGTGCAACCCCCATAATGTGCAAGACTTTGTTATACCCGTGGGCCCCACCTTTTTTTTTTTCAATCTTGCAATTCTTGTGCCATATACGTACAAAATCAAATTTGGGAGGAAATTGTGTGCTAGTGGGACCCATGTGTGGACTTGTTTGATGATTTTGGGCACACATATTTTAAGTAATACAATAAAGTGGATATATTTGACTGGCACAATTGTTCCGCTGATTTATTTCATGAACACCGAGTTGAAGTTCCGTCTGAGATAAAGACATTGGAATTCCTCTCATAAAATTGTGATACCTAGCCATTGAAGCCACTTGAGTATTGGTTTTGTGTTATTGAGTGTTTATTTTTATTTTTATTTTTATTTGCAAAAATCAATATTTGGGAGTCGAGTGTTGTGAGCTACCACTTTTCAAATTTTGGTGAGTTCACTTTTATATTGTGAGGACTTGGAATTATTGGACTGCAATTGCCAATTAAAATCGTGACATAATTTCATTGCATTGCATTTCACGTATTTCCTAGCGGTTGTTGATAGAGTCGAACATTGCATTTGTATCTTGCATTGTGCGTACGTAAATTCAGGCCTCACTCTCCGCCACTCGAAATTTGTTTGTGATCACTGTGGACTGCAGATTTATACCAGGTTGTGAATTAACCCAGCATTCAGCCATCGGGTTGTGAGCAAACTGAGTGATTTTACCGAGTGATCCAAATAAATTCCATCTTTTATTTTATTTTATTATTATTATTAGCTATAATATTTTCATCTTCTTTGCAGGTGCTACTTAATTCTTCTTGTTCAATTTTCTGAAATGGCAGGTTCAGGTCAACCTTCTAACAAGGATTTGATGGACATGTTGCAAAGAATGACTGCCCGTTTGGATAATATGGATCAGCGGATAGATGATTTGAATCATAGGGTTGATACCTTCAAAGACGACATGGTCATGCATGGTAACGCGGTACAATCGGAAACCATGAGGCGTCTTGAGTTGAAGATACAGGAAGTGTTTGACCGAACAACTCCACATGCCACTCCACCTGCAACGTCCAGTACCCCTCGGAGCCATCAAAGTGGACCCCAGGGGGTACAAAGCCATGAAATGGATGAGGCCGAAGCCGAGATCGAGGCCCAGCAGCAGGGACCCCGACACGCTGGTCGAAACAATCCTGTACCTCAGACACCCGCGAATCTACAACCGCCACGAGTACCTGCTCCACCCAGACCAGTCCGACATCAACAACGTGATTCCGATTCAGAGCCCGACGAGGAGGTGTACCACAGAAACCCCCGCCGAAATAATCGTAATGACGAGCCCGACCGAGACTTGAAAGGGATCAAGTTCGACATTCCCCCATTTAAAGGAACATCCAATCCGGATGAATTTCTTGAATGGAAGCATTCGATGGAACTCATTTTCAACTGCCATAACTACGCAGATATCAAAAAGGTCAATGTGGCCGTCTGTGCTTTCAAAGATTATGCGTTGGTATGGTGGCAGAAAGTGACTCATGACATCCACCGGAATGGCTATGATCCTATTCAAACTTGGGCCACGCTGACAAGGGCCATGGAGAACAGATTTGTACCATCTCACTACCGTCAGGACCTATATGATAAACTTGTATTTCTTGTTCAAGGAAACAGGTCGGTAGAGGAGTATTATAAGGAAATGGAGACTCTCTTACTGAAAGCCGGAGTAGTTGAAGACGAGGGCATCACGAAGTCTAGATTTCTCAAAGGACTCCGAATCGAGATCCGAAAGGAGGCTAAGCTGCGACCATATGACACTTTGTCCGATTTGGTGGAGCTAGCCATGAAGCTTGAAACCGATGATCGACCTCGAGTGCAGAAGTACCGACAGGATTCCGGATCAAGTTCGCAGAAACCTTGGGGTCAAAAGACGTTCATTCCAAGGGACGATAAGCCCAAGCCGAAAGGTTTCGAAATGGCCAAGGAATTTAAGACCTACCGTCCAGAAGGTCCTAAACCCGCGGTCATCGAGAGGCCTAAATTTGACAAGGATCGGAAGAAGGAAGTCACGTGCTTCAAATGCGGTCGGAAGGGACATTACTCACCTGAGTGCCCTTTCACCAAAAGAGCTGCACTCATGGAAGACGGATCTTGGAGAATTATAGACTCTGATGATGAACAACCTGAACAGGCTGAGAGAGAAGAAAATGAGGACTCCGATGACAATGATGAATTCTACGCAGCCGAGGAAACAGTTGAAGAGGATCGCAAATTGACCAATCTGGTGGCTATGCGGACTCTCAGTGCTGAACGAACAGAAGAAAAACCTCGTTCTGACGAACAAAGGGAGAATTTATTTTACTGTCATTGTGATTTAGAGGGCAATGTTGCTTCAGTAATTGTGGATAATGGAAGTTGCACTAATGCTGTGAGCGCTTATGTTGTTCGCAGATTAGGTATCCCGACTGAAGAGCATCCGAGTCCCTACCACCTCCATTGGATGAATGACAATAGCGACCTGAAAGTCAACCGACGAGCCAAAATTCCTATCAAGATCGGGTCCTATTCTGAAAATATCATTTGCGATGTCATTCCAATGACGGCTTGCCACATTTTGTTAGGCCGACCATGGTTATATGATCGCGATGTCAAATACAAGGGTCGTGCCAATTGTTTATCTTTTATTTTTAAACAAAAGAAAATAAATATCAAGCCATTATCTGTAAAAATGGTTCGGGCAGATCAGGAAGTTCTGCGTGCCAACATGAAGAAAGACGAAGCCGAGCGGAAATCAAAGGATAAAGGGAAAACCCTCTGCATTGAGAGCACGTCTGCCAACCCTTGTCTACTGACGACCCGAACCGATTTTGAGCAAACAATACGCGCACCGAGTTCAACAGGTTACTGTTTCCTTGCTTTTGCAAAACCTGTTAATGATATTTACAGAACTTGCACTGCTGCACCTAATATTCCTGTTAATTTTTCCAGGATGGATGAAAATTCTGATATCTTCCCGGATGAAGTCCCCGCTGGTCTTCCACCTTTGCGCGGAATCGAGCACCAAATCGATTTCGTGCCCGGAGCGTCAATTCCTAATCGGCCAGCATACCGAATGAATCCGGAAGAAACTAAAGAAGTGCAGAGACAAGTTCAAGAATTGATGGATAAGGGATGGGTCCGAGAAAGCCTCTCGCCGTGTGCTGTGCCCGTTTTGTTGGTTCCCAAGAAAGACGGGACGTGGCGCATGTGTGTAGATTGCCGAGCCGTGAACGCAATTACCATTAAATATCGACACCCGATCCCGCGGTTGGACGACATGCTTGACGAGCTGGGTCACGCCAGCATTTTCTCAAAAATTGATCTGCGAAGTGGATATCATCAGATCCGGATGCAACCGGGAGATGAATGGAAGACGGCGTTCAAGACCAAATTCGGATTATATGAATGGCTCGTTATGCCATTTGGACTGACGAACGCGCCTTCAACATTCATGCGACTTATGAATGAGACTCTTCGCCAATTTATTAATAAATTTGTCGTTGTATATTTTGATGACATTTTAGTGTATAGTTCTAGTGAGTCTGATCACCTTTCCCATGTCCAACAGGTACTAAACAGGTTGCGGGAAGTTCAGCTCTATGCCAACAAGGAGAAATGCACTTTTCATGCGACTGAACTCTCGTTCCTTGGATACATTGTGGGACGTGGTGGTCTTAAGGTCGATGAAGCAAAAATAAAGGCAATCTCTGAATGGAAGCCACCCACGAATGTGCATGAAGTTAGACAGTTCTTGGGTCTGTGTGGGTTCTTCAGGAGATTCGTCCCGAATTTTAGCTTGATTGCGGCACCCCTAACTTCACTGCTTAAGAAAGGACTTATTTTTAAGTGGGGGCCGTCTGAACAAAAGAGTTTTGAAGATCTGAAGTCCAAACTGACTCATGCACCGGTTCTAGCTCTACCGGATTTTGACATTCCATTCGAAGTGGAATGCGACGCATCAGGAACAGGCATGGGTGCAGTTTTATTGCAGAATGGTAAGCCAGTGGCATACCACAGCGAAAAGTTCTCTGGCGCACAGTTGAACTATTCCACGTATGACAAGGAACTCTATGCTGTGGTCCAAGCTTTAAAGACGTGGCAACACTATCTCCGGAGTCGTGAGTTCATTATCCATACGGACCACGAAACCCTCAAGCATATTCGGAATCAAGGACAACTGGGAAAAAGGCATGCACGCTGGAGCGGATTTATCGAGACTTTCCCGTATGTGCTCAAGTACAAAAAGGGGAAGGAAAATATTGTTGCAGATGCTTTATCTCGAAGGACAGCCTTGGCGGCCATTGCCACGACACACCTGATTGGCTTTGAACATATCAAAGATCAATATGCCACTGATCCAGACTTCAAGGATTTCTGGGCAGAAACCGAAAAGCACGGGTTCAAGGAGTATTCAAGACTTGATGGATTTTTATATTATGAGAACCGACTGTGCATTCCCAAGGGATCGGTCAGGGAACTTCTAATAAAGGAGGTTCACAACGGAGACCTTATGGGACATTTCGGAAAGACTGCCACCTTTGGTATTCTGAGTGAACGTTTTTACTGGCCGGGAATGAGGAAAGAAGTGGATGACTTGATCTCCAAATGCATCGTCTGTCTGAAGGCGAAATCCACTTCCAAGCCACATGGTTTATATATGCCTCTACCAATTCCCGAGGGACCATGGATTGATCTTTCTATGGACTTCGTGTTGGGACTACCACGGACAGCACGGAACAAGGATTCGATATTCGTAGTGGTAGATCGATTCAGCAAGATGGCTCATTTTATTCCTTGCACGAAGACCAACGACGCCCACCACATCGCCAAATTATTCTTCAAGGAAGTGGTGCGTCTCCATGGAATCCCGAAAACTATTGTGTCAGATCGGGACACAAAATTTGTCAGCTACTTTTGGAAATCTCTGTGGCATGAGATTGGCACGAAGCTTTTGTTCTCCACAGCTTATCACCCTCAAACAGACGGGCAAACTGAAGCCGTCAACAGAGTCTTGGGTAATCTGCTGCGGATTATTACTGCTTCCAGTTACAAGAGTTGGGACGAGTGCTTGCCCTACATAGAGTTTGCATATAATAGACACGTCCACAGTGCCACTAACATGTCACCATTCGAAATTGTTTATGGTTTCAACCCACTAACACCTGTCGACTTGCTGCCATTGCCCCGCAATGAGCATTTTAATGTTAATGGCAGGGACAGGGCTCGAGCTATACAGGAGCTTCACAAAAACGTCCAGGAAAGCCTCAAGAAGGCCACAGAAACATATGCAAAATATGCAAACAGAGGACGAAAGAAACTGTTGTTGAAGCCTGGAGATTGGGTTTGGCTCCACATGCGGAAGGAGAGATTTCCGATGAAGAGACGCGACAAACTTTCCCCACGGGGGGGCGGTCCATTCCGAGTTTTGGAAAAGATTAATGACAATGCTTACAGATTAGAGTTGCCCCCTGAGTATGGAATTAACGCTACTTTTAATGTTGCAGATCTCAACCTCTACGAGGAGGACGGTGAAGAGCTTGATCGGTTGATGGCTCAACCTTCTCAAGGGGGAGGGGATGGCGTGGTAGCCAAATCCGCAACACTAATTATCCCAGCTGGACCATGCTCCCGGAGCCGGACCAAGAAGTTCACTGACCGGATTGCAAGCCTTCTCAAGTCTGAGGAATTCCAAGTCGAAATCAACAAAGAAGATGGCCACAATCCGAAAGCATTGATCATGATCCAACTCGATGAGACCGGAGGGATTCCAACCATGGGATCCCCAATTTTGAAGAAGTAAGCCATCACTGTCGCCGGAGAGTCGCCGGAAGATGACCGGAGAAGTCGTCGGAGCATCGGAGCATCACCGAAAGGTCAAACGGAGCTCGCCGGAAAGTTGCCCGGAAGTTGGCCGTCGCCGGAAAGTCGCCGGAAGATGACCGGAGAAGCCGCCGGAGCACCGGAGCATCGTCGGAAGGTCAAACGGAGCTCGCCGGAAAATTGACCGGAAGTTCGCCGGAGGTCGGCCGGAACCACCGCCGGTCGCCGGACAAATTTTGGTCAAAGTAGGAAGATGGTCGGATAATATTATAGATTAATGTAATAATATAAGACTTCAAATTTTGGGAGAAGGCTTTGTCCCTATCCTTTTGTCCTTAAGCGCTTTGTCCCCAAGCCACGCATAGAGACAAAGCCCTGCTTAGAGACAAAGGGTCTTGTCCCCAAAGCTCTGTCGCTAAGCAGCCTCTGTCGCTAAGCAGGCTCTGTCGCTAAGCAGGCTCTGTCGCCAAGCAGGCTCTGTCGCCAAGCAGGCTCTGGCGCCAAGCAGGCTCTGTCGCCATGCCACGCATAGGGACAAAGTCCTGTTTGGCGCCCAAGTCGCCAGTTTAGCGCCCAGGCCTTATTTTTCGTCCTTTTTTCGTTTTTCTTCCTTTGTAAGTGTTCCTAGGGGCTTTGGCACTATATATATGCCTCCCCCATCATTTGTAAGACTCATCTTTTGCCTTGAATGAAATTAACTTGATATTTCTCTCAAAAGATCACCTTGTGAGTTCACACACACTCTCACAAACACCTTTGAATGCTTGTTGGGAAACATTCATCACATTGGACTTGAAGCATCCTAGTGATTATTAAACCAAGGCTTGAGCTTGGAGGATTGGGATGAGGTCACGGTTCTAACACCTTGGTTGCTTCCCCTTTCGGTTCTTGTTGTGGTTTGCTTCCCTATCCTTTCCTTTCCCTCTTGTTCTTGCAAGTAGTAACCAAGGGATCCATGGCAGTTAGGAATCCCATATATATAGGGAAACCCTTAAACAAGCAAAAGGAAGGAAAATAAACAACCCTACACGAGTTTTCAACAAAACAGGAAAGAAAAGATAGGTTGGTTGCGAACTGAGGACCGTGTCGCGGAGCTTGGCATCGCGACAAAAGTCGAGGCTTGGCGACAAAGGCTCCTCTTCCGCGACAAGGGCTTCCGCGACAAGTGACCTTCCGCGACAAGGGGCCTTCCGCGACAAAGTGACCTTCCGCGACAAGGGGCCTTCCGCGACAAAGTGACCTTCCGCGACAAAGTGACCTTCCGCGACAAGTGACCTTCCGCGACAAGGGGCCTTCCGCGACAAAGTGACCTTCCGCGACAAAGTGCTCCGAGACTGAATCTGAACTGGGTCCGTCCTTCACGACTCCGGCGTTGACTTCCGTTGACCGGCGTTGACCGGCGACTTTTCCGACAAAGTTCCGGCCATATTCCGGCCAGGTTCCGGCAACCTCGCCGGAGCTCCGGCGGTGTTCCCGGCGACGGCGACGGCGACGGCGGTGGCGGCGGCGGCGACGGTGACGGCGGAACCCTCTGTTTGGACCTCTTCATGCTGATTTGTTCTGTTTCTGCATCCAGAGGTCATTCTGCTTTCTGGTTTCAGTCTGAAGAAGCGGGACCCAGAGTGATGGGTCCCGGTACTGTCCGGTATTCTTCTGTCTGTTCCCACTGGATGACTGTGCTTCCTTTGATCTGTTCTGCTTGGCATTTGGACTGCTCCCATTTATCTGATTCCTCAGATAATATTTTGGCAATAGCAGTCAGGAATCTTTTGGCACATTGTTTTGAGCAGGGTCCCTCCGGAATGGTCAACGCTGTTGACTTGGCTCCCATGCCGTCAAGCCCAATTAAATTCGGATCCGGATTATCGGGTTGGTTGATCCGGGCATTCATGCCAACGGGCACCGTTTTACCGATAGGCCACCCGACGACCACCGTTTTACAGACAGGCCACTGACGGGCACCGTTTTACAGACAGGCCACCCGACAGGCACCGTTATACTGACAGGACACCCAACGGGCACCGTTTTACCGAAATACTGCACCGTTTTACCGACAGGCCACCCGACGGGCACCGTTTTACAGACAAGCCACCGACGGGCACCGTTTTACCGACAGGCCACCCGACGGGCACTGTTTTTACGACAGGCCACCGATCGACACTGTTTTACCGACAGGCCACCCGACGGGCACTGTTTTACTGACAGGCCACCCGACGGGCACCGTTTTACCGAAATGCCCCCGATGGGCACCGTTTTTCCGACAGGCCACCCGACGGGCACCGTTTTACCGACAGGCCACTCGAAGGCCACCGTTTTACTGACAGGCGACCCGACGGGCACCATTTTACCGAAATACACCCGACGCGCACCGGTTCACCGACAGGCCACCCGACGGGCACTGTTTTACTGACAGGCCACTGTTGGGCACCGTTTTACAGGCAAGCCACCCGACAGGCACCGTTTTACTGACAGAGCACCCGACGTGCACCGTCTAACCGAAATACCCCCGACGGGCAGCGTTTTACTGACAGGCCACGCGAAGGCCACCGTTTTACTGACAGGCGACAGGACGGGCACCGTTTTACCGAAATACCCCTGACGGGCACCGTTTTACCGATACGCCACCCGACGGGCACCGTTTTAATGACAGGCCACTGACGGGCACCGTTTTACAGACAGACCACCCGACAGGCACCGTTATACTGACATGACACCCGACGGTCACCGTTTTACCGAAATACCCCGACGGGCACCGTTTACCGACAAGCCACCCGACGGGCACTGTTTTACGGTCGGGCCACCGACGGGCACCGTTTTACCGACAGGCCACCCGACGGGCACCGTTTTTCCAACAGGCCACCGACAGGCACCGTTTTACAGTCAGGCCACCCGACGGTCACGGTTTTACTGACAGGCCACCCGACGGGCACCGTTTTACCGAAATACCCCCGACGGGCACCGTTTTACCGACAGGCCACCCGACGCGCACCGTTTTACCGACAGGCCACTCGAAGGCCACCGTTTTATTGACAGGCCACCCGACGGGCACCGTTTTTCCAACAGGCCACCGATAGGCACCGTTTTACAGTCAGGCCACCCGACGGGCACGGTTTTACTGACAGGCCACCCGACGGGCACCGTTTTACCGAAATACCCCCGACGGGCACCGTTTTACCGACAGGCCACCCGACGCGCACCGTTTTACCGACAGGCCACTCGAAGGCCACCGTTTTACTGACAGGCCACCCGACGGGCACGGTTTTTACTTACAGGCCACCCGACGGGCACCATTTTACCGAATTACCCCCGATGGGCACCGTTTTTCCGACAGGCCACCCGACGGGCACCGTTGGCATGGAAGCCGGAACAAGAGCACTGTTGATCCCCGCATTTCCTGACGGACCGGTATCCCAGCAGCGGACTAGGAAGTTTACAACCAGAGTTGCTGAGCTGCTGAACCGGAATTTTGAAGAGGAGCTGTTGAAAGCTAAAGCAGGGAAGATGGGACTAAAGCTACTAATTCAGATAGAGCAAGCTGAGTCGCGAACCACCGCCCCCTGTCGCTAGAGGAGCCTTTGTCGCGGAAGTCCCTTGTCGCGGAGGAGGAGCCTTTGTCGCGGAAGCCTTTGTCGCGGAAGGCCTTTGTCGCGGAAGCCTTTGTCGCGGAAGCCCTTTTGTCGCGGAAGCCCTTTGTCGCGGAAGACTTTGTCGCGGAAGCCCCCTTTGTCGCGGAAGTTCCTTGTCGCGGAAGAGGAGCCCTTGTCGCGGAAGCCCCCTTTGTCGCGGAGGCCGGTATCGCGACCAAGCCCTTGGATCGCGACAAAACCCCTTTAGGGACAAAGTAGCTTTAGGGTTTCTTGTTATTTCCCTTGTTTGTTTATTTCTAGTTTAGGGTTGTTTAAACACTTGTGTTTTGGGACACCTATAAATAGGTCCTTCCCAACCTTGCCTCATTTTCACCTTTGAAATGAATTAAATGATGAACACTTGGAGAGTGTATTTTCTTTGTTTGAAAGGTCATATGAATTCCTCCATTTTGGTTGGGTTCCCTTCAAGTATTGAGAGTGCTTGATTGTATTGGCACCCCAAGGATTAACGATTGAGGGATTACATGAAGCTACTGAGTTAGTGGAATCCAAAGTTGTGTTTTCCAAAAGGGTATCTCACCTATCCTTTTATCTTTGATTTCATCTTGTTCTTGTTTGCAAATCGTATTCAATCCTCGATCCATGGCATCTCTTGGTATCAGAGCCTAGATTGGATCGATTTACACTTTCCATCTCATTCCAAAAATTCCAAAAATCCAAAATATAAGTTTCTGTGTACTGTTCATCCTTCAGCCGTTTTGCTCAGGCCACATTCTCTGAATTCTGAGTTCACATTCGGTTTTGTTGGGTCGATTACATAGAGATTCATATAAAGTTCTTCCGATTTGGCCAAGGGAGCTATTTTCTATGATTTTTCCAAGTTTTGGCCATTTTTTCACCAAAAACAACTTTTCTTCATTTTTCTTGGGTTTGATCTTGTGTTTCACCTCCCCATTTGGAACCACGTTCCATTTGGCAACCATAAATCGTCCATTTCTAAGGGGTTATGCTGCCCAAATTTTCTCAAATCCATTTCCTTCATCAAAAATCCATTTTCCAAACCCTAGAAATAATATTCTGCTTGCTGTCCGAATTTTCTGGTCTCGTTCTGTTTGGATTTTTGCAAATCTGATTCCACCATCTTGTTCCTCTCGTCGAATACATAGGTTTGCATATAAAGAACATCAAAAACGGACATCGGGAGCCAAAGTTATGGCCATTTGAAGATTCAAGCATGTTCTTGGTGTTCTTGGCTAGAAATCCCAAAAATCTCCATATTTTGCTTTTTGTCCTTGTGATTTTCTGTTTTCACTCACTTTGTGGATTGTATTTGCATTAATTATTGGTTTGTATGCTTAATTGGTTATTATGCAAGCTTAATCCGGAGTGTTGAGTGAATTATTGAGTGTTGGGATTAATTTTGGGATTAGGGTTTCTTCATAGTGTTCTTATTTTGTTCTTGAGTGTTCTTATTTTTGTATTTGAATGTTTGAGTGTTCTTGGAAAATTGGATGAACACCATACAATATTCAAGGTGTTCTTGAAGGGTTCAATTTTGATCCAAAGTGAAGGTTTGCAAGGGTGTTTTGGGAAGATTGTGGTGGGCAAATTAGTACGAAGGGTACTACACTCATTAATTGTTGGCTTGGACAAAAGAGGAAATATTGGAGACAAAGGACAAAGGGAATTGGCATTACGGGAAAGAGGAAGCAAATTGTAATTCAAATTGGAGTAACAAGCCATCTCGTTCCATACTCCTTTTCCAAGCATTAAATGACGCGGACCCCACATGATTATTTGAAGCAAGAATTCAACAAATCCATTCCAAATTCAACAAGTGGGTCTTCAAAGTTTGATTGATTGTGTAAAATTTGATTTAATTAATTGGGCAATTATTTTTATTGTTCAATTGGTTAAATTAAATTGGGTATTTAATTTACTGTGCGATTTCACTGAATTAAATCACGAACAATTTATCGGGTTGAAGTTCCGTCATTGCGTTTACACTTGACAGTGGAATTCCCCGAGGAATAAGTGCTTGCACTGTTCCTCTGATTTATTTCACAAATCTCAGAGTTGAAGCTCCGTCTGCAATTGCAGATAGTGGAGTTCCTCAACAGTGAATTTTTACCCGGCCACCCTTGTTCGCGGCTTGTTAGCATTCTAGTTGTATTTATTGGGTTTGTGTGTGAGGCATATATTTGAGATTCCGAGAAGTTTTATTTTGTGAGGTTTTTACTTTACACTTTAAAATTGTGAGGAATCGGATTTATTGCTTGCAGGCTGATTAATCTTGCGAACTGTTATTTGTGCACTGCAATCACACACAGAATCTGTGCCTTTCATTGATTGAGTCGAACTTTGCATTCTGATTCTTGCACTGTGCGTCCCATATTTTTATTTCTCTTACCCTCTGTTGTTGGTTGATACGATTGAGCATTATCCGATTTATTAGGAACCAACCGGTGGAGAATTTGGACCTACAGAGAGGGATACAGTTGCGAGATCACTCTACATATTTCAGTTGATTTCTTCTAACCCATTATACATATATCTAGTTTTTCTTTGTTTCTGATCTGAAATGGCAGGAAATATTGAACAACGATTTGACCAACTCATGGCCGCCATCCAGTCCCTAGCCGAGACCACTGCTCGGAGAACTGATCTAGAGCCAATGCGCAAGGACATAGCTGATAATGCTACCCGAGTCACTGAGATTACTCAGCGTTTGGACACTCTGTCTACCGAGGTGACGAGAGGCGATGCTCTATGGGTAAAGGCATTACAGATTCAAGTTCTACAACAAGTGGATCGAAGGATCGAAGAGCCTTTCAGCCTACACCTTCACCACCGACTAATACCCCGGGTAGCACAAGCGGAGTCAATCGATCAGATATGGAAGAGGCCGAAACTGCCATCGAGGAGCAAGGATTGCACTTTGGGACGTATGACAGACGACAAGGTCCACGTGGTCCAAGGGCCCCAGCTCCGACCCCACCTCGTCCTCCAGTGCCAACAAATATTCCAGCCCAAATGCCTCCGCCTCCTCCACCGGCACCAGCCGCAACCATTCCTAGACCGCCGGTGCAACATCCACCGCGGCAGAGACTAGACATGAACCCACCTCCAGTAGTACATCTCGAGGACGAATTTGAAGAAGATCACACGCCTCGAGCGCATGCTGAACAGAACAGAATGGAAGCCGATCTGCGAGGAATTAAATTCACCATACCAGCGTTCAAAGGAACAAGTGATCCAGAGGAATTTATTGATTGGAGACAGTCCATTGAATTAATCTATGACTGTCAACAATATAATGAATTCACAAAGATCCAATTAGCTGTATGTGAATTCAAGGACTATGCATTACAATGGTGGCAAAAGTTACAGCGCGATACTCAAAGGATGGGAACGCCAGCCATTGCCACTTGGGCTCAGTTGATGCATGCGATGGAAAAGAGGTTTGTTCCAAGTAGTTACTTTGATGAACTATATCTGAAAGTTAATTTTTGTGTGCAGGGCAACAGGACTGCCGACGAGTACTACAAAGAACTGGAACGCCTCATGATGAGAGCGCAGATGAATGAGGATGAACCGCTACTGATGGCGAGGTTCAAGAGAGGATTGAGGCGAGAAGTACTTGCTGAGATCAAGTTGAGAGAGTATACAGGGCTCGAACACCTGGTTCAATTAGCCATTGAGATTGACCGTCAACTGAGGGACCGACCCGTCAAATCGACTATCATCTCCAACAGTACCAAGTATTGGACGACCAGACCAAACGAACAGCCTTCTAAGCCAACTGACAGATACGGGAAGCCCAATGCGCAAAAGGACGACAGGCCCAATAGGCCCAAAGCCTTTGACATGGGGAAGGACTTCAAGGACCCCTACAGATACAGGAAGGACGATCGGGATAAGCCCAGAAAGGACATCAAAGACGTCACCTGTTTCAAATGTGGACAAAAGGGTCATTACTCCCAAGATTGCCCGAAGAGAGAAAGGCGAATGGTCATGATCGAATCAGGGATTTGGAGAGAAGTTGATTCTGATGACGAGGAAGAAGGAGTTGAGCATGAAGAGCCAAATGTCGAAGATGATGATCAATATCCAGACGAAGGTGATCTGAGTCGAGTAGTCTTGGAAGGAAACGAGGAAGAGTACGTGACAAATTTCATAGTGATGAGAGCACTCAATGCCGATAAAGGAGAAGAGTCTACCAATAGCAGCTCACCTGAACAAAGGGAGAATCTGTTCCACTACCACCGTAAACTTAAAGGCAATATTGCCTCATTAATTGTAGATAATTGTAGCTGTGTTAACGCTGTGAGTCTCTACACTGTGCGCAGGTTAGGTATACCAATGCAAGACCATGCGAAACCATATCAACTCCATTGGATGAGTGAGAGTGGAACTACTAAAGTAGCCAAGCAGGCAAGGGTACCAGTTACCATTGGACCCTACTCTGAAGAGATACTTTGTGATGTAGTTCCCATGACGGCATGTCACATCTTACTAGGCCGACCATGGATGTATGATAAACGGGCTATATACCGCGGTACAGAAAATGATCTCTCATTCCGAGACGGACAGAGCCGAATTCTAATGAAGTCACTACCCCCGAAAACTGTGAAGATTGATCATCGCAACTTAATGGAAAACATCCGGAAGGAAGAAGAAGAGTTCAAAAGAAAGCAAAGAGGTAAAGGAATTATGATAACTCCTGACAATTCTAATCAATCTCCTTTACTTGTTACAGGTTCAGAACGATGCTTATTATTCACGAAGCAAGAGTTGGAAGCAGCAATCGAAGATGCACCCTCACCAGGTCACTGTTTCCTAGCCTTTGTTAAACCTGTGGAAGAAAATTCTAAGAACTCTCCTGCTACACTTAATGTGCCTGACAATTTCCGCAGGATGTTGGAGGACAATATGGATGTTTTTCCGGAAGAACTACCAGCAGGGTTACCACCTTTGAGAGGTGTGGAGCATAAGATCGACTTCGTACCAGGAGCATCGATTCCAAATCGGCCTGCCTACTGCATGAACCCAGATGAAACTAAGGAGGTCCAGAAACAAGTTCAAGAGTTGTTGGACAAGGGTTGGGTTCGGGAGAGCCTGTCTCCATGTGCAGTGCCCGTATTACTGGTACCGAAGAAGAACGGAACGTGGAGGATGTGTGTCGACTGCAGAGCTGTCAACGCTATCACAATCAAATACCGCCATCCGATCCCACGATTAGATGACATGCTCGATGAGCTGGGTGGAGCAAGCATTTTTACAAAGATAGATCTGAAAAGCGGCTACCACCAGATCCGCATGCAGCCAGGAGACGAATGGAAAACAGCATTCAAGACGAAGTTCGGGCTGTATGAATGGCTCGTGATGCCCTTCGGACTTACTAATGCTCCATCTACCTTTATGAGGCTAATGAATGAAACTCTAAGGGAGTTTATGGGAAAATTTGTCGTTGTGTATTTTGATGATATCCTTATCTATAGCCACAACGAATCTGATCATGTGAAACATGTTGTGCAGGTGATCATAAAGCTGAGAAAAGCTGAGCTTTATGCCAACTTCGAGAAGTGCACCTTCCACGTGCCCGAAGTTACCTTTTTAGGATTTGTCGTTGGAGGAAACGGACTGAAGGTGGATGATTCCAAAATCAAAGCTATTTCTGAGTGGACACCACCAACCAACGTCAATGAAGTTCGAAGATTTTTGGGCATGTGCGGGTTCTTTCGAAGATTTGTGCCGCAATTCAGTGTGATCGCCGCACCAATGACCTCTCTGCTAAAGAAGAGTTTACAGTTCAAATGGGGACTAAAGGAGCAGAAGTCATTTGATGAGTTGAAGGAAAAGCTCACCCATGCGCCAGTGCTGGCACTTCCCAATTTCGATCTTCCTTTTGAGATCGAATGTGATGCATCCGGGACTGGCATGGGCGCGGTATTGTTGCAAAATGGACAGCCAATTGCCTATCACAGTGAAAAATTCGGAGGAGCTCAATTGAACTACTCCACATATGATAAGGAATTATATGCTGTGGTGCAAGCATTGAGAACATGGCAACATTACTTGCGCGGAAGGGAATTTATTATCCACACGGATCACGAGATGCTGAAACACATCAGAGGGCAAGGACAATTGAAAAATACAAGACATGCCCGATGGAGCTCTTTCATAGAATCATTCCCGTATGTGATCTGTTATAAGAAAGGAAAGGACAATGTGGTGGCAGATGCATTATCCAGAAGACTGAATTTAGCTGCATTCGCCACAACACACCTGATTGGGTTCGAGCATATAAAGGACTTGTATGCTCAAGATAAAGATTTTGGAGAAATCTACAAGAAAACCGAGAAAATAGCCTTTAAGGAATTTTCTCAATTAAATGGTTTTCTCTACTATGGAAACAAGCTGTGCATACCAAAGGGATCTGTCAGGGAATTTCTGATTACTGAAGCGCATTCAGGCGACATGATGGGTCACTTTGGGAGAATTGCTACGATGAACATATTAGCAGAACGTTTCCATTGGCCAGGGATGGAAAAGCAAGTTGCTGACTTCATCAACAAGTGCATCACCTGTTTAAGGGCCAAGTCGACAGCCAAACCACATGGACTTTATCAAGCTTTGCCCGTACCCGAGGGCCCATGGATCGACTTATCTATGGACTTCATTTTGGGGTTGCCCCGCACTGCTCGGGCAAAGGATTCAATTTTTGTGGTAGTTGACCGGTTCTCCAAAATGGCACATTTCATACCCTGCGCCAAGACCAATGATGCGCACCATGTCGCTAAGATATTCTTCAAAGAGGTTGTAAGACTACATGGCGTCCCAAGGACTATTGTCTCAGACAGAGATGCGAAGTTTGTAAGTTATTTCTGGAAATCCCTGTGGGCTGAAATCGGAACAAGACTGTTATTCTCCACTGCCTATCATCCTCAGACAGACGGACAGACCGAAGCGGTAAATCGAGTTTTGGGTAATTTACTTAGAATCATTACTGCTTCGAGTAGCAAGAGCTGGGATGAATGCTTACCTTATATTGAATTTGCCTATAATAGACACGTACACAGTGCCACACACATGTCGCCATTTGAGATTGTGTACGGGTTTAACCCACTAACGCCACTTGACTTGCTGCCATTGCCTCGCAATGAGCATCTTAATATCAATGGCAGAAACAGGGCAAATGCAATCAAGGAGATGCACAAGGACGTCAGGGACAGTCTGACCAAGGCTGCCGAGGGCTACGCCAAGTACAACAACCGCGGGAGGAAGGAGCTGAAATTGAACCCCGGGGATTGGGTCTGGCTCAACTGGAAGAAAGAACGGTTTCCTGCAAGCCGACGCAACAAGTTATCTCCGCGAGGAGATGGGCCATTTAAAATTTTAGAACGGATTAATAATAATGCGTATAAACTACAATTATCTGAAGAATACGGTCATATTAATCCTGTCTTTAATGTTGCAGATCTGACTCTGTTCGAGAGAGATGAGGAAGATCATGGTCGGTTGATGGATCAACCTCCCCAAGGGGGTGGGGATGGCATGGAAGCCGGAACAAGAGCGCTGTTGATCCCCGCATTTCCTGACGGACCGGTATCCCAGCAGCGGACTAGGAAGTTTACAACCAGAGTTGCTGAGCTGCTGAACCGGAATTTTGAAGAGGAGCTGTTGAAAGCTAAAGCAGGGAAGATGGGACTAAAGCTACTAATTCAGATAGAGCAAGCTGAGTCGCGAACCACCGCCCCCTGTCGCTAGAGGAGCCTTTGTCGCGGAAGTCCCTTGTCGCGGAGGAGGAGCCTTTGTCGCGGAAGCCTTTGTCGCGGAAGGCCTTTGTCGCGGAAGCCTTTGTCGCGGAAGCCCTTTTGTCGCGGAAGCCCTTTGTCGCGGAAGCCCCCTTTGTCGCGGAAGTTCCTTGTCGCGGAAGAGGAGCCCTTGTCGCGGAAGCCCCCTTTGTCGCGGAGGCCGGTATCGCGACCAAGCCCTTGGATCGCGACAAAACCCCTTTAGGGACAAAGTAGCTTTAGGGTTTCTTGTTATTTCCCTTGTTTGTTTATTCCTAGTTTAGGGTTGTTTAAACACTTGTGTTTTGGGACACCTATAAATAGGTCCTTCCCAACCTTGCCTCATTTTCACCTTTGAAATGAATTAAATGATGAACACTTGGAGAGTGTATTTTCTTTGTTTGAAAGGTCATATGAATTCCTCCATTTTGGTTGGGTTCCCTTCAAGTATTGAGAGTGCTTGATTGTATTGACACCCCAAGGATTAACGATTGAGGGATTACATGAAGCTATTGAGTTAGTGGAATCCAAAGTTGTGTTTTCCAAAAGGGTATCTCACCTATCCTTTTATCTTTGATTTCATCTTGTTCTTGTTTGCAAATTGAGGGATTACATGAAGCTATTGAACATTTTACCGACAGGCTACTCGAAGGCGACCGTTTTACTGACAGGCGACCCGACGGGCACCGTTTTACCGAAATACCCCGGACGGGCACCGGGTTACCGACAGGCCACCCGACTGGCACTGTTTTACTGAGAGGCCACTGACGGGCACCGTTTTACAGGCATGCCACCCGACAGGCACCGTTTTACTGACAGGCCACCCGACGGGCACCGTTTTACCGAAATACCCCCGACGGGCACCGTTTTACCGATAGGCCACCCGACGGGCACCGTTTTACGGAAAGGACACCCGACGGGCACATTTTTAACGAAATACCCCGACGGGCACCGTTTTACCGACTGGCCACCCGACGGGCACCGTTTTACGGACAGGCCACCGACGGGCACCGTTTTACCGAAATACCCCCGACGGGTACTGTTTTACCAACAGGCCACTCGTTGGCCACCGTTTTACTGACAGGCGGCCCGACGAGCACCGTTTTACTGACAGGTGGCCCGACGAGCACCGTTTTACTGAAAAACCCCCGACGGGCACCGTTTTACCGACAGGCCACCGTTTTACTGACAGGCCCTCGACGGGCACCGTTTTACCGAAAGGCCACCCGACGAGCACCGTTTTACTGACAGGCCACCCGACGACCACCGTTTTACAGACAGGCCACTGACGGGCACCGTTTTACAGACAGGCCACCCGACAGGCACCGTTATACTGACAGGACACCCAACGGGCACCGTTTTACCGAAATACTGCACCGTTTTACCGACAGGCCACCCGACGAGCACCGTTTTACAGACAAGCCACCGACGGGCACCGTTTTACCGACAGGCCACCCGACGGGCACCGTTTTTACGACAGGCCACCGATCGACACTGTTTTACCGACAGGCCACCCGACGGGCACTGTTTTACTGACAGGCCACCCGACGGGCACCGTTTTACCGAAATGCCCCCGATGGGCACCGTTTTTCCGACAGGCCACCCGACGGGCACCGTTTTACCGACAGGCCACTCGAAGGCCACCGTTTTACTGACAGGCGACCCGACGGGCACCATTTTACCGAAATACACCCGACGCGCACCGGTTCACCGACAGGCCACCCGACGGGCACTGTTTTATTGACAGGCCACTGTTGGGCACCGTTTTACAGGCAAGCCACCCGACAGGCACCGTTTTACTGACAGAGCACCCGACGTGCACCGTCTAACCGAAATGCCCCCGACGGGCAGCGTTTTACTGAAAGGCCACGCGAAGGCCACCGTTTTACTGACAGGCGACAGGACGGGCACCGTTTTACCGAAATACCCCTGACGGGCACCGTTTTACCGATACGCCACCCGACGGGCACCGTTTTAGTGACAGGCCACTCGAAGGCCACCGTTTTACTGACAAGCGACCCGACGGGCACCGTTTTACCGAAATACCCCCGACGGGCACCGTTTTACCGACAGGCCACCCGACGGGCACCGTTTTACCGAAAATGCCCCCGACGGGCACCGGTTTACCGAAATACCACTGACAGGCACCGTTTTACCGATAGGCCACTCGACGGCCACCGTTTTACTGACAGGCCACTGACGGGCACCGTTTTACAGACAGGCCACCCGACAGGCACCGTTATACTGACAGGACACCCGACGGGCACCGTTTTACCGAAATAACCCCGATGGGCACCGTTTTACCGACAGGCCACCCGACGGGCACGGTTTTACTGACAGGCCACCCCACGGGCACCGTTTTACCGAAATGCCACCGATGGGCACCGTTTTTCCGACAGGCCATGGCATGGATGCCCGGACCAACCAACCCGATGATTCGAACCCGGATTTATTTGGGCTTGGATTAATTAAGGCAAGGAGAAGAAACCTTGGCCCAAAGGAGTCAAAAGCCCAACAAAGGAAAATTAGAAGCGAACTTGGCCCAGCAAAGCTGAACGCATGTCCATCCTGCGTTAGAGTTTTGGTCCAGCCCTGGTGCACGCGCGATGACCATGCGTTAGGATCCTATGGTCAACAAAGTCCCACGCAGGCTGGTCTTGCGTTAGGGGTTCTTCTTCTTCAACTCGCTCGTCCTCTTCTGTCCACATGCTCCGATCATCTTCTCGGTGAGTGTCTCGAGCTCCGACCAGTCACCACCACCTCGTCAACTTCTTGCCGCACTTCTCCGTCTCCGGCAGCAGGCCGACGTGCCCCCACGGCCATGACCTTCGCTATCAATATTTCCGGCCATGTCCATAGCCGCCAACTGCTCATCGTCCTCGGAGGGCCCCAACCACTGCCGACCATCTCCAATCACCACCTTCGAGCTGCCATCGACCTCCGGAGCTCCGACCGCCACCTCCATGTCTCCAGTCGCCAAACGCCCATGGCCTTGTCGCGGAACGCCCCCCCTGGTCGCCATCCTCAGCCATGTTGCGAGCCGTCCGCGACAAGAGCCTCCTCCTCCATGGCGCGAGAGACTGCCGGGCGCGAAGCAGTTGTGGCGCGATGGCTTGCATCGCGACAAACCCTATCGCGACAGGATCCCTCCATTTCCAATTACCATTCCTAGAGTTCAGAGGTCCCGGGAGCTGTGGTCCCGCCAGCCTACCCATCTTCAAACTCCTCCTACTGGACCTGTGCTCCCGCCCCCGCCTACGCACGGTCCCGAATTGCCCAATCCTTCTCATTGGCTGTCGCTAGCCGCATCCCTTTTGATGGTCTCCCCGACCAGCTTTTGTTTAGGGACATGGGAGCTTTAATTTCAACACTTGTTTATTATATTAGGGTTGTTTAATTGTTATTCCTAGTTGCTTAATTCCTATGTAATTTGGTTGCCTATATATATGGCCTCCAAGACACTTTGCCATTTACCCTTTGAAATGAATTAATTGATGAACACTTGGAGAGTGGATTTCTTTGTTTGAAAGGGTCACCCATGAGTTCTTCCATCTAGGTTGAATTCCTTTTGAGCATTGAGGAGTGCTTGATCGTATCGCCACCTTGAGGTCATCGGTTGAGGGATTGATGAACACTATGTGTTAGTAAATCCAAGATTGAGTTTCCGACTTGGTATCCTCATCTATCCCTTTTATTTTCCATTGTTCATCTTCTTCTTGTTCCATAAATCGTATCCAATCCTCGATCCATGGCATCTCTTGGTATCAGAGCCTAGATTGGATCGATTTACCATTTCCATTTCACTTCAAAAATTCCAAAAATCCAAAATATAAGTTTCTGTGTACTGTTCACTCCAAATCCGTTTTGCTCAGGCCACATTCTCTGAATTCTGAGTTCACATTCGGTTTTGTTGGGTCGATTACATAGAGATTCATATAAAGTTCTTCCGATTTGGCCAAGGGATCAATTTTCTATGAATTTTTGAAGTTCTTGGTCATTTTTCACCAAAAAAAATTGTTGTTCATCCACTTCCTCCATTTTCACACACCTTTCACTCCCCATTTGGAACCACGTTCCATTTGGCAATCATAAATCATCCATTTCTAAGGGGTTATGCTGCCCAAATTTTCCCAAATCCATTTCCTTCACCAAAAACTCATTCCAAAACCCTAGAACTAAGTAACCTGCCTTCTGTCCGAATTTTCTGGTCTCATTCTGTTCGGATTTTCGCAAATCTGACTCCATAATCTTGTTCCTCTCGTCGAATACATAGGTTTGCATATAAAGAACATCAAAAACGGACATCGGGAGCCAAAGTTATGGCCATTTGAAGATTCTAGCATGTTCTTGGTGTTCTTCACTCAAAATCCGAAAAATTTTCATGTTTTGCCTTTATGCCATGGATCTATGTGTCTAAAATCGAAAAACAAGAGATCAGAATGCCAAAAACCAAAACAAAGGCCAAGTGGCCGAAATGAACACCAAAAGTAAGGAAAAAGAACAAGAACCCGAAATTGGATAAGAGGAAAGTGGTGGATTGTGGAAGAATCCTTGACACGAGAGACCCCGACCCTTCTAGAGGCGAACCACACGTTGTCTTGAGAAATCCTTCACGCTCCAAAGCTTCATGGATGCCTTTCCTTTCGCCTCCAAGAGCTACGAACCCAAGATTCTAGATCGAGGACCCGATTTCCATATCTTCCTTCCTTGAAGATCTCGGCCAAGAAGGCTTATGAGAAGGGTGATGGTGGCCGAGGGGTGGTAGGGATGAAGGGAAGTATGTAAGGCTTCAAAAGCTCAAGTCTCACACTTGAGAGAAAATGAAGAACACTTCTTCAAATTTCGAAAAGAGGAAATTCTCATTCAATCAAAAACTAAAATGATATAAAGTGATGGATGGTGGCTTTTATAAGCCTTAGGGGCGTCCACCATCTCCCCAAAATGTAGAATAGGATGGCCAAACAAGGCCCTTACTCCTAACCTCTCTTAACTCCCCACAACTTAAACCTCCAACAAGCATAACCCCTTCTAAGACACAAACCTAGGATGATTCTACCAAACCTAGTATTAGGATGTCTCATCATACATGCATTAGTGAGACCATCCTAAGTAGGGAAACATAAGTAGAATCCTAAACTAGGTTGTTTTTAGGCATGTAATGAAAACATTGGTGAACATGTCCCATAACATGTCTTTTCTCCTTTAAAGCCTCTTTCTTCCTCCTCTCTTGTCCAAACTTGCTCATCTCTTCCATCTAGCTTCTTGATGCCACCTTGGAACTCGGGTGTCGCCATGTCATCATGCGCCACGTCATCTCGTGCCACGTCATCACCTCTCTCGAATGCTCCTTCATGCCTTTAAGCTCCTTTGAAATGGCTTCCAAGTGTGTTTGCATCCTTCTCTTTCACATTTGAGCTCACCACAAGTAGTTGCTCTTGTTTGGACAAGTTTGTCGGACTAGACGTCCTCGTCACACTCTCCCCCTTGAAAAGCTTTGGACTCCAAAGCTTATCTCAAATGATCCTACAAAGAATAAGCCCCATAAGAGAGTATGACAAAATAGGAGACTACAAACATGTAAACGATATCCACGATATCTAAGTATACTCTCAAACAATTTAACATGCCTAAACTTGCAATATAGTGATAAAAGTAGATCATGCCAAGCAAGTATATCAAGGGATCTAGTAAATATTCTAGAATTATAAGGCATGTAAGAGTAAAGGTAGATCCTAATAATCCTCCTAAGCAAGCTTAGTTCATCACAACTCTTACAAAGATCCACAAGATGATGCTCAAGTAATCTAGCATGTATATCAAAACTCTTCAAATAATGCTCATAAGACCTAAAAGGATCTATATAGCATTGTTCAAATGTACTAGCATACCAATCATCCTTTCTCAAGTAATGCTCATGCCTTGTGCTAGAATCTAGAGAATATGAATAGCAATGATGTTGCTCAAACAATCTAGCATAAGTATCATCTCTTTTCAAACAAGGCTCATAAATCATGCTAGAAATAAAAGAATGTGGTAAAGGTTTCATGTAGTGATGTTCATGCATACTAGCATACTTATCTTCTCCTCCAAAGTATTCCACATGCTTTATGCTAGAATGTAAAGAAGGTAGTAAAGGATTTTCTACCTCAAGCTCATCAACATCAATTCTAAAAGAATAAACCTCATTTGAGCTTTCCTCCTCAAGATCTTCATGATCTTCTTCAAATTCTTCTTCAAGTGCCATGGTGTCATTCTCATCCCTACAAGCAAGGTTAGAGGCAAACATTGCATTGGATACAACTAAGAGTGCTCTAAACCTAGCAAAGCTTGCATGTGGTCTATCCAAGTACCACTTGATAAGTACACCAAAGTCCATAATGTCCATGTACAAAAATTCAAAACAATTTAAGCCCAATTCATGCTTGAAACAATCATAAAGTACAATCCTCCTTGTTACATCTTCATCCCAAGCATGGTACTTGTACGTCATCTTGCTCCATTCCTTATAGCTCACCTTAGAAAAGACATTAAAGTACATATCATAAGCACTTGATTCCTCACTTAAATCTTTTCTCAAAAGGAAACAAAAACTAGAAGTAGAATCTCTAACTTCCCTTTTACCAATACCATAAGAAGTTAACACTTTTGATCTTTGAAGTTCATCCTCTTCATTGTTGCTAACTCCTTTTCCTTTCTTCTTTGTTTCCTTCAAAACATGTTCAACCTCCTTCATCCTCTTCCTTAGGCCTTCTTGATCCTTTTGTACCTCCTTCAAAGAAAGGGATGAAATAACAATTTTAGTATTATCATGTAAGAAAGAAATTCTATTTAAAAGACCATCATATTGAATAGCCTTGTCGGATTGCCAAGGCCTTCCAAGCAACAAGTGACATGCACTCATAGGAGTGACATCACATAAGATCTCATCCTTGTAAACTCCAATCTCCACGGGTACTTGAGCTTGATGTGTCACTTTAAGCTCCCCACTTTCATTCATCCATTGAAGCTTGTATGGTAGAGGATGTTTGATCAATGGTATGGACAACTTCTTCACGGTGTACAAAGATACCACATTTGTGCAACTTCCACTATCAATGATCACCGAGACATTCCTTCCTTGGACTTTGCATCTACAATGAAAAAGATTGTTCCTTTGCTCTTTAACTCGATCCTCTTCTTCATCTCCTTTTGGCATATGTCCAAGCATCCTCAAAGTTACCAATGATGATGAAGATTCATTTCCTTCATCTACTTGCTCAATTGCCCTCTCATCTTCTTCACTTTCACTTTCACTTGAAGTACCTACAAGATCAACAAATTCATAAATGCCATCCTCATGCAAAATTAAAGTCTTCTTAGTAGGACAACTAGAAGCATAATGACCCTTTTGATTACACTTAAAGCAAGTAACATTTTTAACTTTGTCACTAGATTTAGAAACTTCCCCTTTTTGTCTATAGGCATCCGTCCTCTTCAAAGGTTGTTTCTCTTCTTGCTTTGTTGGTTCCCTCCAAGACTTGCTCTTCTTGGTCTCCTCTTGGAACTCCTTAGCATGGGATGATTCTTTAGTTGATGAAGACTCCTTGTAGTAATACCTTTGTTTGCTCCTTGAGAATTGCTCCTCCACTTTAATAGCATAGTGCACCATATCATCCAAGGATCCAAATCTTTGTAAGTTGACCACATCATGTATGTCACGTCTCAAACCCTTTAAGAACCTTGCCCGAGTCACACTATCCCTTTCCTCCATTTGTGTCCTCATCATCAAGAGTTCCATTTCTTTGGCATATTCCTCCACGGATTTGTTGCCTTGCATCAAGGATTGCAACTTGAGCTCTTGGTCCTCCATATAGAATGGTGGTATGAATCTTTCCTCCATGGCTCGAACTAAGCCTCTCCAAGTCTCAATCGGTCTTGCACCTCTTCGGTCAATGTCTCGCCTATGCTTCTCCCACCAAGTCATGGCATACTCTTTAAATTCAACAATAGCAACCTGTACTTTCTTAAATTCGGAGTAATCATGACAAGCAAATAACACTTCCATTTTACTTTTCCACTCTAAGAACTCATGTGGATCACTTGACCCCTTAAAACTAGGAATTTGAAACTTAATACTTTTCAAATCATCACCATTATTATGGCCTCTATACCTACGGCCTTGTACCTCAAAATCCTCATCGGATTCACTTTCATGAAGCTCATCTCGCCTTGGTACATGCCTTCGGTTTCTAGGCTCATTTGCATGATCATCATTTCTAGCCCGCGGTGTTCGATGGTTTCAATCAACCCTTGGTGTCTCTCGGTCCAACTCATCATCATGTCTAGCTCGTGGCACCCTACTTGCTCCACCATACAGTATAGGACTTTGATTATCCCCACTAACCCTAGCTCGGTCATGAGCTCTTCCATGCCTTGGCAAGCTTCCTCTTGGTGTATGCCTTCCACTAGATGTAGAAACATGTACTGAACTCTCCGGATCATCATGGCCTCGATTTCCACCAAGATCTTCATAAACACGTTCAAGCTTCCTTTCCATCATTCTCTCTAAATGAGTGGTCAATGCCGTGCCATGCAAACGTACACTCTCCTCAACTTCTTTCATAACATCTCTTCTAGTAGCCTCAAATCCTTCCTCGATTCTAGCAAATCGACTCTCAATACGTTCGTCCCGCCTTTTGCACTCCTCTTTGTTTTCTTGAAACATACGTGCAATATCGTCCAAGGTAGTCATAGCTGCCCAAAAACACAAGAAAACACTACCAAAAATATATGTATAAGATGTTAGAAACAAGAAAAAATAAAAGATGGAATCTGACATGGATGTCATGACACATGGCATCATGATTCCCTATTTCCCGGAAGGGCCGGTTTCAAAGGCACGAATAAAGAAGTTTATTAATTCTGTCTCTTTATTTTTATTTCAGGAAGCAGATAAACTGGAGCCGAAGAAGGAGCCCAAATTGAAGCTGCTGATGCAGGCGGACGAATACCGGAAGGGCCCGGGTCTCATTAATTTGGGACCCACCCCGTCCAGCTAAATCCGGAAGAAAGGAGACCTCCAGATGCACAAACAGATCAAAACAGCATAAGGAGGTCAACGGAGGGCCCCACAGCCGCCGCCGCCGTCGCCGCCGTCATCATCGGAGGTTCGCCGGAGCTCCGGTGAAGTCGCCGGAAGTTGGTCGGAATTTCGCCGGAAAGTCACCGGCACCGGTCAACGACCGGTCAACGTCGGAACAGTGTCGCCGGACTCAGTGGGCCCCATTCGGATGAAAGTTGGAGGAATTTCTTCATCTGTCGCGGAACAAGCCCCTTTGTCGCGGAGTTACCACTTTGTCGCGGAGTACCACTTTGTCGCGGAGTTACCTTTGTCGCGGAGTACCACTTTGTCGCGGAGTTACCTTTGTCGCGGAGTTACCACTTTGTCGCGGAACCCCCTCTAGCGACAAGGAGAGAGAACAAGATAGAGAGAGAGACCTGGTCGCGGAACAACTTTGTCGCGGAACCACTTTGTCGCGGAACCCCCTTCCGCGACAAAACCCCCTTCCGCGACAAGTCCCTTCCGCGACACAGTCCAGCATCGCGACCAAGTATGCCTAGCGCCACAACGAGAAGGCTCGAGCCAGAAGAACCCCTGTCGCGGTGCCTTGCTTCGCGACACGACCCTCTTAGCGACAAAGCTTATCCAGTTTACTATTTCCTTGTATCCAGTTTGTTGAAAACATTGCTAGGGTTGTTTAATCTAGTTTTATGGGCTTCCTCTATATATATGAGGTCCCCAAGTATTGTATTCACTTTGATATTTTTGAACAACTCATTTCATTGAATCAAAGTCACTTTTCTCTCTTGAGAGCCAACACTTGGTTCTCAACACTTTGTGAGTAAACCCTAGGTTCACCCACACCATTGAAGATTGGAATTTGCTTCAATGGCCTTATTGGAAGATGCACTCATGAAATCCATTTGTCTTGGGTAAATCTCACTTCCCTTGGATTTACTTAGTCCCCTTCTTCCAAAAATTCCCCTATCCTTTTATTTTTCTTTATTTTGTGTTCTTGTTCATCCGGTGACCAACTTAGACAAGCAATCGATCCATGGCATCAATTTATTTTGGTATCAGAGCCATTGTTTGCTAGTTGGTAGGATTTTCTTCACACACCACCACTCCCCATTTGGAGCCACGTTCCATTTGGCAACCTAAAATCATCCATTTTCTAGGGGTTATAATGCCCAAATTTTTCCAAAACCCTCATATTCCACCAAAAACTCCTCCAAAAACCCTAAAAAGAAGCATTCTGACCACTTTTTCGAATTTCTGGTTTTGACTCCTTGAGATTTTGAGAAATCTGATCCAATATTCTTAATCCTCATCTCAAGAGCTTTCCATTGGCATAAGATTCATCCAAATCCGAGTTCGTATGCCAAAGTTATGTTCATTTGAAGATTCATGAGTGTTCTTCATGTTCTTCATCCAAAATCCAAAAATATCATATGATTTGCTTTTTGATCCTTTGATTTTGTGTTTATATGTTTGTTTTCATGTGTTTGAACCTCAATGTATGGATGTTGCATCATTCCTAAAGCATTTTGAGCATTGAACACAAGTTTGGTTGAACAAGTGCCTAGATTGCTAGCTATTTTCATAATCTGAACTTTTGGTGTTTGTTCCAAGTTGGGGTGAGCGACCTGCTATCGATCCAAGGGTCTGGTTCACACATTTTGGGTGTTAGGAATCGATTGGAAGTGGTTTCAAGGCGTTTGGAGCTCATTTGGTCGATCAAATCACAAAAACAAAAAAACTGCCACTGTGAGTCCGAATCTGCAGCAAACTTTGAATGTTCATAACTTCTTGAGTTCTATGAGTTTCTTGATGAATCTTCAACCATCTTCAAGAAAATTGAGTGCTGAATCCATAGCAATTTGAATCAAGTGTTTTGGACAAGTATTGACAAAGTTATGACCACTTTTGTACCAATTGCCCAAAAGCTGGCGGCACCATTAAACCCGGGCGCGTGAGGGCGCGTGAGTGCAGTAATAGTACCACTTTTGCATTATTTGGCCCCCTAACTCACCCTTAGTCACTATCATATTGATCCCCTTTGTCCTTGGTACCATTGGGAGGGATAAAAACCACCAAATTCACATAGTGCCAAATCTGCCAGCCTCCAAATCAATTGGGATTGAGTGTTTTGTTTGTTGGGAAATATTTCCAAGTCTTTTGAGTGCAAAAGTGAGCCACCAACATATATTTGGGATATTGGGCACATATATTTTTAGTGATACAATAAAGTGGATATCTGACTGGCACAATTGTTCCTCTGAAAAAAGTTCACGAACACTGAGTTGAAGTTCCGCCTATTATAAAGGCATTGGAATTCCTCTCATGAGTTGTGATACCTAGCCGAGAAGCCACTTGAGTATTACGACTTTTTCCCGAGTGTTATTTTTCTGTGAGCCTACTCATATATTTGGGATCAATCAAGGACATAACCAATTTGGAAGGATTGTGAACGTTGATAGCAATAGCACTAATCATCAACTTGTGCTCAATTATCATTTGCATTGCATATCACATACATATCATAGCGTCCTTTGATTGAGTCGAGCACTTCATACTGCTTCGTGATTTGCGCGTCACAATTATTTCTCTTCTTTGCATCTAATTGGGTCATTGAGCAGGTGAATTTCGACAGTGGTGTCTGGGCCAAGGGATTGAAATCGAGAGGAATATCTGCGAGTTCACTCTACAAATTTCTGTTTATTTTTCTGACCTTCTTATATCTATAAAATAATTTTATCTGTGAGATGGCAGGACGCACTGAACCAACGATGTCTGATCTGATGGAAATGATGCGATCTCTGCATGAGACCAGTGCCAAGAAGACCGACATCGACACGCTTACTCAGTCTTTAAATATTAATTCTTCTAATATTGAAACTGTCAATAAGCGTGTTGAAGAAGTCAATACTCGTGTTGATGAAATTGTTCATGATATTGCAGGTCGGGTACGATTCCAAAGTGAAGCAATTGAGAGGTTAGTCATGAACCGAGTCGAACGGAGATTGGAGGAAGCTTTCTTCCCTACTCCGTCACCACAGAACACGACACCTCAAAATGCTCCGTCTCAGAGTACCACACCCCAGAATAACCCATCCACAACACCGGCAGTAGCGTCTACGCTCCCGAGAACTCTACAAGAAGGAACTAGCGGAGTCTCCCGGGCCGATATGACAACTGCAGAGGAAGTCTTAGCCGAACGAGAACTGCAGTTTGGGGAATTTAACCGGAGTTTAGGTCCGCGATCCAGTGAACGACACCGTTTGCACCCACCATTGCAGGCCAATCCCACGGTTCGACCTGAAACTCCTGTAACCGATCATTTAGCTATGCCTCCACCACCACCTGTCGGAGCACCTGTGCCGCCAAATGCGCCACCAGCAAGACACCGTTTGAACTTCGATCCAGCTGCTGATTTTGAAGGAGAACCACGAATGGACGACAATCTGAAAAGCATTAAGTTCACCATACCTGCGTTCAAGGGGACGAGTGATCCTAATGAATTTCTCGATTGGAAACATTCGATGGAGATGATCTATAATTGCCATAACTACTCAGACTTCAAGAAGGTCCAGTTGGCCGTGACCGAATTCAAAGATTATGCACAGCTTTGGTGGAAGAAATACTGTTCTGATCTCCATACCGCGGGAAGAGCTCAAATAGCAGATTGGGAGCATTTATTGGATATCATGGAACATCGTTTTGTACCTCATACCTATAAGCCAGATATGTACTTAAAATTAGTGGGTCTCCAACAAGGAAACAAAACTGTAGAAGAGTACTATCGTGAGATGGAAATGCTCATGATGAGGGCTCAAGTGAATGAGGAACCCCAAATCACTTTAGCCAGATTTGCCAAGTACCTGAGACCCGAAATCCATGAAGAAATGGAGATGAGGGGATACATCAACATCACCGATCTGGTTAGGAAAGCTGCTAGGTATGAGGCACAACTGAAGAGGAAATCCCATCGCACCACTCCTGCAGGGCACTACAATTACAACCCCAACAAACCTTGGTTGATCCGACCACCGCCCAATTATCGACAGCCCCAGCAGCAGCCGCAACAGCAACAGGGTCGGGATCGACAGCGAGGAATTGATTTGGGACAAGCTTTTAAGGCCTACAATCAGGAGGAAAGAAACAAAGTTCCCGCTCCAGTTCAGGGAAGGGAGCAAAGGCCACCCGCCAGAGATGCACGAGACATTATTTGTTTCAAGTGCGGTAAAAAGGGTCATTATGCGACGACATGCAATAATCCGCCAAAGAGAGTGGCAGTACTCAATACTGGAGAGGATCAGAGACCAGTGGTTGAGATTGAACCGGGTGTATTCAGGATCTATGACTCCGAAGATGAGCATGAATTTGAAGATCCTGAACTACAAGAGTACCATCAAGAAGAACCGGTCAATCCTGAAGTCGCACCTGAGGATGAGGAAGACGTGAATCTTTTGGTTGCTATGAGAGCATTAAATGCCGACAGAGGAACTGAAACCGCAGACAACGAACAAAGGGAGAATCTCTTTCATTGTCGTTGTACTATTTTAGGCAATAATGCTACTTTAATTGTTGATAACGGCAGTTGCACTAATGTTGTCAGTTTGTACACGGCTCGCAGGTTACAACTGCCCGTTGAAGAACATCCCAAGCCATATCTCCTCCATTGGATGAACAACAGTGGAAAGACCAAGGTCACCCAACAGGCGTGGGTTCCCATCACCAAAGGAACTTACTCTGAGAAGGTGTTATGCGACGTCGTCCCGATGAACGCATGCCACGTCTTGTTAGGCCGGCCGTGGTTATTCGACAAGGATGCCACTTATAGGGGCAAATCCAATGTTTTGTACTTTAAGCATGGACAAAAGGACTATTTGTTTAAGCCCCTGCCTGTAAAACTTGTAAGATTAGATCAGGAGAAGCTTAGGGCGAACATGGCAAAAGCGGAAGAGCTTGCCAAAGCCCTTGCCAAAGGCAAGGCCAAGGTGGGCCAGACCTCCACAGAGGCAAGTAATGAAAGTCAGTGTCTGATACTGACCAAAACAGAATTCAAGCAAGCAGCGCTAGAACCTGGCTTTGCAGGTCACTGTTTTCTTGCTTTAATTAAGCCCGATGAATCTGCTAGTAGAACTGTCAATATTGCACCTGAATTGTCTGAAAATTTTGCTAGGATGCTTGAACGCAACAAGGATGTATTTCCTGAAGAGGTGCCTGCCGGACTGCCACCACTTCGAGGCGTGGAGCACAGAATCGACTTCATGCCCGGGGCATCTATTCCTAACCGACCTGCCTACCGTATGAACCCTGAGGAAACGAAGGAAATTCAACGACAGGTTCAAGGTTTGCTTGAGAAGGGCTGGGTTCGGGAAAGTTTATCACCGTGTGCCGTCCCAGTGCTATTAGTGCCAAAGAAAAATGGAGAATGGCGGATGTGCGTCGATTGCAGGGCTGTCAACGCCATCACTATCAAATACCGCCATCCTATTCCACGGTTGGACGACATGCTCGACGAGCTTGGTGGTGCAAGCTTATTTTCCAAGATCGATCTGAAGAGTGGCTACCATCAGATCCGGATGCAACCCGGAGACGAATGGAAAACTGCCTTCAAGACAAAATTCGGCCTTTACGAGTGGCTCGTGATGCCATTCGGCCTCACTAATGCACCTTCCACGTTTATGCGTTTGATGAACGAAACATTACGACAATTCATTGGCAAATTTGTTGTAGTATATTTTGATGATATCCTTGTTTATAGTTGCACTGAAACTGATCACATTGCTCATGTTCAACAGGTTCTGAACAAATTGCGAGAAGTGCGACTGTATGCCAATTTCGAGAAATGCACCTTCTGTGTTCCAGAGGTGACGTTCCTTGGATTTGTGGTAGGCAAGGATGGGCTTAAGGTTGATGAATCAAAGATCAGGGCAATTTCCGAATGGAAGCCGCCGACCAATGTGCACGAAGTCAGAAGTTTTCTAGGTCTAAGCGGATTCTTTCGGAGATTCGTCCCCCAATTCAGTGTGATTGCCGCCCCAATCACTTCATTGCTTAGAAAGGAAAATCCGTTCAAGTGGGGGCCGGCACAACAGAAGGCCTTTGATGAACTTAAGGACAAGCTGACTCATGCACCTGTGCTAGGACTGCCGAACTTCGAGTTGCCATTCGAAGTACAAAGCGATGCATCAGGGACCGGAATGGGAGCCGTGTTACTTCAAGAAGGACGACCGATAGCATATTACAGCGAAAAGTTCAGTGGAGCTCAACTGAATTACTCCACTTATGACAAGGAATTGTATGCTATCGTGCAAGCCTTAAGGACATGGCAGCACTATCTCCGAGGTCGAGAGTTCATCATTCATACTGATCACGAGACACTCAAGCATATCAAGGTTCAAGGTCAACTGAGCAAGAGGCATGCCCGATGGAGCACCTTTATCGAGACCTTCCCGTACGTGATCAAGTATAAGAAAGGCAAGGAAAATGTGGTTGCAGATGCGCTGTCCCGAAGACTAGCGTTGGCATCATTTGCAACAATTAAGCTATTTGGATTTGAGCAAGTCAAGACTCAGTATGCCACTGATGAAGACTTCAAGGAAATTTTCAAGCTGACAGAACAGAAGGGGTACAAGGAGTACTGCCGCCTACATGGATTTCTCTATTACGGTAACAGGTTATGCATTCCAAGAGGATCCATTAGGGAGTTGCTGATTCAGGAAGCTCACGGGGGAGACCTCATGGGACACTTTGGAAAGCATGCAACTATGGGTGTACTTTCAGAAAGATTCTACTGGCCAGGAATGCAGAAACAGGTTTCTGACTACATTGCCAAGTGTCTGGTCTGTCTGAAGGCCAAATCAACTGTGAAGCCTCATGGTTTGTACCAAGCGTTGCCTGTGCCCCAAGGACCCTGGCTGGACATCTCGATGGACTTTGTACTTGGACTTCCACGGACCGCCCGAGCTAAAGATTCGATTTTTGTGGTAGTGGATCGTTTTTCCAAGATGGCACATTTTATTCCATGTGCAAAGACCAATGATGCCCGCCATATAGCCAAGCTGTTCTTCAGAGAGGTGGTACGTCTTCATGGAGTACCTAAGACAATCGTATCTGATCGAGATACAAAGTTCATGAGTTATTTCTGGAAAGGATTTTGGAGAGAGATGGGCACACAGCTACTGTTCTCAACATCTTACCATCCTCAGACCGATGGTCAAACGGAGGCAATCAACAGAGTACTGGGTAATTTGCTCAGAATTATCACATCCTCCAATTCAAAAAGCTGGGACGAATGTCTGCCACACATAGAGTTTGCATATAACAGACACGTCCATAGTGCCACCCATGTATCTCCATTTGAAGTTGTGTATGGTTTTAACCCGCTAACCCCAGTCGATCTCCTGCCACTACCTTGTAGTGAGCATCTTAACTTTAATGGCAGGGACAGGGCAACAGCGATCAAGAACCTACACAAGGACGTGCGCGAAAGTCTGGCGAAAGCTGCTGAGAGCTATGCCAAATATGCCAATCGAGGCCGGAAGAAGCTGATCCTCAAACCAGGAGACTGGGTTTGGATTCATCTCCGAAAGGAGAGGTTTCCGGCTCAACGACATGGAAAACTCGCTCCCCGCGGAGATGGACCATTCAAAGTGCTAGAAAAGATCAACGAAAATGCTTACAGGATTGAACTGCCTTCTCATTACAATGTTCATCCTACATTCAATGTTGCAGATCTTTCACTCTACGAGCGGGATGAGGAGTTTGAAGCTGATCGGTTGATGGATCAACCTCCCCAAGGGGGTGGGGATGACATGGATGTCATGACACATGGCATCATGATTCCCTATTTCCCGGAAGGGCCGGTTTCAAAGGCACGAATAAAGAAGTTTATTAATTCTGTCTCTTTATTTTTATTTCAGGAAGCAGATAAACTGGAGCCGAAGAAGGAGCCCAAATTGAAGCTGCTGATGCAGGCGGACGAATACCGGAAGGGCCCGGGTCTCATTAATTTGGGACCCACCCCGTCCAGCTAAATCCGGAAGAAAGGAGACCTCCAGATGCACAAACAGATCAAAACAGCATAAGGAGGTCAACGGAGGGCCCCACAGCCGCCGCCGCCGTCGCCGCCGTCATCATCGGAGGTTCGCCGGAGCTCCGGTGAAGTCGCCGGAAGTTGGTCGGAATTTCGCCGGAAAGTCACCGGCACCGGTCAACGACCGGTCAACGTCGGAACAGTGTCGCCGGACTCAGTGGGCCCCATTCGGATGAAAGTTGGAGGAATTTCTTCATCTGTCGCGGAACAAGCCCCTTTGTCGCGGAGTTACCACTTTGTCGCGGAGTACCACTTTGTCGCGGAGTTACCTTTGTCGCGGAGTACCACTTTGTCGCGGAGTTACCTTTGTCGCGGAGTTACCACTTTGTCGCGGAACCCCCTCTAGCGACAAGGAGAGAGAACAAGATAGAGAGAGAGACCTGGTCGCGGAACAACTTTGTCGCGGAACCACTTTGTCGCGGAACCCCCTTCCGCGACAAAACCCCCTTCCGCGACAAGTCCCTTCCGCGACACAGTCCAGCATCGCGACCAAGTATGCCTAGCGCCACAACGAGAAGGCTCGAGCCAGAAGAACCCCTGTCGCGGTGCCTTGCTTCGCGACACGACCCTCTTAGCGACAAAGCTTATCCAGTTTACTATTTCCTTGTATCCAGTTTGTTGAAAACATTGCTAGGGTTGTTTAATCTAGTTTTATGGGCTTCCTCTATATATATGAGGTCCCCAAGTATTGTATTCACTTTGATATTTTTGAACAACTCATTTCATTGAATCAAAGTCACTTTTCTCTCTTGAGAGCCAACACTTGGTTCTCAACACTTTGTGAGTAAACCCTAGGTTCACCCACACCATTGAAGATTGGAATTTGCTTCAATGGCCTTATTGGAAGATGCACTCATGAAATCCATTTGTCTTGGGTAAATCTCACTTCCCTTGGATTTACTTAGTCCCCTTCTTCCAAAAATTCCCCTATCCTTTTATTTTTCTTTATTTTGTGTTCTTGTTCATCCGGTGACCAACTTAGACAAGCAATCGATCCATGGCAGAATCTCACTCAAGTGATGTAGGTTCACTCGGGTTCACTCGGTCACTCAACCGTGGTCCTCAACTAGCAAATTGGGTTCCCAAGGATTCGTCAAGATTAGCACTCCAATTCAGCCCCAAAGCATTTAGGACCCGACAACGTTGGAACTTGATATACGTACGCTTTAGAGTAAGAAAGCAAATACTCTAACTCGACTCAATCAACAACCGTCAAGAAGATCATATGAAAATTACACATAAAAGCATACAAAAGAGCAAGTGTATCCAAATCTTCCAACAATGCCTCACAAGATATCCAACAACCAACCCACTAGTTTCAACAACCAAAGACCAATCCTACTCACAATCCCAAGCAATTTGAAGTGAACTCACAAACTCACAAACCCTAAGAATTGACCAAAGACTCTCGGCCAACCCTCCAAATTTCGAGACAAACCGAAATGCAAAAGAAGTAGTGTACAACCTAGGTTTCAATCAACCCTTTGTTGAAACACCAAAAAGACACTTTGCACTAGGTTTCAACAACCCTTTTGCAAGACTCGAAAAATTCAACAAGTTGCCCTAGGTTTCAACAACCCTTTGGCAAGACAAAAATTCAACAATTGCCCTAGATTTCAACAATCCTTTGGCAAGTGATGTGAGTGTCAAAATTTGCCCTAGATTTCAACAATCCTTTGGCAAATGACAAAAAGAAACCAAGTAAACAACTCACACCAACAATTCAACAATCAAAACGAGACTCAAAATTCAACAAGTGCTACGGCCTCCCGCAATTTCTTTTTTTTTTTTTTTATCTTTTGCTCTCGGCCATACTCTTTTTTTTTTGCGCCGATTTTCACTTTTTTTTTTTTTTTATAATCTCGGCTTTTACTAGTGTTGAGATTTGCCTTTTGTCAAAAATGCACTTTTACTAGGCCAATAGCAAATTCAACAATCACGACGAGAAAAATTTCAACAAGCCAAAATTTGAACAAGTGAAAAGTGACTAGCAAAAAGAACCAAAAAGAAATACCAAAACCAACTTGTAGTAAAAATGGGGAAACATCCTTATATGTCCTAAAAATGGGGAAACATCATTAAATGTCCTAATGACCCTAACTCCCACTAACTCCCCCATGTGATCCCATGTGCAAGTAAACTTCCATTTTCAAATTTAACACTACATTCAACAAGTGCTAAAAATTCAACAAAACCACCCCTATTGTTAATCCCAACTCTCGGCCCTCACTCACTAGTTGGAAGAAATTTCAACAATCACTCCGAGATGCTAAAACATGCATTAACATACAATCAAGATTAGGAAAAAGTGACAACTAGCATAAACGGCATTCAACAAGGGCTCCAAATTCAACAACGAGTGTCCAAAGTCCAAATTACATGGAAAGTTCAACAATCAACATTACATGGAAATTCCAAAGAAGCAAGAATACATGGAATTAATCAAAAAGCACCAAACAACATGAAATTCACCATAAAACCGCCACCAAGAAGAGATGTAAATGGCGTGGGTGATCCTACACAACTAAACATGGAATTTTCGATCTAGACAAGGCTCTGATACCAAAATTTATGCCATGGATCTATGTGTCTAAAATCGAAAAACAAGAGATCAGAATGCCAAAAACCAAAACAAAGGCCAAGTGGCCGAAATGAACACCAAAAGTAAGGAAAAAGAACAAGAACCCGAAATTGGATAAGAGGAAAGTGGTGGATTGTGGAAGAATCCTTGACACGAGTGGCGTAGCCGGAAGAACCACCGGACTGATGATTCCCACATTCCCGGAAGGACCCGTGTCCAAGCAGCGGGTCAAGAAATTCACAGATGCAATCTCCAAGTATTTCTGTGAAGAAGCTGATGAAAGGGAGCTGGAAAAGACAAAGGGAAGCAGAGCGGAACTAAAGCTGCTGCTTGAATTCCAACCGGAAGAAAGCCCGGGAACAATCCCCATGGTCCCGGCAAGTTCGAGTTGAGTTCTGAGCTAAGGGAAGACCTCCGGATGCACAAGGAAGCAAATCAACATAAGGAGGAAGAAAACGGATAAAGAGACCAAAAATCCCAGACTTAGCCAAAATTTTGAGGAGGAGCCTCGCACTAACCTTGTCCAAGACTCCTCACGCTTTGTCCAAGACTTTGCTCGCTTTGTCCAGGACTTCGCTCACTTTGTCCGGAAGTTCGCTCGCTTTGTCCAGGACTTCGCTCGCTTTGTCCGAACCTTTCCTCGCGATGTACTGAACTTTGCTCGCGATGTACTGAACTTTGCTCGCGCTATACTGAACTTCGCCCTCGCTATACTGAACTCAGATTTTGGGCTTTCTCTTGGATTTTCGGCTCCCCTCGCTCTGTGCTCTCGCGGCGTTCCTCCGTTTCGACAAAGTAATGTCGCGAGGCTATTTTCCCCGTTTTTCTTATTTCCGTAATTTAGCTTTTAGCTTGTTGGGCTCTATCCTTTATGGGATTAATTAAGCCCATTAGCCTTGTTTATTTTCTTAATTAGTTGGTTAGGCCCATTAGGGTTGTTTGCTTTCCTAGTCTTGTTTATTTTCCCTTGTTGGGTTGTTTAAACTTTTGTAAAGTTGGTGGGCCTATATATAGTCCCTCCAACCCTAGTTGTAATCACTTTGCATTTGAATGAAAATCATATTTCTTGAATACAAAGTCACCTTGAGAGCTCCTTTCAAAGTGCTCTCAAACTTCTTGTGAAATCTTCCTTTGGAACTTCACACCATTGAATCGGGAAGCTAGTTTCAATGGAATTAATGGATGATGCAATCGAAGGAGACCACTTGTCTTGATTTAGTTCAAGTCCCTTGGTAAGTTTGGTTCAACTTCATCCATAGGCTTCACTATCTTCATATTTGTTCTTCTTTTCGTTCTTCTTCTTTCTCCTCCGAATCCGGATATTGTCTTCAACAAGTATCGGTCTACGGCATAAAATATTATTTGGTATCAGAGCCAAACTTGTTGATTCAATAGGATTCATTTTCATCCATCCTTATTCGAAAAATACCAAAAATACATTTTCGGAGTTACTGTAGCATTGGGTTTCGTGCCTGAAACGTTAAAATTTTCACGATCAGGTTACATATTTGAATTCCTTGAGTCGAGCCCATCGATTTGCATATGTGGATTGTCAAATTTGGCTAAGAAACGAGTGAGATATGATTATTTGAAGTTTTTGAGCGTTCTTGAGCCAAAACTCATATTTCTAGCACTTTTGCTCTTTGATCTTCATATTTCTTGTTATTGAGTTGGTTTTCACTTATTTGACACTCATTGTGTGGATTTGCATCATTACTCATTGCATTTTGGTCATGGTTTGCAAGATTGGTTGAACTAGTGCCTTGTTTGCTTTCGATTTTGTCAATCTGAAACTTCTTGGTTGAGGGAGACCTTTCTAAATCCGACCTGCTATATTGGGGTGAGTGTTTTCCACTATTTTTGGGTGTTATCTTTCATTTGGAATTGGTTTGGGGTCGATCGGAGTTCATTTGGGTACCGAAAAGTCGAAAATAAAAATACTGCCACAGTGAGTCCGCAAGTGACCTGTGTTTGAGCCTTCTTTTGAATTTGAAGATCTTCATAATTTCTGGGGATCCTTATATGAACAGAAAGATCTTCGAGTTAGCCTTCATTTGGCTTTTGAATCAATCCGTTTGGACAAGAATTGAGGGTGTTATGGCCATTTTGGTGGGAAGTGTCCAAAACTGAGCGGGGACCATAAACCAAGCGCGTGAGAGCGCGTGAAGGCGCGTATAACAGTCATTCTTGCGCCCAAAGTTTCCTATTTCAATAAGGTTTACATCTATTAATTCCCTCCCACGCTTTGTTATCATTTGGTGGGCAGAAACGCCTCATTTCTGGACACAGCGTGAATTAAAATTCTGCTGCCAATCCAGTCCTGAGTAAGAATTATTTTTCCCTTGATTTGGGATATCTCCACCACCATACTCACCATATACACCTCATATACCATACCAAACATACCATACCATATTCGAGTGAGTTACAATAAGGTGAATATTGGACTGGCACAATTGTGAAACCTAGCCCTTGAAGCCACTTGAGTATTTTACAATAAAGTGGATATTGGACTGGCACCTTTGTGAAACCAAGCCCTTGAAGTCACTTGAGTAACGATACCATTACCTCTCGAGTGGAATCTTTTGGTGAGCTCTCTCTTCATATTTTGGTGAGGATTTTTCCATTCTTTCGAACTTGATCAAGAGTAAGGAATTGACTTAATTGATTGCATCTTGCACTAAGCTGTTTTGCAAACCTATATCATTTTGCATTGCATATCACACACAAGTCATTGCTTTCTTGATTGAGTCGAACATCTCACCTTGCATTCGTGATTTGTGCGTACATCACTTCCACTCCTTGCATCTGAAGTTACTACTGTTGAGCAAGCTTGTACTGATTTTGGTGTTGGAACCAAGGGTAAGTGACCTCGAGGTTGAAGCACAGTGAGTCATACCTGTGAGGCACACTACATATTGCTGCACTACTTTTCTAACTCTTTATATCTATAGCTACTTTGTCTTTGAAATGGCAGGAGACATGGAAGGAAGCAGCAATGCTATCATGGAGATGTTAAGAGCCATGGATAAAAAATTAGATTCCAATTCCACTAATATAGCAGCTGTAACTAAACGTGTTGAGGAAGTGAATACCCGTGTTGATGAGATTGTTGATGACATTGCAGGTCGGGTACGGTTCCAGAACGAGGTGATTCAGCGGGAGGTGATGAACCGAGTCGAAAGGCGATTGGAAGAGGCTTTCTTTCCTACACCCTCCTCTCAGAACACTACACCTCCAGCGCCATCAGTGACCCCAACTGCTCCCCGAATCATACCAGGAGGTATTAGCGGAGTTTCCCAGACTGATATGGCTACCGCTGAGGAAGCCATAGCTGAACAGGAACGGCCCTACAGCACCTTCAACAGACATTCAGGGATCAGTGGGCCTAGACCACCACCTCCTCCGGCACCAAGGACAATTCCGACGGGGCAACCTGGATTCAGAACCGAGGATCCTCTAGCCATGCCTCCACCGGTGGAACCACCTCACCTGGGATTACCTCCACCACCTCCACCTGCTGCAAATGCTGCTAGGCATAGATTGGAGTTTGATCAGGATGATGATGAAGACACACGAGTTGATGATAATCTGAAATGCATCAAGTTTACCATTCCTTCTTTCAAAGGAACCGGTGATCCGAATGAGTTTCTAGATTGGAAGCACTCAGTGGAGATGATCTACAACTGCCACAACTATTCTGATGTGAAGAGAGTTCAGCTAGCAGTGACAGAATTCAGGGATTATGCACAGTTATGGTGGCAGAAATTTGCTATGGACAACCATGCTGCAGGGCGTCCACAAGTCACCAACTGGGAATACTTATTACAGATCATGGAACGAAGGTTCGTCCCTCATACCTACAAGCCTGATATGTATATGAAAGTGATCAGCTTAAAGCAAGAATCCAGGACGGTTGAGGAATACTACCGAGAGATGGAGATGCTTATGATGCGGGCTCAATTCAATGAGGATCCACTGATTACTTTGACAAGATTTGCCAAAGGATTGAGGCCCGAGATCTTTGAGGAAATGGACATGCGAGGATACATCAACATCACCGACTTGGTAAGAAAAGCTAGCAAGTTTGAGGCTCAGCTAAAGAGGAGAAGTCACAGGGTGTCTGCATCTGGCAGCTACAACCCCAATAAACCATGGTTAATCCGACCCTCTGAAAGAGCTAAGCCACCGCAGCCACAGGGTCGTGATGACAAAGGCTACAAGCCAAAAGGATTTGAACTGGGTCAGAATTTCAGGGCTTATAATCAGAATGACAGAAACAGACCACCAGCTCGTGAGCAGAACCAACCAAAGGACAAGAAGGAAGTCACTTGTTGGAAGTGTGGAAAGAAAGGTCACTATGCCAATGAGTGCCATACACAAAAGAGAGTGGCCATGCTCAACACTGGAGAAGAGGAAAGGCCTGTCATTGAGATTGAACCAGGCGTGTTTAGACTTTATGATCCAGAAGGAGAGATTGATTTTGAGGACAGTGATCCCCAAGAGTATCATATCGATGAGCCAACCAATCCTGAAATTGACAACAATGAAGAAGAGGATGTCAACTTGTTAGTGGCCATGAGAGTATTGAATGTTGACAAGGAACCAGAACAGACTCCTAATGAACAAAGGGAGAATCTTTTTCATTGTCGATGCACTATTTTAGGCAATAATGCCACTGTTATTGTTGATAATGGTAGCTGCACTAATGTGGTTAGTTTGTATACTGTTCGCAGATTGCAGTTACCAGTTGAAGAGCATTCCAAGCCTTACCTATTGCATTGGATGAACAACAGTGGAAAGACCAAAGTGACACAGCAAGCTTGGGTTCCCATCACCAAGGGCACCTATTCAGAAAAAGTTCTATGTGATGTAGTTCCAATGAATGCTTGTCACGTGCTGCTAGGAAGACCTTGGCTATTTGATAAGGACGCTACCTACAGAGGGAAGTCGAATGTGCTATACTTCAAGCATGGACAGAAGGATTACTTGTTTAAGCCATTACCAGTAAGGGCTGTAAGGGCAGACCAAGAGAAGTTAAGGGAAAAGACTGCTAAGGAAGAGGCACTTTTCAAGGCAAAGTCTAAAGGAAAAGCCAAAGAAGGGCAATCAAGTGAAGATTCATGCAACTTGGATCAATGTCTTATATTGACCAAGTCTGAGTTCAAGCAAGCTGCACTAGAACCCGAGTTTTCAGGTCACTGTTTCCTTGCTTTAATTAAACCATATGATTCTGTTAATAGAACTTTATATGCTACACCTGATTTGCCTATGGAATTTTATAGGATGCTTGATAGGAACAAAGATGTGTTTCCAGAAGATATACCTGCTGGTTTACTGCCATGGATCCTTATGGATGATCGAAAAACAACAACAAAGTCGAATCGCAAATATATCCTAAGCGGAGAAGAGATCAGAGTTTGAGAGTTGCGATCCGATGGAAAAAGAGAAAATAATGCGGAATTGAAAGGATAACGGACTTAGCCTCATGACACGATCTCGATGGAAGCAACCAATGCCTTCTACATGGCCTCATCCACTCCAAATCGAGCAATCGACCGAGGGAACCCGAGGACGTCCATTCCTCGTCTCCACGAACAAAGCTACTCCAAGCTTCACCCGATTTCACGCCCTCACGTAGGCTAAACGTCTCTCATTTTCTCACCCTTCACAAGTGACGAAAATCGAAAGAAAAGAAGAAGGAATATTTCATTCCAAATGAGAAAAATCTCAAAGTTTTACAAATGATCAAAAGGTTGAAAGATTACAAATGAATTCAAGTCATCCCCTATTTATAGATGGAGGGAGGATAGGAGTGACCTATGATTGTAAGTAAAGATGACCTACTAAAGTGGTAAACAAGTTACAAGGGAAGTTACACTCTCCCACTTAATGCCTTAAAAGTCAACAAAGGAAGTTACATATGACCTCCTCAAGAGGTAACAAGTTTCCCCCTTCTTTAGTGGTGACCTTCTCAACAAGTTGCAAGTGAAGTAACTTCCACTTCAAAGCTTCCTTCCCGCCATGTACTGAACTTCGCTCGCGATGTGATGAAATGCTCGCGATATGTCCAGAACTTTGCTCGCGAAATACTGATCTCTTCCTCGCGATATACTGAACATCGCGTGGATTGTGACGGAATCCTCTCGCACTGTCCAGACTTTCCTCCTCGCTATATCACTTCTCTTCACGCCATGTGATGAACTTTGCTGAAGTGATTTGCGAGCTTCCGAAGTCACTTTTTACGCTTCTACTCGCCCTATGCCTACAAAATACAAGAAAAGTCATAAGAACAAAGCACTATTAAAGACATAGCATAGGAACAAAGCAAGGGAAAAGATATATCAAAAAGACTAAGGCATGGAAGTGTTCTTCGGTTGTCCTTAACACCTTCAAAACAAGATTAGAAGTCATTAAGAGATGTTTAGTACTTAATCAAGTTCATAATCATGATTATCAAAGTATGATATATCATCCAAAACTAGTTTAAGGTTGTTTAAACTTGACTAGGTTTGTTTAAGGAAGATGTAATAGAAATCATGGTTTCTTGTCTCCCTTTCATGACCCCTTTATTTAGCGTATGTTAAGGATACGTTTCCCGGAGTTCTAGAACTCCGATTGAGGCGATTCAAAAGCCCACGCGATCCTTAGAACGTCGCCTTTCCAACCAAGCTTTGAAATCGCATTTTCGGGAACGTTGAAATACGACGACGTGACCGAACAGCCTGCTGCCACGTGTGCATCCTCTTGTTCTTCCTCAATTGAACTTCCTTGCTTCATATAATCCTCCAAGGCATGAATGAACTTGTTGATTCTAGCTCTCGTCTTTGGTCCTTCACCGAAATATGGGATTGCAATGTTGACCGTCGCGTTGACCGTCGGGGCATCCATGTCATCCCCTCCCCCTTGCGAAGGTTGAGCCATCAACCGTTCTTGCTCTTCGTCAGCCCTGTCGAAAAGAGAAAGATCAGCAACATTGAATGTAGCATTGATATTATAATCACCGGGCAACTCCAACTTATAGGCGTTGTTGTTGATTCGCTCAAGCACTTTGAAAGGTCCGTCTCCTCTTGGAGATAACTTGTTGCGTCGTTGCATCGGAAACCTTTCTTTCCTCATATGTACCCATACCCAATCACCGGGGTTTAAGACCAATTCTTTCTTCCCTCGATTAGCATACTTAGCATAAGTAGCAGCTGATTTCTCAAGGCTTTCCTTAACATTCTTATGCATCTCCTTAATAGCTCTTGCACGGTCTCTGCCATTAATATTCATATGCTCATTGCGTGGCAATGGCAACAAATCAGTAGGAGTAAGAGGGTTAAAGCCATAAATGACTTCAAAAGGTGACATATGAGTTGCACTATGTATATGGCGATTATAAGCAAACTCTATATATGGTAGACATTCGTCCCAACTCTTACTATTGCTATGCACAATTATGCGAAGCAAATTACCTAAAACCCGATTGACTGATTCTGTCTGACCATCGGTTTGTGGGTGGTAAGAAGAAGAAAATAACAGTTTGGTACCAATCTCATGCCATAATGACTTCCAAAAGTAACTTACAAATTTAGCGTCGCGGTCTGAGACAATCGATTTTGGTATTCCATGTAAACGTACCACCTCTTTAAAGAAAATCTTAGCCACATGGTGAGCGTCGTTGGTCTTAGCGCACGGGATAAAATGAGCCATTTTGGAAAACCTGTCAACCACAACAAAGATAGAATCTTTAGCGCGTGCTGTTCTAGGTAAACCAAGTACAAAATCCATACTAATATCTAGCCAAGGCCCTTCAGGTGGCGGCAATGGCGTGTATAGCCCATGCGGTTTAAGCGTAGATTTGGCCTTGAGACATGTGATACATTTAGAAATGTATGCAGCAACATCTTTCTTCATGCTCGGCCAATAAAATTTCTCACCAAGTATTTCCATAGTATTGTTGACACCAAAGTGTCCCATTACACTTCCTCCGTGTACTTCTTGAATAAGAAGTTCTCTTAAAGAACATTTAGGAATACAAAGCTTATTCCCTTGGTAGAGGTATCCTTCGAACCTGTAGAAATCCTCAAAACCATGTATTTCACATTTAAACCAAATATCTCCAAAATCTTGATCATTAGCATATAATTCCTTAATATGATCAAATCCAAGTAAATGCGTAGTAGCGTAAGAAATTAAAGCAAACCTTCTCGATAGTGCGTCGGCCACTACGTTTTCCTTACCCTTTTTATACTTTATGATGTAGGGAAAAGTATCAATAAATCCAATCCATCTTGCATGCCGTTTACTCACTTGCCCTTGGCTCTTCAAGTGTTTGAGAGTTTCATGATCCGTGTGGATTATGAATTCTCTTCCCATGAGATAGTGTTGCCAAGTCCGTAAGGCTCGCACAATAGCATAGAGCTCTTTATCATAGGTTGGATAATTGAGAGCAGCTCCGCCCCATTTCTCACTATGATATGCTACAGCTCTTCCATCTTGAAGTAGCACGGCTCCCATTCCTTTACCTGAAGCGTCACACTCAAGTTCAAAAGGAATATCAAAATTAGGCAATGCAAGTATTGGTGCACTAATCAATTTAGACTTTAATAGCTCAAATGCTTCCTGATGATGCGGCTTCCATATGTACGCGACGTCCTTCTTCAGAAGTGAAGTAAGAGGCGCGGCAATGATGCTAAAATTAGGCACAAAGCGTCTAAAGAAACCACACATGCCAAGAAATCTCCGAATTTCTCCAACATTGGTAGGCGCGGTCCATTCTTGAATGGCCTTTACCTTTTCATTATCAACTTTCAAACCATCCTTGCTTACTACAAAACCAAGGAAAATAACCTCATTAGTATGAAAGATACATTTCTTAAAGTTAGCATAGAGTTGAGCTTCTCGAAGCTTTCCAAAAACTTTTCGCACATGCTCAACATGCTCTTCTTCGGACCTAGAATATATCAGAATATCATCAAAATAAACAACCACAAATTTACCAATATATTCTCTCAAAGTATGATTCATTAATCGCATGAAGGTAGAAGGAGCATTAGTAAGGCCGAATGGCATTACCAACCACTCATACAAACCAAGTTTTGTTTTGAATGCGGTTTTCCACTCATCACCTGGTTCCATGCGAATTTGGTGGTAGCCACTCCGTAGATCAATCTTAGAAAAGATGACCGCTCCATCGATCTCATCCAACATGTCGTCTAAACGTGGTATAGGGTGTCGGTATTTAATGGTTATAGCATTTACCGCCCTACAATCAACACACATTCTCCATGAGCCATCCTTTTTAGGAACAAGTAACACGGGCACCGCACAAGGTGACATGGATTCTCGAACCCATCCTTTATCCAAAAGCTCTTGAACTTGCTTTTGTACTTCCTTTGTCTCTTCCGGATTCATCCTATAGGCTGGCCTATTTGGAATTGAAGATCCTGGTGTAAAATCGATCTTATGTTCAATGCCTCTAATAGGTGGTAATCCCGCAGGTAGCTCTTCGGGATATACATCTCGATTTTCCTCAAGCATCCTAGCAAAAGAAATAGGAAAATTAGACAAAGAAGTATCATGTTCGTTAGAAGTAACGACATCTTTACAAACCATAAGAAAAATACTTCCCTGTGGTGTATGTGATAGCTCATGCTTCAATTCTTTAATTGACGTAAGCATAGGAGATGATGAACTTTCGCCCTTTGCTTTAGCTTTAGTTTTGGCTTTGATCTTAGCCTTAAGTTTCTCTTGATCCGCCCTCACTTGCTTTAATGACAATGATGAAATCTCGATCCTCTTTCCTTTGTGCATGAATCGGATGGTATTGAGCTTGCCATCATAGATAACTCCATGATCCGATTGCCAAGGTCGCCCAAGAAGTATATGACATGCGGTCATTGGAATGATATCACAAAGCACGTCTTCTTCATAGGAACTTATGCATATAGGAACAAGTGCTTGCTTGGTGACTTTCATTTCTCCACCTTGATTCATCCATTGCAAGTGATACGGTTTCGGATGTGGACTCGATTTAATTCCACATTTATCAATGACGTCCCAAGACACGGCATTTGTACAACTCCCGTTGTCAACTATAACAGCGGCCATGTGTCCCATGATTTTGCACTTCGTATGAAACAAATTTTCCCGTTGATCCTTAACACGATCCCCATCAACATTTTCCTTTAATGCACTTAAGGATCTCATAGCAACAATAGAAAGTTCGTCTTCTATTTCTCCGACGTGATCAACTTCTTGTGTAGGATCATCATCTTCATATTCACAATCATACTCATTCTCACCTTCCTCATTTTCCTCTTTCTCGGTATCACTATCCGAAAGGAAGGTCATTCCTCCGTCTTGCAAAATCACAATATTTCTCATGACGCCATTCTTTTTATCAAAAACTTTTCTCTCGTTAGGGCACTCATTAGCGTAGTGTCCCTTCCTTTGACACTTAAAGCAAGTAACATCCTTTGCCTTATTGAATGTCTTCGGCTTATCCTCTTTAGGAAACTCTTTAGGAAAATCCTTCGGTTTTTCGAACGGCTTTGGAACAGCCCCCTTTTGAGCTCCATTATTCCAAGGTTTCGACCCCCATGAATTGGTAGTCTTACTATTCATGTTGCTCTTGAAGTTTGAAGGATGTCTCTTCTTGACATTGCGTTCGGTCTTGGTAGCTAAGTTGACTAACTCTTCAATGGTCTCGTGAGGATACAAATCCACTATTTCCACGATCTCTTTTCTCAAACCTTCCATGAAGCGTGCCATGGTGCTTTCTTCATCTTCACTGATTTGAGCCCGTAACATCAAGGTCTCCATCTCTTTGTAATACTCATCAACACTTTTAGACCCTTGTGTTAAAGATTCCAACTTCCGAAGCAATTGTCTCTTATACGTAGGAGGCACGAATCTATGCTCCATAGTCCTAATCAAACTTCCCCAAGTATTAATTGGTTCTAATCCCAACTTAACACAATCCTTTTGCATTTTCTCCCACCACGTAAGAGCATACTCTTTAAATTCCACAATAGCTAATTGAAACTTCTTGCGTTCGGTGTAATTGTGACAAGCAAAAATAAATTCCATACGACTTCTCCATTCAAGAAATTCGTTGGGATCATTAGTACCTTTGAAGGAAGGAATAGAGAATTTAATTCCTTTAACCTCTTCATCTTGTCGCGTGACATTCCGAACAGCCCTTCTATTGTTATGACGTGGTGACTCTTCATCATGTGAAACTCTAGGTGAGTCTTCATCACTTTCCAAGTCAATTCCTTTACCCGGTCTTTGCCTTATGGGAGAAGTTTTACTAGTGGTTCCCATAGCTTCTCGAATTTGTGCTTGCGCGGCATCTTCTATATTGCGAAGATGAGCATTCATCCTTTTCTCCAAATTCGATTGATAGCGCAACATATCTCCTTTGACTTGGCCAATTTCATTTTGTAGTTCTCCATTTTGAGAGTCCATCTTTACACCCAAAGATGTAATAGCGTTCATTAAATCCTCCATGGATGCCATTATGCACCTACAAAAGAATGTAGAAATATGCTATATGTATAGAATGTTAGAAAATAAAATGAATCTCACTCAAGTGGTAAGGTTTCGCTCGTGTATTTTGGTATGATCACTCAAACACTCTTCGGCGTCCGCTAGGAGTAGTAAGTTCAAGCGGCGACTTCGAATATCAATCCCCAAGCCCTCTTTTGGAATGGTGAGTGCTTGATATACGTACGCACTAGGATATGAATCTTATATCAAAGTTCGACTCAATCAAAAATTAAGCGCGGAAGTGATACAAGCATGCAAATTCCAAGCAAATCAACAAGTGAAGGAGAACAATGCACACAAGTATTCAAAATCAATGCAATGTACGTTGATCCGGTGAGTGAACAGTAACTCCCGGCGAATGAACAGTAACTTCCGGCGAGGAATAGTAACTCCGGCGGTGAAAGTAACCTTCAACCAAAATACAACAAAAGAACAAATGTATACAATGCTTACAAAGCTTACTAGGCCACCCGCTTTATAATTTTTTTTTTTTTTAAACTCTCGGCTTTTCAACAATGAGAGTGCCTTTTCCAACAACTCGGCTTTTGCTATAGATGTTGTTGAGTGTTGCCTTTTCAAGTATATTCTTTTTTTTTTTTTTTATTTCTCTTTTTTTTTTTTTTTTTTGATATAGCCTTTTTACTTGGCCTAGTAGTTACAATTTAACAATAGTAACAACTTACAACCCAACAAAATAAGGCGTGAATGAAAATACAACAAATCGACAAAATACGAGAACAAAGCGAGGAACGAAACTCGCGGCTTCGAAAAGATCAAATCTTGAGGCTCGCGATATTCAACAAAGCGAGGCTTGTGGCTCGCGATATTTAACAAAGCGAGGCTTGTGAAGACATCGCGAGGAACTAGGCTTCCGAATTTGACTAAGTGTAGGTTCAAACCTTCGGCGTTACAACGAGTTAAACGTTTGTTCAAGGAACAAAGCGAGAAGCTTGTCCAAGTAACAAAGCGTTAAGCTAGTTGTTTTTAAGTGTGAATTGGATTGTCAAAGCGTGAGCTTGAGTCCAAAACAACACAAGTGTGAATTCCCGACTCGATATGTCGATCTCCAACTTGATGTGCCAATTTCCAATGTGACCACTTCGTCTCAAGCATACAATTGCATATCAATTTTCAACAAGTGATACATATGATCTACTTTCAACAATGTCAATCACTCAAAATATTGCAATTGAATACAAGGAAATAACTTGTAACACTTAGAGGTCAAGCAACAAAATCGCACAAAATTGACAAGATGGCAGAATTTCAAATCGACGATATCTCAAGCAATACGTAACCAAAACAAGTCATTCAAGTGCCTAAATTGAAGTTCACGATCTGAATTTGAAGATAGGCACAAGAAACACCAGATTTGAACAAGAAACGATGCGGAAAAACGGCAAAACAGTAGCAGATTTTCAAGCAAACGGAAATGACGAAATTTTTGGTATTTTTATGATATCTAAACGAAAATAAAACGAATGATCAATCCAAACCTGGTTCTGATACCAAATTTAAAACTAATGCCACGGATCCTTATGGATGATCGAAAAACAACAACAAAGTCGAATCGCAAATATATCCTAAGCGGAGAAGAGATCAGAGTTTGAGAGTTGCGATCCGATGGAAAAAGAGAAAATAATGCGGAATTGAAAGGATAACGGACTTAGCCTCATGACACGATCTCGATGGAAGCAACCAATGCCTTCTACATGGCCTCATCCACTCCAAATCGAGCAATCGACCGAGGGAACCCGAGGACGTCCATTCCTCGTCTCCACGAACAAAGCTACTCCAAGCTTCACCCGATTTCACGCCCTCACGTAGGCTAAACGTCTCTCATTTTCTCACCCTTCACAAGTGACGAAAATCGAAAGAAAAGAAGAAGGAATATTTCATTCCAAATGAGAAAAATCTCAAAGTTTTACAAATGATCAAAAGGTTGAAAGATTACAAATGAATTCAAGTCATCCCCTATTTATAGATGGAGGGAGGATAGGAGTGACCTATGATTGTAAGTAAAGATGACCTACTAAAGTGGTAAACAAGTTACAAGGGAAGTTACACTCTCCCACTTAATGCCTTAAAAGTCAACAAAGGAAGTTACATATGACCTCCTCAAGAGGTAACAAGTTTCCCCCTTCTTTAGTGGTGACCTTCTCAACAAGTTGCAAGTGAAGTAACTTCCACTTCAAAGCTTCCTTCCCGCCATGTACTGAACTTCGCTCGCGATGTGATGAAATGCTCGCGATATGTCCAGAACTTTGCTCGCGAAATACTGATCTCTTCCTCGCGATATACTGAACATCGCGTGGATTGTGACGGAATCCTCTCGCACTGTCCAGACTTTCCTCCTCGCTATATCACTTCTCTTCACGCCATGTGATGAACTTTGCTGAAGTGATTTGCGAGCTTCCGAAGTCACTTTTTACGCTTCTACTCGCCCTATGCCTACAAAATACAAGAAAAGTCATAAGAACAAAGCACTATTAAAGACATAGCATAGGAACAAAGCAAGGGAAAAGATATATCAAAAAGACTAAGGCATGGAAGTGTTCTTCGGTTGTCCTTAACACCTTCAAAACAAGATTAGAAGTCATTAAGAGATGTTTAGTACTTAATCAAGTTCATAATCATGATTATCAAAGTATGATATATCATCCAAAACTAGTTTAAGGTTGTTTAAACTTGACTATGTTTGTTTAAGGAAGATGTAATAGAAATCATGGTTTCTTGTCTCCCTTTCATGACCCCTTTATTTAGCGTATGTTAAGGATACGTTTCCCGGAGTTCTAGAACTCCGATTGAGGCGATTCAAAAGCCCACGCGATCCTTAGAACGTCGCCTTTCCAACCAAGCTTTGAAATCGCATTTTCGGGAACGTTGAAATACGACGACGTGACCGAACAGCCTGCTGCCACGTGTGCATCCTCTTGTTCTTCCTCAATTGAACTTCCTTGCTTCATATAATCCTCCAAGGCATGAATGAACTTGTTGATTCTAGCTCTCGTCTTTGGTCCTTCACCGAAATATGGGATTGCAATGTTGACCGTCGCGTTGACCGTCGGGGCATCCATGTCATTTACCACCACTTAGAGGAGTTGAGCATCGAATTGACTTCATGCCAGGAGCCTCAATACCTAACAGACCCGCCTACAGAATGAACCCTGAGGAGACAAAGGAGGTTCAAAGACAAGTACAAGCCTTGTTAGATAAAGGCTGGGTTCGAGAGAGCCTCTCACCATGTGCAGTTCCAGTCCTCCTAGTTCCTAAGAAGAATGGCGAATGGCGGATGTGTGTGGACTGTCGTGCAGTCAATGCCATTACTGTGAAATACCGCCATCCTATACCGAGGCTGGATGACATGTTAGATGAGTTGGGTGGTGCAAACATATTCACAAAGATCGACTTGAAAAGTGGCTACCATCAGATCCGGATGCAACCCGGGGATGAGTGGAAGACTGCTTTCAAGACCAAATTCGGTCTATATGAGTGGCTCGTCATGCCATTTGGGCTTACCAATGCACCTTCTACTTTTATGCGCTTAATGAATGAAACACTTAGACAGTTTATTGGGAAATTCGTAGTAGTCTATTTTGATGACATTCTTATTTATAGTTGCACTAATGATGATCATGTTTCCCATGTTCAACAGGTTTTGAACCAACTGAGGAAGGTACAGCTATATGCCAACTTCGAGAAGTGTGTTTTCTGTGTACCAGAGGTCACATTCCTTGGATTCGTAGTTGGAAAAGATGGGTTAAAGGTGGACGAATCAAAGATAAAAGCTATTTCAGAATGGAAGTCGCCAACCAATGTGCATGAGGTTCGTAGTTTTCTCGGATTGAGTGGTTTCTTCAGAAGGTTCGTTCCACAGTTTAGTGTTATAGCAGCCCCAATTACTTCATTGCTTAAGAGAGAAAATCCATTTAAGTGGGGAGCAACACAACAAAAGGCATTTGATGAACTCAAGGACAAGCTCACTCATGCTCCTGTCTTAGCATTACCAGATTTTGAGCTACCATTCGAGATCCAAAGTGATGCTTCAGGAACTGGTATGGGCGCTGTTCTGTTACAGGAAGGCCGTCCAATAGCATACTATAGTGAGAAGTTCAGTGGAGCACAACTGAACTACTCCACTTATGACAAGGAATTATATGCTATTGTGCAAGCTTTAAGAACATGGCAACATTACTTGAGGGGCAGAGAGTTCATCATTCACACCGATCATGAGACCTTGAAGCACATCAAGATGCAAGGGCAGCTGAGTAAGAGACATGCTAGATGGAGCACTTTTATCGAGTCATTTCCATATGTGATTCGGTACAAGAAAGGCAAAGACAATGTGGTTGCTGATGCACTCTCAAGAAGACTGACATTGGTTTCATTTGCAACCACCAAACTGATTGGGTTTGAGCATGTTAAAGACCAGTATGCTACTGATGATGATTTTGGAGAGGTCTATAAGAAAACTGAGCAGAAGAGCTTCGAGAAATTTTCACAACTGAATGGATTCCTTTATTTCGAGAACAGGTTGTGCATACCAAAAGGATCCATTAGAGAATTCCTGATTCAAGAGGCACATGCAGGTGACCTCATGGGACACTTTGGCAAAGATGCAACATTGGGAGTACTTTCTGAGCGATTCTACTGGCCGGGTATGAAGAAGCAAGTGATCGACTACATTGCTAAGTGCCTCGTCTGTCTGAAGGCAAAGTCCACGGTGAAGCCACATGGCCTATATCAAGCACTACCTGTGCCAAAAGGACCTTGGATCGACATTTCAATGGATTTTGTACTTGGGCTACCTCGGACTCCAAGAGCCAAAGATTCTATCTTTGTGGTAGTGGACCGATTCTCTAAGATGGCACACTTCATTCCATGTGCGAAGACCAATGATGCTAGGCACATTGCCAAACTATTCTTCAAGGAAGTGGTACGTCTTCATGGGATACCAAAGACCATAGTGTCTGATCGGGATGCTAAGTTTGTGAGCTACTTCTGGAAAGGCTTGTGGAGAGAAATTGGCACTCAACTCCTGTTTTCAACTTCCTACCATCCTCAAACAGATGGTCAGACAGAGGCGGTAAATCGGGTATTAGGTAATCTTTTAAGAATTATCACTGCCTCAAGTTCAAAGAGTTGGGATGAATGTTTACCCCATATTGAATTTGCTTATAATCGCCACATTCATCGTGCCACCCACATGTCTCCCTTTGAAATTGTGTATGGCTTTAACCCCCTAACCCCACTTGATTTGTTGCCACTACCTTGTAGTGAGCATTTTAACACTAATGGCAGGGACAGGGCGGACGCGATCAAGGCCTTACACAAGGATGTGAGAGACAGCCTACTGAAAGCAACCGAACACTATGCTAGATATGCCAACAGAGGTCGGAAGAAGCTGACCTTGAAGCCCGGAGATTGGGTTTGGGTACATATGCGTAAGGAAAGATTTCCCGCACAAAGGCATGGGAAGTTGGCACCTCGCGGGACAGGACCTTACAAAGTTTTGGAGAAGATTAATGATAATGCTTATCGGATTGAGCTACCTGATACATACAATATTAATCCAACCTTTAACATTGCAGATCTTTCTCTTTATGAACGGGACGAGGAGCTGGAATCTGATCGGTTGATGGATCAACCTCCCCAAGGGGGTGGGGATGGCGTAGCCGGAAGAACCACCGGACTGATGATTCCCACATTCCCGGAAGGACCCGTGTCCAAGCAGCGGGTCAAGAAATTCACAGATGCAATCTCCAAGTATTTCTGTGAAGAAGCTGATGAAAGGGAGCTGGAAAAGACAAAGGGAAGCAGAGCGGAACTAAAGCTGCTGCTTGAATTCCAACCGGAAGAAAGCCCGGGAACAATCCCCATGGTCCCGGCAAGTTCGAGTTGAGTTCTGAGCTAAGGGAAGACCTCCGGATGCACAAGGAAGCAAATCAGCATAAGGAGGAAGAAAACGGATAAAGAGACCAAAAATCCCAGACTTAGCCAAAATTTTGAGGAGGAGCCTCGCACTAACCTTGTCCAAGACTCCTCACGCTTTGTCCAAGACTTTGCTCGCTTTGTCCAGGACTTCGCTCACTTTGTCCGGAAGTTCGCTCGCTTTGTCCAGGACTTCGCTCGCTTTGTCCGAACCTTTCCTCGCGATGTACTGAACTTTGCTCGCGATGTACTGAACTTTGCTCGCGCTATACTGAACTTCGCCCTCGCTATACTGAACTCAGATTTTGGGCTTTCTCTTGGATTTTCGGCTCCCCTCGCTCTGTGCTCTCGCGGCGTTCCTCCGTTTCGACAAAGTAATGTCGCGAGGCTATTTTCCCCGTTTTTCTTATTTCCGTAATTTAGCTTTTAGCTTGTTGGGCTCTATCCTTTATGGGATTAATTAAGCCCATTAGCCTTGTTTATTTTCTTAATTAGTTGGTTAGGCCCATTAGGGTTGTTTGCTTTCCTAGTCTTGTTTATTTTCCCTTGTTGGGTTGTTTAAACTTTTGTAAAGTTGGTGGGCCTATATATAGTCCCTCCAACCCTAGTTGTAATCACTTTGCATTTGAATGAAAATCATATTTCTTGAATACAAAGTCACCTTGAGAGCTCCTTTCAAAGTGCTCTCAAACTTCTTGTGAAATCTTCCTTTGGAACTTCACACCATTGAATCGGGAAGCTAGTTTCAATGGAATTAATGGATGATGCAATCGAAGGAGACCACTTGTCTTGATTTAGTTCAAGTCCCTTGGTAAGTTTGGTTCAACTTCATCCATAGGCTTCACTATCTTCATATTTGTTCTTCTTTTCGTTCTTCTTCTTTCTCCTCCGAATCCGGATATTGTCTTCAACAAGTATCGGTCTACGGCAACGAGAGACCCCGACCCTTCTAGAGGCGAACCACACGTTGTCTTGAGAAATCCTTCACGCTCCAAAGCTTCATGGATGCCTTTCCTTTCGCCTCCAAGAGCTACGAACCCAAGATTCTAGATCGAGGACCTGCCGTAGACCGATACTTGTTGAAGACAATATCCGGATTCGGAGGAGAAAGAAGAAGAACGAAAAGAAGAACAAATACGAAGATAGTGAAGCCTATGGATGAAGTTGAACCAAACTTACCAAGGGACTTGAACTAAATCAAGACAAGTGGTCTCCTTCGATTGCATCATCCATTAATTCCATTGAAACTAGCTTCCCGATTCAATGGTGTGAAGTTCCAAAGGAAGATTTCACAAAAAGTTTGAGAGCACTTTGAAAGGAGCTCTCAAGGTGACTTTGTATTCAAGAAAGATGATTTTCATTCAAATGCAAAGTGATTACAACTAGGGTTGGAGGGACTATATATAGGCCCACCAACATTACAAAGGTTTAAACAACCCAATTAAGAAAATGAACAAGGCTAGGAAAGTAAACAACCCTAATGGGCCTAACCAAACTAACTAAGAAAATAAACAAAGTTAATGGGCTTAATTAATCCCATAAAGGATAGAGCCCAACAAGCTAATAAGCTAAATTACGGAATTGAGAAAAAATGGGGAAGTAGCCTCGCGACATTATTTTGACGGAACGGAGGAACGTCGCGGGAGCACAAGGCGAGGCAAGCCGAAAACCCAAGAGAAAGCCAAAATCATTGTGGGCTGAATTCAGTATAGCGAGGGCGAAGTTCAGTATAGCGCGAGCAAAGTTCAGTACATCGCGAGCAAAGTTCAGTACATCGCGAGGAAAGGTTCGGACAAAGCGAGCGAAGTCCTGGACAAAGCGAGCGAACTTCCGGACAAAGTGAGCGAAGTCCTGGACAAAGCGAGCAAAGTCTTGGACAAAGCGTGAGAAGTCTTGGACAAGGTTAGTGCGAGGCTCCTCCTCATAATTTTGGCTAAGTCTGGAATTTTTGGTCTCTTTATCCGTTTTCTTCCTCCTTATGCTGATTTGCTTCCATGTGCATCCGGAGGTCTCCCCTTAGCTCAGAACTCAACTCGAACTCGTCGGGACCATGGGGATGGTTCCCGGGCTTTCTTCCGGTTGGAATTCAAGCAGCAGCTTTGGTCCCACTCTGCTTCCCTTTGTCTTCTCCAGCTCCCTTTCGTCAGCTTCTTCACAGAAATACTTGGAGATTGCATCTGTGAATTTCTTGATCCGCTGCTTGGACACGGGTCCTTCCGGGAATGTGGGAATCATCAGTCCGGTGGTTCTTCCGGCTACGCCATCCCCACCCCCTTGGGGAGGTTGATCCATCAACCGATCAGATTCCAGCTCTTCGTCCCATTCATAAAGAGAAAGATCTGCAATGTTAAAGGTTGGATTAATATTGTATGTATCAGGTAGCTCGATCCGATAAGCATTATCATTAATCTTCTCCAAAACTTTGTAAGGTCCTGTCCCGCGAGGTGCCAACTTCCCATGCCTTTGTGCGGGAAATCTTTCCTTACGCATATGTACCCAAACCCAATCTCCGGGCTTCAAGGTCAGCTTCTTCCGACCTCTGTTGGCATATCTAGCATAGTGTTCGGTTGCTTTCAGTAGACTGTCTCTCACATCCTTGTGCAAGGCCTTGATCGCGTCCGCCCTGTCCCTGCCATTAGTGTTTAAATGCTCACTACAAGGTAGTGGCAACAAATCAAGTGGGGTTAGGGGGTTAAAGCCATACACAATTTCAAAGGGAGACATGTGGGTGGCACGATGAATGTGGCGATTATAAGCAAATTCAATATGGGGTAAACATTCATCCCAACTCTTTGAGCTTGAGGCAGTGATAATTCTTAAAAGATTACCTAATACCCGATTTACCGCCTCTGTCTGACCATCTGTTTGAGGATGGTAGGAAGTTGAAAACAGGAGTTGAGTGCCAATTTCTCTCCACAAGCCTTTCCAGAAGTAGCTCACAAACTTAGCATCCCGATCAGACACTATGGTCTTTGGTATTCCATGAAGACGTACCACTTCCTTGAAGAATAGCTTGGCAATGTGTCTAGCATCATTGGTCTTCGCACATGGGATGAAATGTGCCATCTTGGAGAATCGGTCCACTACCACAAAGATAGAATCTTTGGCTCTTGGAGTCCGAGGTAGCCCAAGTACAAAATCCATTGATATGTCGATCCAAGGTCCCTTTGGCACAGGTAGTGCTTGATATAAGCCATGTGGCTTCACTGTGGACTTTGCCTTTAGACAGACGAGGCACTTAGCAATGTAGTCGATCACTTGCTTCTTCATACCTGGCCAGTAGAATCGCTCAGAAAGTACTCCCAATGTTGCATCTTTGCCAAAGTGTCCCATGAGGTCACCTGCATGTGCCTCTTGAATCAGGAATTCTCTAATGGATCCTTTTGGTATGCACAACCTGTTCTCGAAATAAAGGAATCCATTCAGTTGTGAAAACTTCTCGAAGCTCCTTTGCTCAGTTTTCTTATAGACCTCTCCAAAATCATCATCAATAGCATACTGGTCTTTAACATGCTCAAACCCAATCAGCTTGGTGGTTGCAAATGAAACCAATGTCAGTCTCCTTGAAAGTGCATCAGCAACCACATTGTCTTTGCCTTTCTTGTACCGAATCACATATGGAAATGACTCGATAAAAGTGCTCCATCTAGCATGTCTCTTACTCAGCTGCCCTTGCATCTTGATATGCTTCAAGGTCTCATGATCGGTGTGAATGATGAACTCTCTACCTCTCAAGTAATGCTGCCATGTTCTTAGAGCTTGCACAATAGCATATAATTCATTGTCATAAGTGGAGTAGTTCAGTTGTGCTCCACTGAACTTCTCGCTATAGTACGCTATTGGACGACCTTCCTGTAATAGAACAGCGCCCATACCAGTTCCTGAAGCATCACTTTGAATCTCGAATGGTAGCTCAAAGTCTGGTAATGCTAAGACAGGGGCATGAGTGAGCTTGTCCTTGAGTTCATCAAATGCCTTTTGTTGTGTTGCTCCCCACTTAAATGGATTTTCTCTCTTAAGCAATGAAGTAATTGGGGCTGCTATAACACTAAATTGTGGAACGAACCTTCTGAAGAAACCACTCAATCCGAGAAAGCTACGAACCTCATGCACATTGGTTGGCTGCTTCCATTCTGAAATCGCTTTTATCTTTGATTCGTCCACCTTTAACCCATCTTTACCAACTACGAATCCAAGGAATGTGACCTCTGGTACACAGAAAACACATTTCTCGAAGTTGGCATATAGCTGTACCTTCCTTAGTTGGTTCAAAACCTGTTCAACATGGGAAACATGATCATCATTAGTACAACTATAAATAAGAATGTCATCAAAATAGACTACTACGAATTTTCCAATAAACTGTCTAAGTGTTTCATTCATTAAGCGCATAAAAGTGGAAGGTGCATTGGTAAGCCCAAATGGCATGACGAGCCACTCATATAGACCGAATTTGGTCTTGAAAGCAGTCTTCCACTCATCCCCGGGTTGCATCCGGATCTGATGGTAGCCACTTTTCAAGTCTATCTTTGTGAATATGTTTGCACCACCCAACTCATCTAACATGTCATCCAGCCTCGGTATAGGATGGCGGTATTTCACAGTAATGGCATTGACTGCACGACAGTCCACACACATCCGCCATTCGCCATTCTTCTTGGGAACTAGGAGGACTGGAACTGCACATGGTGAGAGGCTCTCTCGAACCCAGCCTTTATCTAACAAGGCTTGTACTTGTCTTTGAACCTCCTTTGTCTCCTCAGGGTTCATTCTGTAGGCGGGTCTGTTAGGTATTGAGGCTCCTGGCATGAAGTCAATTCGATGCTCAACTCCTCTAAGTGGTGGTAAACCAGCAGGTATATCTTCTGGAAACACATCTTTGTTCCTATCAAGCATCCTGGAAAATTCCATAGGCAAATCAGGTGTAGCATATAAAGTTCTATTGACAGAATCATATGGTTTAATTAAAGCAAGGAAACAGTGACCTGAAAACTCGGGTTCTAGTGCAGCTTGCTTGAACTCAGACTTGGTCAATATAAGACATTGATCCAAGTTGCATGAATCTTCACTTGATTGCCCTTCTTTGGCTTTTCCTTTAGACTTTGCCTTGAAAAGTGCCTCTTCCTTAGCAGTCTTTTCCCTTAACTTCTCTTGGTCTGCTCTTACAGCCCTAACTGGTAATGGCTTAAACAAGTAATCTTTCTGTCCATGCTTGAAATATAGCACATTCGACTTTCCTCTATAGGTGGCATCCTTGTCAAATAACCAAGGTCTTCCCAACAGCACGTGACAAGCATTCATTGGGACTACATCGCATAGAACCTTCTCTGAATAGGTGCCCTTGGTGATGGGAACCCAAGCCTGCTGTGTCACTTTGGTCTTTCCACTGTTGTTCATCCAATGCAATAGGTAAGGCTTGGAATGCTCTTCAACTGGTAACTGCAACCTGCGAACAGTATATAAACTAACCACATTAGTGCAGCTACCATTATCAACAATAACAGTGGCATTATTGCCTAAAATAGTGCATCGACAATGAAAAAGATTCTCCCTTTGTTCATTAGGAGTCTGTTCTGGTTCCTTGTCAACATTCAATACTCTCATGGCCACTAACAGGTTGACATCCTCTTCTTCATTGTTGTCAACTTCAGGATTGGTTGGTTCATCGATATGATACTCTTGGGGATCACTGTCCTCAAAATCAATCTCTCCTTCTGGATCATAAAGTCTAAACACGCCTGGTTCAATCTCAATGACAGGCCTTTCCTCTTCTCCAGTGTTGAGCATGGCCACCCTCTTTTGTGTTTGGCACTCATTGGCATAGTGGCCTTTCTTTCCACACTTCCAACAAGTGACTTCCTTCTTGTCCTTTGGTTGGTTCTGCTCACGAGCTGGTGGTCTGTTTCTGTCATTCTGATTATAAGTTCTGAAATTCTGACCCAGTTCAAAACCTTTTGGCTTGTAGCCTTTGTCATCACGACCCTGTGGCTGGGGTTGTGTCTGCTTAGTTCTTTCAGAGGGTCGGATTAACCATGGTTTGTTGGGGTTGTAGCTGCCAGATGCAGACACCCTATGGCTTCTTCTCTTAAGTTGAGCCTCAAACTTGCTAGCTTTTCTTACCAAGTCGGTGATGTTGATGTATCCTCGCATGTCCATTTCCTCAAAGATCTCGGGCCTCAATCCTTTGGCAAATCTTGTCAAAGTAATCAGTGGATCCTCATTGAATTGAGCCCGCATCATGAGCATCTCCATCTCTCGGTAGTAATCCTCAACTGTCCTGGATTCTTGCTTTAAGCTGATCACTTTCATATACATATCAGGCTTGTAGGTATGAGGGACGAACCTGCGTTCCATGATCTGTAATAAGTATTCCCAGTTGGTGACTTGTGGACGCCCTGCAGCATGGTTGTCCATAGCAAATTTCTGCCACCATAACTGTGCATAATCCCTGAATTCTGTCACTGCTAGCTGAACTTTCTTCACATCAGAATAGTTGTGGCAGTTGTAGATCATCTCCACTGAGTGCTTCCAATCTAGAAACTCATTCGGATCACCGGTTCCTTTGAAGGAAGGAATGGTAAACTTGATGCATTTCAGATTATCATCAACTCGTGGGTCTTCATCATCATCCTGATCAAATTCCAATCTATGCCTAGCAGCATTTGCAGCAGGTGGAGGTGGTGGGGGTAATCCCAGGTGAGGTGGTTCCACCGGTGGAGGCATATCTAGAGGATCCTCGGTTCTGAATCCCGGTTGCCCCGTCGGAATTGTCCTTGGTGCCGGAGGAGGTGGTGGCCTAGGCCCACTGATCCCTGAATGTCTGTTGAAGGTGCTGTAGTGCAGTTCCTGCTCAGCTATGGCCTCCTCAGCGGTAGCCATATCAGTCTGGGAAACTCCGCTAGTACCTCCTGGTATGATTCGGGGAGCAGTTGGGGTCACTGATGGCGCTGGAGGTGTAGTGTTCTGAGAGGAGGGTGTAGGAAAGAAAGCCTCTTCCAATCGCCTTTCGACTCGGTTCATCACCTCCCGCTGAATCACCTCGTTCTGGAACCGTACCCGACCTGCAATGTCATCAACAATCTCATCAACACGGGTATTCACTTCCTCAACACGTTTAGTTACAGCTGCTATATTAGTGGAATTGGAATCTAATTTCTTATCCATGGCTCTTAACATCTCCATGATAGCATTGCTGCTTCCTTCCATGTCTCCTGCCATCTCAAAGACAAAGTAGCTATAGATATAAAGAGTTAGAAAAGTAGTGCAGCAATATGTAGTGTGCCTCACAGGTATGACTCACTGTGCTTCAACCTCGAGGTCACTTACCCTTGGTTCCAACACCAAAATCAGTACAAGCTTGCTCAACAGTAGTAACTTCAGATGCAAGGAGTGGAAGTGATGTACGCACAAATCACGAATGCAAGGTGAGATGTTCGACTCAATCAAAGAAAGCAATGACTTGTGTGTGATATGCAATGCAAAATGATATAGGTTTGCAAAACAGAATAGTGCAAGATGCGATCAAATAAGTCAATCCTCACCTTTGATCAAGTTCGAAAGAAGGGAAAAATCCTCACCAAAATATGAAGAGAGAGCTCGCCAAAAGATTCCACTCAAGAGGCAATAGTCTCGTTACTCAAGTGACTTCAAGGGCTTGGTTTCACAAAGGTGCCAGTCCAATATCCACTTTATTGTAAAATACTCAAGTGGCTTCAAGGGCTAGGTTTCACAATTGTGCCAGTCCAATATTCACCTTATTGTAACTCACTCGGATATGGTATGGTATGTTTGGGAATAGTGTATGAGGTGTATATGGGGAGTATGGTGATGGAGATACCCCAAATCAAGGGAAATATAATTTTTACTCAAAACTGGATTGGCAGCAGAATTTCAATTCACGCTGTGTCCAGAAATGAGGTGTTTCTGCCCACCAAATGATAACAAAGCGTGGGAGGGGATTAATAGATGTAAACCTTATCGAAATAGGAAACTTTGGGCGCAAGAATGACGGTTATACGCGCCTTCACGCGCTCTCACGCGCTTGGTTTATGGTCCCCGCTCAGTTTTGGACACTTCCAACCAAAATGGCCATAACACCCTCAATTCTTATCCAAACGGATTGATTCAAAAGCCAAATGAAAGCTAACTCGAAGATCTTTCTGTTCATATAAGAATCCCCAGAATTTATGAAGATCTTCAAATTCAAAAGAAGGCTCAAACACAGGTCACTTGCGGACTCACTGTGGCAGTATTTTTATTTTCGACTTTTTGGTACCCAAATGAACTCCGATCGACCCCAAACCAATTCCAAATGAAAGATAACACCCAAAAATAGTGGAAAACACTCACCCCAATATAGCAGGTCAGATTTAAAAAGGTCTCCCCCAACCAAGAAGTTTCAGATTGACAAAATCGAAAGCAAACAAGGCACTAGTTCAACCAATCTTACAAACCATGACCAAAATGCAATGAGTAATGATGCAAATCCACACAATGAGGGTCAAATAAGTGAAAACCAATTCAATAACAAGAAAATATGAAGATCAAAAAGCAAAAGTGCTAGAAATATGAGTTTTGGCTCAAGAACACTCAAAAACTTCAAATAATCATATCTCACTCGTTTCTTAGCCAAATTTGGCAATCCACATATGCAAATCGATGGGCTCGACTCAAGGAATTCAAATATGTAACCTGATCGTGAAAATTTCAACGTTTCAGGCACAAAACCCAATGCTACAGTAACTCCGAAAATGTATTTTTGGTATTTTTCAATAAGGATGGATGGAGATGAATCCTATTGAATCAACAAGTTTGGCTCTGATACCAAAATAATATTTTATGCCGTAGACCGATACTTGTTGAAGACAATATCCGGATTCGGAGGAGAAAGAAGAAGAACGAAAAGAAGAACAAATACGAAGATAGTGAAGCCTATGGATGAAGTTGAACCAAACTTACCAAGGGACTTGAACTAAATCAAGACAAGTGGTCTCCTTCGATTGCATCATCCATTAATTCCATTGAAACTAGCTTCCCGATTCAATGGTGTGAAGTTCCAAAGGAAGATTTCACAAAAAGTTTGAGAGCACTTTGAAAGGAGCTCTCAAGGTGACTTTGTATTCAAGAAAGATGATTTTCATTCAAATGCAAAGTGATTACAACTAGGGTTGGAGGGACTATATATAGGCCCACCAACATTACAAAGGTTTAAACAACCCAATTAAGAAAATGAACAAGGCTAGGAAAGTAAACAACCCTAATGGGCCTAACCAAACTAACTAAGAAAATAAACAAAGTTAATGGGCTTAATTAATCCCATAAAGGATAGAGCCCAACAAGCTAATAAGCTAAATTACGGAATTGAGAAAAAATGGGGAAGTAGCCTCGCGACATTATTTTGACGGAACGGAGGAACGTCGCGGGAGCACAAGGCGAGGCAAGCCGAAAACCCAAGAGAAAGCCAAAATCATTGTGGGCTGAATTCAGTATAGCGAGGGCGAAGTTCAGTATAGCGCGAGCAAAGTTCAGTACATCGCGAGCAAAGTTCAGTACATCGCGAGGAAAGGTTCGGACAAAGCGAGCGAAGTCCTGGACAAAGCGAGCGAACTTCCGGACAAAGTGAGCGAAGTCCTGGACAAAGCGAGCAAAGTCTTGGACAAAGCGTGAGAAGTCTTGGACAAGGTTAGTGCGAGGCTCCTCCTCAAAATTTTGGCTAAGTCTGGAATTTTTGGTCTCTTTATCCGTTTTCTTCCTCCTTATGCTGATTTGCTTCCATGTGCATCCGGAGGTCTCCCCTTAGCTCAGAACTCAACTCGAACTCGTCGGGACCATGGGGATGGTTCCCGGGCTTTCTTCCGGTTGGAATTCAAGCAGCAGCTTTGGTCCCGCTCTGCTTCCCTTTGTCTTCTCCAGCTCCCTTTCGTCAGCTTCTTCACAGAAATACTTGGAGATTGCATCTGTGAATTTCTTGATCCGCTGCTTGGACACGGGTCCTTCCGGGAATGTGGGAATCATCAGTCCGGTGGTTCTTCCGGCTACGCCAGGACCCGATTTCCATATCTTCCTTCCTTGAAGATCTCGGCCAAGAAGGCTTATGAGAAGGGTGATGGTGGCCGAGGGGTGGTAGGGATGAAGGGAAGTATGTAAGGCTTCAAAAGCTCAAGTCTCACACTTGAGAGAAAATGAAGAACACTTCTTCAAATTTCGAAAAGAGGAAATTCTCATTCAATCAAAAACTAAAATGATACAAAGTGATGGATGGTGGCTTTTATAAGCCTTAGGGGCGTCCACCATCTCCCCAAAATGTAGAATAGGATGGCCAAACAAGGCCCTTACTCCTAACCTCTCTTAACTCCCCACAACTTAAACCTCCAACAAGCATAACCCCTTCTAAGACACAAACCTAGGATGATTCTACCAAACCTAGTATTAGGATGTCTCATCATACATGCATTAGTGAGACCATCCTAAGTAGGGAAACATAAGTAGAATCCTAAACTAGGTTGTTTTTAGGCATGTAATGAAAACATTGGTGAACATGTCCCATAACATGTCTTTTCTCCTTTAAAGCCTCTTTCTTCCTCCTCTCTTGTCCAAACTTGCTCATCTCTTCCATCTAGCTTCTTGATGCCACCTTGGAACTCGGGTGTCGCCATGTCATCATGCGCCACGTCATCTCGTGCCACGTCATCACCTCTCTCGAATGCTCCTTCATGCCTTTAAGCTCCTTTGAAATGGCTTCCAAGTGTGTTTGCATCCTTCTCTTTCACATTTGAGCTCACCACAAGTAGTTGCTCTTGTTTGGACAAGTTTGTCGGACTAGACGTCCTCGTCACTTTTGGTCTTGTGATTTTCTGTTTTCACTCACTTTGTGGATTATAATGCATTAATTGTTGGTTTGTATGCTTAATTGGTTATTATGCAAGCTTAATCCGAGAGTGTTGAGTGATTTTTGAGAGTTGGGATTATTTTAGGGTTTGTTCTTGAGAGTTTGAATGTTCATAGTGTTCTTGGTTGATCTTGAAGATCTTCAAGCCATCTTCATAGTGTTCTTGATAGTTTTTGTTTGATCCAACAAAGTGTCTTGCAAGGGTGTTATGGGAATGTGGAAGCCAACAAAATTCAAAAGGTGGACAAGGACATGTACGAAAAAGTGAGAGCATTAAAAACCCCAAAACATTACCCTAATTGGTGCCTACAAGGGAAAAGGGAACAAAAGGGCAAGTTGAATTTCCCATTTCAGCAAATTGCATTTGCATGCCAAAGGATAAATCCCACACGTCCCCAACAAGGCATTTGATCAATTGGAGTGTTGAATTACATGTGGGCCCCACCCGTTCCTTTTAATACTTGATCAAAATTCAAACACCAAGTTACGGTAGAGGTGTGCAAGTTCGCAACGATTCAGCATTTGGCCTAACAATTCCAACAAGCGGGACTTAAATTTGATTTAATTAATTGGGCAATTATTTTTATTGTTCCATTGGTTAAATTAAATTGGGTATTTAATTTACTGTGCGATTTCACTGTTTTAAATCACGAACGATCTATCGGGTTGAAGTTCCGTCAGTGTTTACACGTGACAGTGGAATTCCCCGAGGAATAAGTGCTTGTCACCGTTCCTCTGATTTATTTCACAAATCACAGAGTTGAAGCTCCGTCTGCAATTGCAGATAGTGGAGTTCCTCAACAGTGAATTTTTACCCGGTCACCCTTGTCAGCAGTTTGGTTGTACTTATTGGGTTTGTGTGTGAGGCAAATATTGAGAGATTCCGAGTGTTTTATTTTGTGAGGTTTATACTTTACACTTTAAAATTGCGAGGAATCGGATTTATTGCTTGCAGGCTGATTAATCTTGTGAACTATAATTTGTGCACTGCAATCACACACAGAATCTGTGCCTTTCATTGATTGAGTCGAACTTTGCATTCTGATTCTTGCACTGTGCGTCCCATATTCTTATTTCTCATACCCTCTGTTGTTGGTTGATACGATTGAGCATTATCCGATTTATAAGGAACCAACCGGTGGAGAATTCGGACCCACAGAGAGAGAAACAGTTGCGAGATCACTCTACATATTTCAGTTGATTTTTCTAACCCATTATATATATATATATATATATCTAGTTATTTTCTGTTATGGCAGGAACTGATAGTGCTGAACTGATGACTTTCCTGAGGAGCATGAAGCAAGATTTCGATGCCAAATTTGAAAGGATGGAAACTCGAATGGGCTCCATGAGTCATGAAATGAAGGAGATGAAGACTGAGATGAATCATGAGTTCAAGAAGGTGAACCGCAAAATTGAGAAGGAGAATGCCAGTCTTTCTTCAGAGCTGCATGGGAAACTGCACAAGGTTGCTACTGATGGCAGCCGAATGACTGAATTTTTAGCGCAAAGGATTGATCAGAAAATTAGCGAAGTTACTGATGACTTCGAAGGAAGGCTTGATCAACTTGCCACGGATTTTGAAGAGGCTCTAAATGTGCAAGTGGACCACCGTGTTGGAATTCTATCTGCGAAGCTGAAGGGAAAAGTTGAGTTCCTCACTGAAGAAATGGACCGACAGACCGATGAACTGCACGAGCACATCATAGTCTCCACTACTGAAGTTGAGCTTAAGCTGGATGCGATCACCTCATTTCTCCAGAAATCTGTCAAGGACTTCGCTGCTCGTCATGGTCTGAAGATAACAGAAAGGATTAAAAATCTCTTCCGTCAATCTGAGAAGGGATTAAATTCTACAATAGAGGACCAAATCGAGAAAATTGCTGGACAGATTGAAGGAAAATTGGAGTATGAATTGGAGCAATTGGGTAACCGACTGGAAGAACAAATAGCTGAGCAAGCCGAACAGTTGCCGACTACCGATCTGATGGCCAGCTGTTCTACAGAAATTTCCAAAACAATTGCTCAGTTCAGGGAAGAAGTAACTGCATTAATTACTTCTGTAATTAATGATGTATCTGATAGATTCATTGCTAAACTTAAAAATTTTGCAGATGATGTAGATTATCGAATTGAGCAAGAACTGCGATGCAAGCTCGATACTGAACTGAAAAGAATTTTAGGAGAGGATTCTGGGCTCCAACAGCCAGGAATGTCAGTAAGGCACCAAGGGGCCCAAGCTGAGAAAAAGACCCATCTGAAAGGACCCGTCAAACCTCCGGAGCCTCCCGATACAAGCCATAAAATTTCAAAAGTTACTTGGGATCCATTGCTTGGTCTAGGCCAAAGCCCTACACTACCGAAGCCCCCACTACCTTCTCCACGCAGTGCTCAAGGTCATGTCATTTTCCATGGGTACTATAACCCCCAACGGTACTTGGCATGGAAGGAATGCCACGGATCGATTGAATACTATAGGCTAATAATGGAAATAACAAGAATGAAAGATAGATGAGACTTCACTAAGAATGGATTGAAGCTTGAAGACAACCAACCCCTCCAATATGGTGACCCCCTTCCTCCTTTCAATCCTCCAAAGTGATAATCGATCGAGGCGTCTCAAGACTCGATTGATAGCCGAAGCCAAGTTGAATCAAATCCATGAATTTGAGAGAAAATGCTCTCGGTAATGACTTTTGAAAGAAGAGTATAATTTCATTCAATATCAAAAGTGGCTACAAAAGTGTTAGGGTTCCCATATATATAGGGAAACCCTTAAACAAGCAAAAGGAAGGAAATAAACAACCCTACACGAGTTTTCAACAAAACAGGGAAAGAAAAGATAGGTTGGTCGCGGACTGAGGACCGTGTCGCGGAGCTTGGCATAGCGACAAAAGTCGAGGCTTGGCGACAAAGGCTCCTCTTCCGCGACAAGGGCTTCCGCGACAAGTGACCTTCCGCGACAAGGGGCCTTCCGCGACAAAGTGACCTTCCGGGACAAGGGGCCTTCCGCGACAAAGTGACCTTCCGCGACAAAGTGACCTTCCGCGACAAGGGGCCTTCCGCGACAAAGTGACCTTCCGCGACAAGGGGCCTTCCGCGACAAAGTGACCTTCCGCGACAAAGTGACCTTCCGCGACAAGGGGCCTTCCGCGACAAAGTACTCCGAGACTGAATCTGAACTGGGTCCGTCCTTCACGACTCCGGCGTTGACTTCCGTTGACCGGCGTTGACCGGCGACTTTTCCGACCAAGTTCCGGCAAGATTCCGGCAGGTTCCGGCAACCTCGCCGGAGCTCCGGCGGTGTTTCCGGCGACGGCGACGGCGGTGGCGGCGGCGGCGACGGTGACGGCGGAACCCTCCGTTTTGACCTCTTCATGCTGGTTTGTTCTGTTTTTGCATCCGGAGGTCATTCTGCTTTCTGTTTTCAGTCTGAAGAAGCGGGACCCAGAGTGATGGGTCCCGGTTCTGTCCGGAATTCTTCTGTCTGTTCCCACTGGATGACTGTGCTTCCTTTGATCTGTTCTGCTCGGCATGTGGACTGCTCCCATTTATCTGATTCCTCAGATAATATTTTGGCAATAGCAGTCAGGAATCTTTTGGCACGCTGTTTTGAACAGGGTCCCTCCGGGATGGTCAACGCTGTTGACTTGGCTCCCATGCCATCCCCTCTCCCTTCGGAAGGTTGAGCCATCAACCGATCAGCATCCTCGTCGTCCCTCTCGTACAGCTGCAAATCTGCAACATTAAAAGTGGGATTCAGTCCGTACTCCTCAGGCAGTTCTAGTCTATAAGCATTATCATTAATTCTATCTAGAACTCTAAATGGTCCGTTTCCTCGAGGAGAAAGTTTGGTGCGTCGTTTCATGGGAAATCGCTCCTTGCGCATGTGCACCCAAACCCAATCCCCGGGGTGGAGTATGAGCTTCTTTCTGCCGCGATTGTTGTATTTCGCATATGTCTCAGCGGCTCTTTCCAGACTTTTCTGCACGTCCTTGTGCAAATCCTTAATCGCTCTCGCCCTGTCCCTGCCAACTGCATTTTTATGCTCACTCGGAGGAAGTGGCAACAGATCCAATGGTGTCAGTGGGTTAAAGCCATAAACTATTTCGAATGGTGACATGTGTGTGGCACTGTGTACATGTCTGTTATAGGCAAACTCAATATATGGAAGGCATTCATCCCAACTTTTAGAATTGGAAGATGTGATTATCCTCAACAGATTGCCAAGGACCCGATTGACAGATTCGGTCTGGCCATCTGTTTGTGGGTGATATGCCGTAGAGAAAAGAAGTTTTGTACCTATTTCAGACCACAGTGACTTCCAGAAGTAACTCACAAATTTGGCGTCCCGGTCTGACACAATGGTCTTCGGAATCCCGTGCAGGCGCACAACCTCCTTGAAGAATATCTTGGCCACATGGGAGGCATCGTTTGTTTTGGCACATGGGATGAAATGGGCCATCTTGGAAAATCTGTCAACGACCACGAAAATGGAATCCTTTGCTCGGGCAGTTCTGGGTAACCCCAAAACGAAGTCCATTGACAAATCTACCCAAGGGCCGTCTGGGACGGGCAATGCCTTGTATAATCCATGGGGCTTCACAGTAGATTTTGCCTTCAGGCAAATGATGCATTTTGCAATGAAGTCCTCCACTTGCTTCGGTAATCCGGGCCAGAAGAACCGATCAGATAGTATGGACACAGTGACATTTCTCCCGAAATGTCCCATCATATCTCCACTGTGTGCTTCTTTAACAAGCAGTTCTCTGATCGAACCCTTCGGTATGCATAATCGATTCCCAAAATAAAGGAAACCCTCCAGACGAGAGTATTCCTTGAAGGCATGCTTCTCCGTCTTCTCCCAGATTTCCTTGAAATCTGCATCAGTGCTATAGAGCTCACGGATATGTTCGAATCCAATCAAATGCGTAGTAGCATATGCGGTCAGTGCCAATCTTCTCGAAAGAGCATCTGCTACTACATTTTCCTTGCCCTTCTTATATTTAATCACATACGGAAATGTCTCTAGAAACCCACTTGCCATGGATCTTTAGTTGGTCACTAACTTGCAAGAACACGAAGAACAATGAAGAACAACGAAGAACAACGAAGAGGAAAGGATAAGGAAGCAAACCACAACAAGAACCGAAGGGGGAAGCAACCAAAGGAGTAGAACCCGTGACCTCAACCCAATCCTCCAAGCTCGAGCCTTGATTTCGTAATCACAAGGATGCTTCAAGCCCAAGTGATGAATGTTTCCCAACAAGCATTCAAAGGTGTGTGTGAGAGTGTTTGTAAACTCACAAGGTGATCTCTTTGAAGAGAGAAATTCAAATGTTTATTCAAGCAAAGGTTATGAAAGGGTGTGGGGGAGGACATATATATAGAGGTCCAAGCCCACAAGTACAAATTAAACAAGCCCATGAAAGTATTAAACAACCAAGGAAAGGAAAATGACTTATACTACTACAGTAATATGTCTACTTTTTAAAATACTAGAGGTAGTAAATAATATCCGACCATCTTCTGACTTGTCCGTTAATTGCCCGACGGTGGTGGTGGCCGACCTCCGGTCAACTTCCGGCCAATAATCCGGCGATGGCTTTTTACTTGAAAATTGGGGAATCTAAGTGGGATTCCCTCCAGCTTCTTCCAACTTGATCATCAGCAATGCTTCCGGATAGTCTCCTTCTCCTTTGTTGATTTCAGACTTGAATTCCTCAGACTTGAGAAGGTTGGCAATCCAGTCCATGAATCTTTTAGCCCGGCTCCTGGAGCATGGTCCTTCCGGAATAAGTAACGCAGCAGATTTGGCTTCCACGCCATTCCCTCCCCCTTGAGAAGGTTGAGCCATCAACCGATCAAATTCTGCATCGTCCTGCTCGAAGAGGGCAAGATCTGCAACATTAAACGTAGCATTAATTCCATAATCAGGAGGCAATTCTAATTTATAAGCATTGTCATTTATTTTCTCCAAAACACGAAATGGACCGTCCCCCCGTGGGGAAAGTTTGTCACGTCGCTTCAATGGGAATCTCTCCTTCCGCATGTGGAGCCAGACCCAATCCCCGGGCTTCAAGAGTAGTTTCTTTCGCCCTCGGTTGGCATACTTAGCATAAGTCTCCGCGGCCTTCTTCAGGCTTTCCTGGACGTCCTTGTGAAGCTCCTTAATAGCTCGAGCCCTGTCCCTGCCATTAACATTGAAATGCTCATTGCGTGGCAATGGCAGAAGATCAACAGGTGTTAGTGGGTTGAAACCATAGACAATTTCAAAAGGTGACATATTAGTGGCACTATGGACATGTCTGTTATAAGCAAATTCAATATAAGGTAGACACTCGTCCCAACTCTTGTAACTAGAAGCAGTTATGATTCGTAGCAGATTACCCAAGACTCTGTTGACGGCTTCAGTTTGCCCGTCTGTTTGAGGGTGATAAGCTGTAGAGAACAAGAGCTTCGTACCAATTTCATGCCACAGAGATTTCCAGAAATAGCTAACAAACTTCGTGTCTCGGTCCGACACAATCGTCTTTGGGATCCCATGAAGACGCACCACTTCTTTGAAGAACAGCTTGGCAATGTGGTGTGCGTCATTAGTCTTTGTGCAAGGAATGAAGTGCGCCATCTTGCTAAACCTGTCTACCACCACAAAAATTGAATCTTTGTTTCGTGCAGTCCGTGGTAGTCCCAGCACAAAGTCCATAGATAGATCAATCCAGGGTCCCTCGGGAATTGGTAGCGGCATGTACAACCCATGTGGCTTGGATGTGGACTTGGCTTTCAGGCAAATGATACACTTGGAGATGAAGTCGTCCACATCTTTCCTCATTCCCGGCCAATAGAATCTCTCAGTCAAAATTCCGAACGTGGCAGCCTGTCCGAAATGTCCCATAAGGTCCCCGTTGTGGACTTCTTTGATGAGTAACTCTCTGACGGATCCCTTAGGAATGCACAGCCGGTTCTCATAATACAAAAATCCATCGAGTCTTGAAAACTCCTTGAACCCGTGCTTCTCAGTTTCTGCCCAAATTTCCTTGAAGTCAGGATCAGTGGAATATTGATCCTTAATATGCTCGAAGCCAATCAAGTGAGTAGTAGTAATGGCCGCCAACGCCAGTCTGCGGGATAGGGCATCAGCAACAACATTTTCCTTTCCCTTTATGTACTTAAGCACATAGGGGAAAGTTTCAATAAAACCACTCCATCTGGCATGCCTTTTTCCCAACTGTCCTTGGTTCCGGATGTGCTTGAGGGTCTCATGATCTGTGTGAATGATGAACTCACGACCTCTCAAATAATGTTGCCACGTCTTAAGAGCTTGGACCACAGCGTAGAGTTCTTTGTCATACGTCGAATAGTTCAATTGTGCACCAGAGAACTTTTCACTGTGGTATGCCACTGGCTTTCCATTCTGCAATAAAACTGCCCCCATGCCTGTTCCTGATGCATCGCATTCTATCTCAAAGGGAAGATCAAAATCTGGCAGGGCTAGAACCGGTGCATGAGTCAGCTTTTCCTTCAGATTATCAAAACTCTTTTGCTCAGAAGGCCCCCATTTGAAGATGAGTCCTTTCTTTAACAGAGAAGTAAGGGGCGCCGCAATCAGACTGAAATTTGGAACAAACCTCCTAAAGAAACCACACAACCCAAGAAATTGTCTGACCTCGTGCACATTTGTGGGTGGTTTCCAATCAGAGATCGCCTTTATTTTCGAATCATCAACCTTAAGACCGCCACGTCCAACAATATATCCCAAGAATGAAAGCTCGGTTGCATGGAAAGTGCACTTCTCCTTGTTGGCATATAACTGAACTTCTCGCAACCTGTTAAGTACCTGTTGGACATGAGACAGGTGGTCAGATTCATTAGCACTATAAACTAATATATCATCAAAATATACGACTACAAATTTATTTATGAAAGGGCGAAGTGTCTCATTCATAAGCCGCATGAATGTCGAAGGCGCGTTCGTCAGTCCAAATGGCATGACAAGCCATTCATAAAGTCCAAACTTTGTTTTGAACGCCGTCTTCCATTCATCTCCCGGTTGCATCCGGATTTGGTGATACCCACTTCGCAAATCTATCTTAGAAAATATGCTAGCATGTCCCAGCTCATCAAGCATATCATCCAAGCGAGGAATTGGGTGCCGGTACTTGATAGTAATTGCATTTACTGCTCGGCAATCTACACACATGCGCCATGATCCGTCCTTCTTGGGAACCAATAGAACAGGTACCGCACATGGTGAGAGGCTCTCTCGGACCCATCCCTTGTTCATTAACTCTTGAACTTGGCGCTGCACTTCTTTTGTTTCCTCCGGATTCATGCGGTAGGCTGGGCGGTTTGGAATTGAAGCACCTGGCACGAAATCGATTTGATGTTCAATTCCGCGCAAAGGTGGTAAACCCGCCGGGACTTCATCCGGGAAGATATCAGAATTCTCCTCTAACATCCTGGAAAAATTAACAGGAATATCAGGTGCAGCAGTGCAAGTTCTATAAACATCATTAACAGGTTTTGCAAATGCAATGAAACAGTAACCTGTTGAGCTTGGCTCGCGCAAAGATTGTTGGACTTCAGTTCTAGTCATCAGGAGGCAAGGATTGGAAGAAGGCTCTTGAATGCAGATAGCTTTCCCTTTGCTCTTGGCCTTCCTCTCCTCTTCATCTTTCTTCATATTTGACCGTAGAACCTCCTGATCCGCTCTAACTATCTTCACAGATAATGGTTTGATGTTGATTTTCTTTTGCTTGTAAACAAAAGACATAGTGTTGGCACGACCCTTATACTTCACATCGCGATCATACAACCATGGCCGGCCCAGCAAAATGTGGCAAGCAGTCATAGGGATCACATCACAAATAACATTTTCTGAATAGGAACCGATTTTGATGGGAATTTTAGCACGTCGGTTGACTTTCAGTTCACCATTATCGTTCATCCAGTGAAGGTGGTAGGGCCTCGGATGCTCTTCCGTTGGAATGCCTAACCTGCGAACAACATAAGCACTCACAGCATTAGTGCAACTTCCGTTATCAACAATTATAGAAGCAACATTACCCTTTAAATCACAATGACAGTAAAATAAATTCTCCCTTTGTTCATCGGCGCGAGGCTTTTCTTCAGTCTTCTCAGCACTAAGAGCCCGCATAGCCACAAGATTAGTCAGAGTGCGGTCCTCTTCAATAGTTTCCTCTTCCCCATAAAATTCATCACTGTCATCTGATTCCTCCACAATTTCTTTCTCAGCCTGTTCTTTTTCCTCATCAGAATCTATGATTCTCCATGAACCATCTTCTAACAGTGCAGCTCTCTTGGTAAAAGGGCACTCAGGTGAGTAGTGTCCCTTCCGACCACATTTGAAACAAGTAACCTCTTTCTTCCGGTCCTTCTCAAATTTAGGCCTCTCAATGACTGCGGGTTTAGGACCTTCCGGACGGTGGGTCTTGAATTCCCTAGCCATCTCGAATCCTCTTGGCTTTGGTTTCTCCTCTCTTGGAACAATTGTCCTTTGATTCCATGGCTTCTGAGAACTAGATCCGGAATCCTGTCGGTAGTGAAATTTCTGCACGCGTGGTCTGTCTTCTGACTCAAGCTTAATAGCTAACTCAACTAGGTCTGACAGAGTGTCGTAAGGCCTAAGCTTGGCCTCCTTTCTGATCTCAACTCGGAGTCCTCTGAGAAATCTTGACTTCGTGATGCCCTCATCTTCTTCTACTCCGGCTTTCATCAAAAGGATCTCCATTTCCTTAAAGTACTCTTCCACCGTCTTGTTCCCTTGAACAAGAAACTGCATCTTATCGTACAAGTCCTGGCGGTAGTGAGATGGAACAAATCGGTTATCCATGACTCGCGTCAGTGTAGCCCATGTTTGAATGGGATCATAGCGATTTCGTTGAATCTCATGGACTATCTTCTGCCACCATACCAACGCGTAATCTTTAAATGCACAAATGGCCAAATTGACCTTCTTGATATCCGAGTAGTTATGGCAGTTAAAGATGAGCTCCATTGATTGCTTCCATTCAAGAAACTCATCCGGGTTGGACGTGCCCCTGAATGTAGGAATGTCAAACTTTATCCCCTTCAAGTCATGGTCCGCCTCATCATTTCTGTTACGCCTGCGGGGATTCCTTTCATACACTTCAACCTCAGAATCATATTCAAATTCCTGGCGATTCTGTCTGACTGGCGGTGGCCTATTCGGATTTCTAGGAGGGGGAGGAGTGGCTGGCCTATTCGGGATAGGATTTCTGCGAGCAGCTATGTTTCGAGGCCCCTGCCGCCGATAGAATGCTGGATTCATTTCCTCCCTTTGTGTTTCCTCAAGTTCATCCTCGGCTTCCTCTATCTTACGGTCCCTAATACCCCTAATATCACTCCTGTGGCTGCGAGGGCTATCCGGCACTGTAGGTGGAGTCACTTGAGGCGATCGCTTGTTGAATTCCTCCTGTAATTTGAGCTCAAGACGTCTCATGGTTTCGGATTGTACTGCGTTACCATGCATAACCATGTCGTCCTTAAAACTATCAACCCTATGGTTCAGATCATCAATCCGCTGATCCATATTGTCCAGTCTGACAGTCATTCTTTGTAGCATATCCATCAAATCCTTGTTGGAAGGTTGAGTGTTACCTGCCATCTGAAAATTCTAGACACAAAAGGTTAAGTAATATCTGCAAAAGAAAAATGAAAATGGAAATATTATATATATATATAATAACAGACAAAATGAATATATCTGGATCACTCGAAAGTCCCTCAGTTTGCTCACAACCCAATGTCTGGCTGTTGGGTTAATTCACGCGCTGAGCCAAATGCAGTCCAAAGTGATCACCAAGTAAGTCTCGAGTGTCGGAGAGTGAGGCCTGAATATACGTACGCACAATGCAAGATACAAATGCAATGTTCGACTCTATCAACAACCGCTAGGAAATATGTGAAATGCAATGCAATGAAATTATGTTCACAGTTTTAATCGGCAATTGCAATCCAATAATTCCAAGACCTCACAATATAAAAGTGAACTCACCAAAATATGAAAAGTGGAAACTCACTACACTCGACTCCCAAATATTAATCGCACACCCAAGTGTTTTACTAAACACACAGAAGAACTCCTAAATTCCCAAGATGTAACTGAAAGGCCCAAAATTAAGGGTCGGGTCCACAAATGACAAAAGGCCCAAAATATATGACTTTGGACGTCACTTTCTTTTCTTTTTTTTTTTCTTTTTTTTTTTTTGTTTTTTTTTGTTTTGTTTTTTTTGTTTTGTTTTTTTTTTGTTTTTTTTTTTTGTTTTTTTTTTTTTTTATATCAGAATACCACAAAATTTGAGATATGGCATGTTGGATGTGGTATGGGCGTGTGAAACTTTACTCCCGAATACTAAGTATTGTAGCCTACTAACTTTGACTATATTTCAAACCTGTCACACTTGGAGCTCAACTCCTTATTCTTAAAGCAAGATGGAACGTGTAAGTGAGTCCCAAAATCAAGAATTAAAGTAGTCTACAATCTTGGACTATTTTATCATGTTCATACCATAAGCACACAAGTCCTCAATTTGAAACACAAATGAGCCGTGTGATGAGAACAAATTAAAGAAGTTAGCACACAATTGTAGACTAATCTTTGTTTTCACACCTTGTAGCACAAATTCACAATCTTAAAAATTATGAATGTGGCGTGGACAAAGGAGACAAGAGTATGATACTTTTGACCCTTTTTTTTTTTTTTTTTAATAACTAACTCTACACCATAGCCCACAATTCTTTCCTAACTTTCAAAGGTGACGGCGGCAATGAAGATAAAAAGGAGGAGACTTTATCCCAACATAATGATTATGCCTCCTTATCTTATCCCTATACACCTTGGTAACACAAATGATGGATCAAAAAGTGATTCCTCAAGAACAAGATGAATATGAGTGATGAACAACTTGAAGATCAAAGATGAACACTCAAGAACACTCTAACACTCAAGTTGGAATTATGGAAGCATATAAGCCAATTAACCTCATAAACACATTCCAAATACATACATCCACATATGAGATATCAAACAAGAGAAAACTAACAACAAAAACAAGAAAACACAAGATCAAGAAGCAAAATATGGTGATTTTCGGATTTTTTAACAAGAAAACACATAAACTTCAAACTAGCATAACTTTCGCATACGACGTCCGTTTTCGAAGATCTTTATATGTAAACACATCTACTCGACAAGGGGAACAAGAATATGTAACCAGATTTCAGAGATTCTGAACGAGTCAAAACCAGATTTTCGAAAAAGTGGACAGCAAGCTATTTTTGGTGTTTTTGAAGGATTTTTCAATTTTTATGGTTTTGTAACATATGGAAGAACAAGTAGAACCAACTTAAGCTCTGATACCAAAAATAAATTAAGCTGCCATGGATCTTTAGTTGGTCACTAACTTGCAAGAACACGAAGAACAATGAAGAACAACGAAGAACAACGAAGAGGAAAGGATAAGGAAGCAAACCACAACAAGAACCGAAGGGGGAAGCAACCAAAGGAGTAGAACCCGTGACCTCAACCCAATCCTCCAAGCTCGAGCCTTGATTTCGTAATCACAAGGATGCTTCAAGCCCAAGTGATGAATGTTTCCCAACAAGCATTCAAAGGTGTGTGTGAGAGTGTTTGTAAACTCACAAGGTGATCTCTTTGAAGAGAGAAATTCAAATGTTTATTCAAGCAAAGGTTATGAAAGGGTGTGGGGGAGGACATATATATAGAGGTCCAAGCCCACAAGTACAAATTAAACAAGCCCATGAAAGTATTAAACAACCAAGGAAAGGAAAATGACTTATACTATTACAGTAATATGTCTACTTTTTAAAATACTAGAGGTAGTAAATAATATCCGACCATCTTCTGACTTGTCCGTTAATTGCCCGACGGTGGTGGTGGCCGACCTCCGGTCAACTTCCGGCCAATAATCCGGCGATGGCTTTTTACTTGAAAATTGGGGAATCTAAGTGGGATTCCCTCCAGCTTCTTCCAACTTGATCATCAGCAATGCTTCCGGATAGTCTCCTTCTCCTTTGTTGATTTCAGACTTGAATTCCTCAGACTTGAGAAGGTTGGCAATCCAGTCCATGAATCTTTTAGCCCGGCTCCTGGAGCATGGTCCTTCCGGAATAAGTAACGCAGCAGATTTGGCTTCCACGCCACCACTCCACCTTGCATGTCTTCTGCTCAACTGATCCTGCGATCTGATATGCTTCAAGGTATCATGGTCCGTATGGATTATGAACTCTCTGCTCCTCAAATAATGCTGCCAGGTCTTCAGTGCCCGTATCACAGCGTATAGCTCCTTGTCATAAGTAGAATAATTCAGTTGAGCTCCCGAAAATTTCTCACTGTGATAGGCCACTGGGCGGCCTTCTTGAATCAGCACAGCTCCACATCCTGTTCCTGATGCATCACATTCGATTTCGAATGGATAATCAAAATTGGGCAGTGCCAGGACTGGAGCATGAGTCAGTTTTTCTTTCAACTCCTCAAAGGATTTTTGCTCTGCAATCCCCCACTTGTATGGAAATCCCTTCTTTAATAGTGCAGTCAGGGGTGCAGCAATTATACTGAACTGGGGGACGAATCTTCTGAAAAACCCACATAACCCAAGGAAACTCCTTACTTCGTGGACCGAGGTAGGTGGCTTCCATTCGATTATAGCAGTTATCTTGGATTCATCCACTTTAAGACCTTTACTGCTGACGATAAAACCCAGAAATATCACCTCTGGAACGCAAAAGGTGCATTTTTCCATGTTGGCATACAGTTGGGCTTCTCGCAGCTTCCTTAATACCTGTTCCACATGAGAGACATGATCAGATAGACAGTTGCTGTAAATAAGTATATCATCAAAATATACAACAACAAATTTTCCAATATAAATCCTCAATGTCTCATTCATCAGTCTCATGAACGTAGATGGCGCGTTTGTCAGTCCGAATGGCATCACCAGCCATTCGTACAACCCGAACTTGGTTTTGAAGGCTGTCTTCCACTCATCACCGGGCTGCATTCTGATCTGGTGGTAGCCACTTCGAAGATCGATCTTTGAAAAGATGCTCGCTCCACCTAGTTCGTCCAACATATCATCGAGCCTTGGTATGGGATGGCGGTACTTGATTGTGATCGCATTCACGGCTCGACAGTCCACGCACATCCTCCAAGTCCCGTTCTTCTTCGGCACAAGAAGCACAGGCACAGCGCAGGGAGACAGGCTCTCCCGAACCCAACCTTTGTCCAAAAGCTCTTGGACTTGTTTCTGAATCTCTTTAGTCTCTTCGGGGTTCATTCGGTATGCTGGCCTATTCGGAATGGAGGCCCCGGGAACAAAGTCAATGCGATGTTCGATCCCTCGAATTGGAGGTAGTCCCGCGGGTACTTCATCCGGAAACACGTCCCTGTTACGATCCAGCATCCTGCGAAATTCATTAGGCACATCAGGTGCAGCAGAGACTGTTTCATTAATACAGACAATTGGCTTAACAAAGGCTAAGAGACAGTAACCTGAAAATTCGGGTTCTTGTATAGCCTCCTGAAATTCAGTTCTGGTGGACAGCAAGCATTGATCTGTAAAAGCAATAGCATTGTTAGATCGAGGTGCTTGTTGATCCACTTTAGCCTTACCCTTCCGCTTTTGCTGAAATTCAGCTTCTTCCTTCTTAATATTCTCTAACAGGGTCTTCTGGTTGGCATGAACTGTAGCCATAGATAATGGCTTGACAGCTATTCTTTTGTCCCTGTGTGGAAAACATAAAGAGTTTTTGCGCCCGTTGTACATGACTGATTTGTCAAACATCCAAGGGCGACCAAGGAGTAGGTGACAAGCGGTCATAGGTACAACGTCACATTCTACATTCTCAGAATAATAAGTCCCTATTTTCAGTGGCACTTTAGCCCTCATGGATACCTTCGTACTCCCACTATCGTTCATCCAATGGAGTTGGTATGGACGAGTGTGGTTTTCGGTAGGTATTTTCATCTTTCTTACAGCATATAGACTTATTACATTGGTACAACTACCGTTATCAACAATAATAGAAGTCAAATTTCCACAAATCTCCCCATAACAATGAAATAAATTCTCCCTTTGAGCAAGCTCGTTGTCGGGGTTGTCAATCTGTTTCTCAGTATTCAACACTCTCATGGCGACCAAGTTGGGTAGACGGACTTCATCTTGATTGATGCACTCGTCTGCGGACTCGTCACTGCCATACCCATACTCGTCGGCTTCTCTTTCTTCGTCTTCATCCTCGGCCTCATCCTCTTCAAAGCCCACAATTCGGTAGTCACCTGTTTCAGTAGTAACTACATTAGCTCTGCGTACATTAGGGCAATTAGGAGAAATATGGCCAGGTTGGCGACATTTATAACAAATAATATCTTTATCTCCCCTTTTGGGTCGATATCGGTCGGGCTCTCGTGGCCTGCGATCATCTCTCCTATCAGTTCGGAAATCTTTGCCTAACTCGAAGCCTCGGGGCTTGTTTGCCATGGATCGACAAAGAAATACAATAGTTTTACAAAATACAAGAAAGGAAAAATAAGGATAGGGAAGCTCCAATATTGAAGAAGATCTTGAGATGGAGATGCAAGCTTTCCCGGCAACACCGTCTCCTCCAAATCCTTCAACAATGGATGTTCGATCCCGGATTTGCTTCAAGAATCCGAATCGTGTGGACTAGCCCGAGTCTAGAACACGGTTGGGTTGAGATTGCTCTCCATTGAGGGTTTTCGGTTCCCACAAACTCTAAATGATCTTTGGAAAATAAGAGAGAAGTGTTCTCATTCAATATTCATGCCAAAGATGAGTCTTACAAATGATGGGGGAGGCATATATATAGTGCCAAAGCCCCTAGGAACACTTACAAAGGAAGAAAAATGAAAAAGGGACGAAAATAAGGCCTTGGGCGCTAAGCGGGCGATTTGGGCGCTAAACAGGACTTTGTCTCTATGCATGGCATCGCGACAGAGCATAGGGACAAAGCAGTTTTGTCTCCAAGCAGTGCATAGGGACAAAGCATAGAGACAAAGCAGTTTTGTCTCCAAGCATGGCTTTGTCTCCAAGCAGTGCATAGGGACAAAGCATAGAGACAAAGTAGTTTTGTCTCCAAGCATGGCTTTGTCTCCAAGCATGGCATAGGGACAAAGCATGGGGACAAAGTAGTTTTGTCTCCAAGCATGGCTTTGTCTCCAAGCATGGCATAGGGACAAAGTATGGGGACAAAGTAGTTTTGTCTCCAAGCATGGCTTTGTCTCCAAGCATGGCATAGGGACAAAGCCTTCTCCCAAAATCTGAAGTCTTATATTATTACATTAATCTCCTAATATTATCCGACCATCTTCCGACTTGACCAAAATTTGTCCGGCGACCGGCGGTGGTTCCGGCCGACCTCCGGCGAACTTCCGGCCAACTTTCCGGCGAGCTCCGTTTGACCTTCCGGCGATGCTCCGGTGCTCCGGCGACTTCTCCGGTCATCTTCCGGTGACTTTCCGGCGACGGCCAACTTCCGGCCAACTTTCCGGCGAGCTTCGTTTGACCTTCCGGTGATGCTCCGATGCTCCGTTGACTTCTCCGGTCATCTTCCGGCGACTCTACGGCGACGGTGATGGCTTACTTCTTCAAAATTGGGGAATCCACAATTGGATTCCATCCGGGTCCTTCAATTTAGTCGGGTCTTTTCTACCCTCGTCGGACCGGATCGGGTAATTGGTTTGATTGATCCGGATTTTTGCGGCATCCTCTCCCCCTTCAAAAGCTTTGGACTCCAAAGCTGGAAGAGTAATTATTCGAGACAGATCAATCGTGCGGAATAAACCTGCACAAACCGGAATTCCATAAATTTGATAATTTTGGCTAGATTTTGAATAACAAAAATGAAATACGAGTTTATCCAAAATATCATCCGTGGGGCGGATATGCTCCTTCGACTCGATCTCGAGGCATAAGTCCATTGGGCTTTCAGCTCCAGCTCCTTGGATCCAATTCCTGCAAAAATAATGACAAACTTCAGATGAATCAGTTTTGTCATTGATCAGAACAACCTTACCTGATTCCCTCAGAAGTTCATCAGCCTGATTTATCCGGTTACCTGTGGAAATATGAATTATGTCAAATGCAGTACCGGTTTCAAACTCAGGGAACTGTTCAGAATCGTAAAAATTTAAAGAACAAATTCGAGGTAGGCTCCCAGTGACCAATTCCTCAGAACATAGCGCGGTTGAATTCGGTGGGAGTTGTTTCGTCCTGGCCTGGAAGTCCCGCTCCTCCTGTTGCATTTCTCTTAAAAGTCTCTCACGGTTAACTCGAACAATGTCGGGCGACAGTGATCTGATGTTGTACTCCTTCTGATCATGGGTGAATGTTATCAAATTCACTCGCCCTTGGTAGGCAACATTGTTGTCATACAACCATGGTCGACCTAGCAGTATATGGCATGTATTCATTGGCATCACATCACAGTAGATTTCATCGGAATATGTGCCAATAGAGATTGGAACTTTTGCGCGCTTGACAACCTTTGATTTTCCGCTGTTGTTCACCCATTGCAAACAATATGGATTCGGGTGGTCCTCGGTTATCAATTTAAACCTGTACACCGCATGCAAGCTAATGACATTAGAACAACTACCACTATCAACAATAAATAATGCTAAATTATCAAAGATTTTGCAATGGTAGTGAAATAGGTTCTCCCTTTGTCCAGTTTCGGTTGCTGTGGGTTCTAGCACTTTGGTAGAGTTGATCGTAGGGATGAGCACTGATGACGAAGAATTTCGGTCATCTCCAAGTATCCATGCAGATTTGCTCGAATCATCCCCTATCTCTACGATCATTTTTCCTTTGCCCTTCAACTGGTACTTCCGCTTTTGCTCTTGCTCTTCTTTGGCCTTAAGCTCATCCAACGGCTTGCTTAGACAAAATTCAATGTCATGTCCTGGACGGAAACAATATTCGCAAGATGACATGTTCGTCTTTGGCTTCGCAGTGGGCATCGGGCTGGTTACTGGTTTGACCGTGGTTGGAGTTCCGAGCTTGACCCCTTTTAGCTCGTCCTGCAGATGTTTTTCAACAATTAATGCTTCATCTATTACTTCATCAAGGGTTTTATACCTGGATCGCATGCGCTCAAAAATTTCTATCCGTAGGTGACGAGGACGTCCGAACTTCAACAATTAATTTCATGAAGTCCAATCAAGGCGTGTGCATCATGTTGACAAGGGAAGATGGAGATTAAAGTGTGAAAGAAGGAAAGAAGCCATTTGGAGATGAAGAGAAGAAGTTAGGACAACACCAAGACATGTCTACCTATGTTTCTATTACATGCGTAAAAACATTCTAGTTTAGATGTTTGCTTGTACATTCCTATTAGGTATGATCTCATTAAGACAAATGTATTGAGACATCCTAATACTAGGTTAACTAGGATAGTACTAGGTTTATGTCTTGGAGTTAGGTAAGCTTGTCATAGAGATGGTTGAGTTTGTTTGGAGTTGAGCTTGTTGGGAGTTGAGGGTGGAAGTAAGGGCCTTGTTTGGCACTTGGCCGAACCCCTTTTCCATTTTTGGGGCGTGCACTTGGCCTTTAAATAGGCCATCACCCCACACTTGTATGACAACTTTGATCATTTGGAAATTGAATACACTTTTGAGAGTAAAGAGAGGAGCTCTTTCTTTCTTGTTTTCCTTTGAGTGGTAGTTGGAACCCTCAAGTTCTATCCCTCCATCTCCTCCCATAGCCTCGGCCGATCACCCCTTTTCCACCACCCTTGGCCGTGGCATCCTTGAGAGAAGAATGGCAAATCGGTTCCACAAGATAGCTTGTTGGGGTCGTGACGCGGGGAATGCTTGAAGGAGGCACCACGACGTCGATCTTGGAAGGCATCCATGGAGGCAAATGGTTCGAACTAGAAGGGTCCGTGTCTCTTGCTTCTTGAATGTGCAATCCGAGAGCACATCCTTCATCATCACAAGTATTTTGTTCTTCTTTTGATCTTTTGTTGTTTTTGATAGTTTGATCGATTTCTCTTCTTCCCCCTTCTTTGATCTTGATTTCGGATAGACACTTGAGATCCATGGCATTAATTTTTGGTATCAGAGCCTAGTCTATTCGAAATATTCCGTGTCTAGTGTAGATTTGTTGTTGACGCCATATTGCTTGTTCTAGTGGCGGGTTAGATTTGCATTTTGGCTAGCTTTTTGTTGAATTCCATGTATTCTTGTTCTATGGAATGAATTTCCTTGTAATCTTGCTTTGTTGAAAGTTTCCTTGTAATCTTGCCTTGTTGAAAATTTCCTTGTAATTTGGACTCTCGGAACAATTGTTGAATTTGCTTTTGTGCTAGTTTTCGACTTTCCATAATCTAGATTGTATAAACTTGTATGTTTTAGCATCTCGATTCAATTGTTGAAAACTTGATTCCACAAAATGAGAGAGGGCCGAGAGAGGGTTACAATGGGCGGTTATTTGGGAGTTACAAGGGAGGGTGTGAAGCACATGTGAGTTAGTTTGGGAGTTAGAGCTTTTAAGACAAAACATGATGTTTCCCCAAATTTAGGACAAACATAGATGTTTCCCCAATTCTCTTACAAGGTAGTTTAGGCATTGTTTTTTGTTTCTTGTCTCTTGTCATATTCCTTTTGGTGTATTTTTTTTTTTTTTTGGCTTGTTGAATTTTTCTCGTTGGGATTGTTGAATTTGCTAGTGGCCTAGTAAAATTGCATTTTGTTGAAAATTTTGATAAAAGGCAAATCTCAACACTAGTTTGTGATTTGCCAAAGGGTTGTTGAAACATAGGGCAATTGTTGAATTTTTCTTTTGTCTTGCAAAAGGGTTGTTGAAACCTAGTGCAATTGGTCTTTCTTTTGGTGAATTCAACAAAGGGTTGTTGAAACCTAGGTTGATCACTACTTTGTTGAATTTAGAGTAGTCTTCGGTTTTGGAGATTTTGGCCGAGACATTGTTTCGATATTTTTAGGGTTTTTGTGTGTTGTGAGTTCACTTAAAAATTGTTGGGTTGTGTGTAGGAATTTTGGAGTCGGGAGTTGTTGAAAGTAGAGGGATTTGGGTATTGTGAGGCATTTGTGGAAGATTGTTGAAACTTTTGTTTCTAAGTGCTTTAATGTGCATTGTTTGTATGATCTTCTTAACGGCCTTTGATTGAGTCGAGTTAGAATGCTTGCTTTCTCATTCTAACGCGTACGTATCTCAAGTTCCAATGTCACCATGATGCTCGACTTTTGAGACTTAGTGTGGCCGAATTGAGCTCTTTTGTGGGGGATCCCATATTGCTACTTGAGGAGCTTGATGGAGTGACCGAGTGCAACCGAGCGTACCTACTACACTTGAGGGAGTTTCCATTTTCTTTAGGTTTTTGTTTTAGCTAATTTTCTATACATATACTTGTTTTGGTATTGTTGTTGATTGTAGGATAATGGCTACTTTGGAGGATGTTATTGCTCTATTGAACAAACAAAAGGAGGATACGGATAGGCGATTCCAAGAGATGGAGGCCGAATCACGAAGGCATGGCACGGCCTTGACTACTCACTTGGAAAGGATGATGGAGAGGAAACTAGAGGCCGTGTATGATGAGATTGGAAATCGGGAACTTGATGAGCCGGAACCTCATAGGCCGAGAGCTCAATCAAGGGGAAGCCAATCCACACGAGGAAGTCCACCACCAAGGAATGGAAACCGGGGACGTGTGCATGAAAGGGGCCAAGACCGAGCCCAAGGCCGAGAGCCAAGGCAACCAAGGCGGGTTCCTAGGCGTGATGGACATGATGAAAGTGAATCCGAGGATGATTTTGAGGAAGTTGGTCGACGGGGCCGAGGACGACACCATGATGATGAGCTTAAAAGTATCAAATTCCAAATTCCAAGCTTCAAAGGCTCAAGTGATCCGCATGAGTTCTTTGAATGGAAAAGCAAAATGGAGATGATGTTCGATTGCCATGACTATTCGGAGTTCAAAAAGGTGCAAGTGGCGGTAGTAGAATTCAAGGACTATGCCATTACATGGTGGGAAAAGCACAAAAGGGATCTTCACCGAATGGGAGAAAGACCAATTGAAACATGGCGGGCCTTGATTAGGGCAATGGAGACGAGATTTGTTCCACCATTCTATTTGGAGGATCAAGAACTCAAATTGCAATCACTATACCAAGGACAAAGGACGGTGGAAGAGTATGCAAAGGAGTTGGAACTTTTGATGATGAGATGCCAAATGGTGGAAAGAGATAGTGTCACCCGAGCTAGGTTCAAGAAGGGTCTTCGAAGGGATATATTTGAAGTAGTCAACTTGCAACGGTTCGAGACACTTGATGAAATGGTTCACTTTGCTACTAAGGTGGAGCATCAAAACAAAGGAAAAGGGCAAAGGGCTTTTCCAAAGCAAGGCTTTCAAAAGGAGTTCAAGACCACCTCAAAACCATGGCAAGCTTCATCCAAAAAGGAAGATCCACCGAAAGAGAAGGATGTTGTCAAACAAAAAGGGGAAGTCTCTAAACCTAATCATGATAAACTCAAGAATATTACTTGCTTTAAATGCCATCAAAAGGGTCATTATGCATCTAATTGTACGGCTAAGAAAACATTGATTTTACGAGGATGGCGTGTATGAATATATTGATAATGATCTTGTAGGTGATACTAGTTCAAGTGAAGAGGATTGTGAAAAGGTCAAAGTGATGCAAGCACAAGTGGCATGGATGCCGGAACAGTGCTTGCCTTAATACCAGAAGGCCCATGCTCAAGGCAGAGAGCCAAAAGATTCACAACTCAGATTGCACAAATGCTCGAGGAGGAGGAGATCAACAATGAGCGTGAACCAGGGTCAATCCGCATGAAGAGCATGTTAATGATCCATTTCCAAAGGCAACCGGAAGAAGGCCCGGAATCCATCCAGATGGATCCGGAAACCCAAGACTAACCACGAGCTGAAGAAAGACCTCCAGATGCAAGTACGAGAACAAAAGAGCATAATGGAGGAAACACGAGAAAGAGATCAAGAGTTGCCGGACTTGTTTTTAATTTATTTTGTGTTTGCTTTTATTGTGTGATGTGGCACTAGTAGCCTACCTTGTACTAATGTAATGTGGGGGCCTATATATATGACCTCCCACCCTTTGTATTCTTACTTTTGGAATATCAATCAAATTGCAAGTTAGCAAAATACTCCCAAAGTCACCCGAGAGCATCTTCTTGCTCTCAACCATTGTGAACTTGGCCTTTGGCTAATCTCACCCATTCAAGGTCTTGAAGCTACTTGAATGGAATCAACCAAGCATGCACTTGAAGGAGGAGCTTTGTTTCACGTTTAGTGTGTCTCCCTGCTCGAGTTCGGGTCCCCTTGTTTGGTAGCTTCTCTTATCACCATTTTCATCATCATCTTCATCTCCATCTTCATCTTCGTAAGCTTCCATTTTCGTTCAAATATTGTTTCTAATGATCGATCCATGGCATATTCTAATATTTTGGTATCAGAGCATGCATTAGAACAATATTGTTGATCTATCTTCCATAAAAACTCAAAAATCTCAAAATCAAAATAGGGCAGAATCTGTTCGTGTGTTTTCTGGAAAGTTATTTTGGTTATTTCTGAAATCTGAACTCATATTTGGAATCCTCTCGTCGAGTAGATGAATTTTCATATCTCGTTTGCTCAAATCGGAGTTCGGATGACGAAGTTATGCTAGTTTGAAGTTCTTGTGTGTTCTTGATCAAAAATCCGAAAATACCTATATTTTGCTCCTTGATCTTGTGTTTTCTTGTGTTTGTTGTTAGTTTTCAAATATTTGACATCTCATATGTGTATGTTTGCATTTGGAATATTGTTTATGTGTTTAATTGGCAAATATGTGTCCAAAATTCCAAATGAGAGTTTATGAGTGTTGTTGAGAGTTCCTATCATCTTCATCAAAACTCATATGATCTTCATATATTTCTTGAAGCCTTCAATATTTGATCAAATTTTCCATGGCTGCCGTGTGTTGGGGGTAGTTTATTAGGCTTCATAATTATAATTCCTAGATAGTAAAGTAATTATTGATATAGTTGGTAGGGGTATGGCCTTGATATGATTTGAAAGGGTAGTCATTGCAGCCAAAATCTAGATTTGGTGTACTACTTTTCCCAAAATTGCGGCTAGAGAAGAGAATTTAAGGTCGAAATAATTGAGAACCCTCCTACTCACATGCCTAAGTTGACTTTTGGATGCAAGCAAAATTAGTTTTCCCATTTCCACCATTGCGGCCAAGAGTCATTTTACTTCCAAGCTATGGGACCCACCAGCACATCTTTACAACTCCTTAAATCATTGTGAGCACGTGAGGATTAAAAAAAAAAAAAAAAAAAGAAATTTGACAATTGGGAATTGAGTGGGACCCGTCACATCATCATACTTGTGCACCTTGACACAAAACTCACGCCTCATTCATTCCTTTTCCACATTTCATCTCCAAAATTTTCTAGCTACTTACTTTAATATATTATTTATTTCAAAAAAAAAACGAAAAAAAAAAAAAAAAAAAGAAAAAAAAAAAAAAAGAAAAAGAAAAAAAAAAAAAAAAAAAAGTGACGTCCACATTACACCTTGGGAATTTAGGGAGCCTTTTATGTGTTTAGCAAATATTTGGGTGTACGATTGGTATTTGGGAGTCGAGTGAAGTGAGCTTCCACTTTTCATACTTTGGTGAGTTCACTTTTATACGTGAGGACTTGGAATTTATTGGACTGCATTTACCGATTAAAACCGTGAACATAATTTCTGTGCTTACATTTCACATATTCCAGCGGTTATTTGATCGAGTCGAACAGTACATATTGTTTCATGTTCTGTGCGTACATACACTCTACCTTCTACTTGTGCACTTGGTTGAATACATTTGAGTAAGTTTTTTGGACTTTAATTTGTGGTTGAACCAAAGGACTTAATTAACTTGGTTGAGAGACTGAGTGTTAAGTGTGAGGTTTACTCTTCATATTTTCTTTTTGTTTTCACTAACTGCATATACATATAGTTTCTAGTGTCTAACTATGGCAGGTACATCCACCGAAACCGATGACATCAAAGCCTTGATGCAGAATTTCATGAATCAAATGAACATAAAGTTGGAGCAAATGGCTAATCGGAACAAGGAGACTGCACAGAATTTGGATGACAAAATTGATCATATTGCCATTACTATTGATGGGAAGTTAGCAGCTCATGCCGAAGCAGTTCGAAGTCATGTCATGCGTGCAGTTGAAAGAAAGTTTGAGGAAGAATTTGACAAACACCCTGAGCTAGCATACAGTCTCGAGGGACAAGGCAGTGGAATGAATCATCAAGAGGCAATGACGTCTGCCGAGGAAGAATTGGAGGCCCGCGAGCAAGAAGCCGAACAAATTGATAGAAGGCGAGGACCACCAATTATGCGAGCTCCGATCCTGAATCCACCAATTATGAGGAACCCTCCAGCTCCACGAGCTCCGGTTCGAAACCCCTTTGGACATCCGATTCCTGATCAACCCCGAAGGAATGACAATGAAGACCGACGAGGTCGACAAAATTATAGGGATGACAGGGTAGATCCAGATTTGAGGAGTGTCAAGTTCACCATCCCCACATTCAGGGGAACTCATGATCCAAACGAGTTCGTCGAATGGAAGGATGCGATCGAGCTCATCTATGATTGCCAACAATACTCCGAACTTACAAAGGTTCAGCTAGCTGTTTGTGAATTTAGGGATTACGCTTTGACATGGTGGCACAAGACAGCAAGGGACATTCAACGACATGGCTATGCACCTATCGACACTTGGGATGCATTGATCAGAATCATGGAGAAAAGGTTCATTCCTAGTAACTATCGCAGTGATCTATATCTGAAAATGCAATTTTGTGTCCAGGGAAACAGATCAGTTGATGATTACTACAAGGAATTGGAAATGTTGTTGATGAGATGCCAAGTCGAAGAAGATGAGATGCTACTGATTTCAAGATTCAAACGAGGTTTGAGGCAAGAAATTCTTGATGAAGTAAAGCTGAGAAAGTACAATGACCTGAAGGACTTGATTGATCTTGCTGTTGAAATTGAGGTCCAACAAAGGAGGAAAGCTAGCAGATCTACTATTGGGTCTAGTGCAAACAAGCCGTGGTTGACTAAGCAATGGCAAGATAAAAACAAGCAGTCACCACCAGTGAGGGATGAGAGACCGAACAGGCCAAGAGGATTTGAGATGGCCAAAGATTTTAAGGATTACCGAAGGGACGATAGAGGCAAGGCACCAGAAGTTGATCGACCAAGGCCAGCTAGGGACAAGAAGGATGTCATTTGTTTTAAATGTCAACGCCGAGGTCATTATGCTACTGAGTGTCCAAATATGAGGCGGATTGCTATGTTGGATTCTGGAGAAGAAAGAGAAGTTGTTATTCTTGAAACCGGGGCATTACACATTCTTGAGTCTGAATACGAAGATGACCCCGATCAATATGAAGATGATGGCAATCCAGGCCCTGAAATTGTTGAAGAGGGAGAAGAAGAAGTAAATGTTCTAGTGGCCATGCGAGCACTCAATGCGGACAGAAGTGAAGAGCCAAACGACAATGAACAAAGGGAGAATTTATTTCATTGCCATTGTAAAATTTTGGGTAATGATGCCACTATAATTGTTGATAATGGTAGCTGTACTAATGTTGTGAGTACTTACACTGTGCACAGGTTACAACTTCCTGTTGAGGAACACAACAAACCGTACACGCTACATTGGATGAACGCAAGTGGCAAGACCAAAGTGAACCAGCAAGCCCGAGTACCCATCACCATAGGTTCATATTTTGAAAAGGTTTTGTGCGATGTGGTACCAATGAATGCATGTCACGTACTTTTAGGGCGACCCTGGATGTCCGACAATGATGTTACATATAGGGGACGGGCCAATTCTTTGTCCTTTAAAGTTGGCCAAAAATCCTATATTTTGAGGCCCTTGTCCTTAAGCTCTGTGAAGCGAGATCAGGCTAGATTGCTAGAGAATATCAAGAAGGAAGAAGCAAACTTCAAGGCGAGGACTGCGGGAAAGGCCAAAATCGACCAATCTATTGGTTCCGTGTCTACCTCTACGGCAACACCAAGCCTGATGCTGACAAGAAAAGAATTCCAACAGGCCATTCAAGACACTGAATATTCAGGTTACTGTTTCTTAGCTGTTGTTAAACCTGTTAATTCTGTATCTGAGAACGGTAATATTGCGCCTAATTTGCCTATTGAATTTTCTAGGATGCTTGAGAAGAACAGGGATGTCTTTCCGGAAGAGCTACCTGCGGGACTGCCTCCACTTCGAGGAGTGGAGCATCGGATTGATTTTGTACCAGGAGCATCTATCCCAAACAGGCCAGCATACCGCATGAACCCGGATGAAACCAAGGAAGTACAACGCCAAGTCCAAGATCTTTTAGACAAGGGCTGGGTTCGGGAGAGTCTGTCCCCATGTGCTGTGCCAGTATTGTTAGTGCCAAAGAAGAATGGGGAATGGCGTATGTGCGTAGATTGCCGAGCGGTCAATGCGATAACCATCAAATATCGGCACCCCATTCCGAGGCTTGATGATATGCTTGATGAAATCGGAGGAGCAACGATCTTTACCAAGATTGATCTTAAAAGCGGCTATCACCAGATTCGCATGCAACCTGGTGACGAATGGAAGACAGCCTTCAAAACCAAGTTTGGCTTATATGAATGGCTCGTTATGCCATTCGGACTGACGAATGCTCCCTCCACATTTATGCGATTGATGAATGAGACCTTGAGAAAGTTTATCGGGAGATTTGTTGTTGTTTATTTTGATGATATCTTAATCTATAGCTACAATGAATCTGATCATATTTCGCATGTGCAACAGGTATTGGACAAGCTGCGGGAAGTTCAATTGTACGCCAACTATGAAAAGTGCACATTCCATGTTCCCGAAGTAACTTTCTTGGGATTCATTGTTGGGAAAGAAGGACTGAAAGTGGACGATTCGAAGATCAAAGCCATATCTGATTGGAAGCCGCCAGCTAATGTGCCAGAAGTTAGAAGTTTTCTTGGGCTTTGCGGTTTCTTCCGTCGTTTCGTACCACAGTTTAGCATCATTGCCGCCCCGCTTACATCTTTGTTGAAGAAGGCCTTACAGTACAAGTGGGGAGCAAAAGAACAGAAGGCTTTTGAGGAATTGAAAGACAAGCTCACGCACGCACCAATTCTAGCACTGCCGGATTTTGAAGTACCTTTCGAGATTGAGTGTGATGCATCTGGAACAGGTATGGGAGCTGTCTTACTGCAGAATGGGAAAGTTGTTGCCTATCATAGTGAAAAGTTCAGCGGAGCACAATTGAATTATTCAACGTACGATAAGGAATTATATGCTGTGGTCCGAGCACTGAAAACTTGGCAACACTATCTCCGAGGCCGAGAGTTCATTATTCACAGTGATCACGAGACCCTAAAGCACATTAGGGCTCAGGGCCAGTTGAGCAAAAGACATGCTCGCTGGAGTGCTTTCATTGAAACATTTCCCTATGTGATCAAGTACAAGAAGGGCAAAGACAATGTGGTGGCCGATGCACTCTCAAGACGCATGGCGTTATCTTCTATTGCAGCCACACACCTGATAGGTTTTGAGCATATAAAGGGTTTATATGCAACTGATCCTGATTTTGGAGAAGTATATGCCAAAACCGAAAAGCACGGATTCAAGGAGTACTCTCAACTGGATGGGTTTCTCTACTATGATAACAGGCTATGCATTCCAAGAGGATCCATTCGGGAGTTCTTAATCAGAGAGGTCCATAATGGAGATTTGATGGGGCATTTTGGAAAGCATGCTACCGTAGGGGTTCTAAGTGAAAAGTTCTACTGGCCGAGGCTACCAAAGCATGTGGAGGATTTCATTGCTAAGTGCTTAGTTTGTCTGAAGGCTAAGTCAACGGTTAAACCACATGGGTTGTACCAACCTTTGCCGATTCCGGAAGGGCCCTGGGTAGATCTGTCAATGGACTTTGTTATGGGTTTACCAAGGACCGCTAGAGCCAAAGACTCCATTTTTGTTGTGGTGGATCGATTCTCCAAGATGGCTCACTTTATCCCGTGCAACAAAACCAATGATGCTCACCATGTGGCTAAGTTGTTTTTCAAAGAGGTGGTGCGTCTACATGGAGTCCCTAAGACCATTGTATCTGATCGCGATGTGAAGTTTGTCAGTTCCTTCTGGAGATCACTTTGGAGAGAAATTGGGACTAAGTTGATGTTTTCCACTTCCTATCATCCCCAGACTGACGGACAAACAGAAGCTGTAAACAGGGTCTTAGGAAATCTTTTGCGAATCATCACATCTTCAAGTTACAAAAGCTGGGACGAGTGCCTCCCCTATATTGAATTCGCATACAACCGCCATGTGCATAGCGCGACAGGTAAATCTCCTTTTGAGGTTGTATACGGATTTAACCCACTGACCCCTCTTGATTTGCTGCCACCGCCTAGCAGTGAGCATTTAAATGTTAATGGCAGGGACAGGGCACGAGCAATTAAGGACTTACACAAAGATGTGAATGATAGCCTTGTGAAAGCAGCCGAGATGTACGCCAAATACACCAATCGAGGAAGGAAAAGACTGCTATTGCAACCTGGTGATTGGGTTTGGCTACATATGAGGAAAGAAAGATTCCCAGCTGCAAGACAGAGCAAACTTTCCCCTCGAGGCGACGGACCGTTTAGAGTGTTGAAGCGGATTAATGACAATGCGTATGAAATTGAATTACCTTCTGAATACACTATTAATCCTGTTTTTAATGTTGCAGATCTATCACTTTATGAACGGGACGAAGAGTTGGATGCTAGTCGGTTGATGGATCAACCTCCCCAAGGGGGTGGGGATGGCATGGATGCCGGAACAGTGCTTGCCTTAATACCAGAAGGCCCATGCTCAAGGCAGAGAGCCAAAAGATTCACAACTCAGATTGCACAAATGCTCGAGGAGGAGGAGATCAACAATGAGCGTGAACCAGGGTCAATCCGCATGAAGAGCATGTTAATGATCCATTTCCAAAGGCAACCGGAAGAAGGCCCGGAATCCATCCAGATGGATCCGGAAACCCAAGACTAACCACGAGCTGAAGAAAGACCTCCAGATGCAAGTACGAGAACAAAAGAGCATAATGGAGGAAACACGAGAAAGAGATCAAGAGTTGCCGGACTTGTTTTTAATTTATTTTGTGTTTGCTTTTATTGTGTGATGTGGCACTAGTAGCCTACCTTGTACTAATGTAATGTGGGGGCCTATATATATGACCTCCCACCCTTTGTATTCTTACTTTTGGAATATCAATCAAATTGCAAGTTAGCAAAATACTCCCAAAGTCACCCGAGAGCATCTTCTTGCTCTCAACCATTGTGAACTTGGCCTTTGGCTAATCTCACCCATTCAAGGTCTTGAAGCTACTTGAATGGAATCAACCAAGCATGCACTTGAAGGAGGAGCTTTGTTTCACGTTTAGTGTGTCTCCCTGCTCGAGTTCGGGTCCCCTTGTTTGGTAGCTTCTCTTATCACCATTTTCATCATCATCTTCATCTCCATCTTCATCTTCGTAAGCTTCCATTTTCGTTCAAATATTGTTTCTAATGATCGATCCATGGCAACAAGAAGGGGACGATAGTGAAGCATCATCATCCTCGTTGGTGACCATGAGGATGCTCGGTCACTTGCCCAAGGAGGACAAGGAGATGGATCGAGTGAAAGAACAAAGAAACAATCTCTTCCATTGTAGGTGCAAGATACTTGGGAGGAACGTGTCGGTGATTGTAGACAATGGGAGTTGTACAAATGTTGTTTCCTCTTACACCATCAAGAAGCTTGCATTGCCTACTACAAAGCATCCTACTCCATACAAGTTGCAATGGATGAACGATTGTGGGGAGCAAAAAGTGTCTTTACAAGCTTTGGTCCCAATCGAGTTGGGAGTGTATAAGGAGGAAGTTCTTTGTGATGTCACTCCTATGAGTGCATGTCACATCCTACTTGGAAGGCCTTGGCAATCCGACAAGGCCATCCAATATAATGGTCTTTTAAATACTATAACTTTTCATCATGATAATACTAAGATTGTGATTTCTTCTTTGTCTTTGAAGGAAGTTCACAAGGACCAAGTCAACTTGAAGAAGAGGATGAAAGATGAAGAATATGGAAATAAGAAGACTTCCAAGGGAGAAAAAAAGAAAGGGAGTCAAGTGGATGAGGGCACTTCTAGCATTTTGATGTCTTACAAAGATTGTAAAAGGGAGTTGATTGATAACTCTACTAGTCATTGCTTGGTTTTAGTTTGTAAGGATTCCTATGATGATGAAATGAATACTAAGACCATTTTCCCTTACTCTTTCTCTAGAATGCTTGATGAGTACAAAGATGTCTATCCCGATGATCTTCCCGAAGGATTACCACCAATTCGAGGAATCGAGCATCGAATGGACTTCATTCCGGGATCATCTATTCCTAATAGGGCGGCATACAAATGCAATCCGGAAGAAGGAAAGGAGATTCAAAGACAAGTCCAAGAATTATTGGACAAAGGATGGGTGAGAGAAAGCCTTTCTCCATGTGCGGTACCCGTGATCTTAGTGCCTAAAAAGGATGGGACTTGGCGAATGTGTGTGGATTGTAGGGCGGTCAATGCCATTACAATCAAGTATAGGCATCCCATACCTAGGTTGGACGAGATGCTTGATGAGTTGCATGGATCCCAAGTGTTCTCAAAGATAGACTTGAGGAGTGGATACCATCAAATAAGGATGCAACCGGGGGATGAGTGGAAGACCGCGTTCAAAACCAAGATGGGTTTGTATGAGTGGTTGGTTATGCCATTCGGTTTAACTAATGCACCATCTACTTTCATGCGTTTAATGAATCATGTGCTTAGGTCTTTCATTGGTCATTTTGTGGTAGTGTATTTTGATGATATATTGATATATAGTAAGAATGAAGAGGATCATGTTGAGCATGTTAGATTAGTGTTGGAGAAACTTAGAGAGGAAAAGTTGTATGCCAACTTTAAGAAGTGTATATTTCATACTAATCAAGTTGTTTTCCTTGGTTTTGTAGTAAGCAAGGATGGACTCAAGGTGGATGAGTCAAAGATCAAGGTGCCATGGATCCTTATGGATGATCGAAAAACAACAACAAAGTCGAATCGCAAATATATCCTAAGCGGAGAAGAGATCAGAGTTTGAGAGTTGCGATCCGATGGAAAAAGAGAAAATAATGCGGAATTGAAAGGATAACGGACTTAGCCTCATGACACGATCTCGATGGAAGCAACCAATGCCTTCTACATGGCCTCATCCACTCCAAATCGAGCAATCGACCGAGGGAACCCGAGGACGTCCATTCCTCGTCTCCACGAACAAAGCTACTCCAAGCTTCACCCGATTTCACGCCCTCACGTAGGCTAAACGTCTCTCATTTTCTCACCCTTCACAAGTGACGAAAATTGAAAGAAAAGAAGAAGGAATATTTCATTCCAAATGAGAAAAATCTCAAGTTTTACAAATGATCAAAAGGTTGAAAGATTACAAATGAATTCAAGTCATCCCCTATTTATAGATGGAGGGAGGATAGGAGTGACCTATGATTGTAAGTAAAGATGACCTACTAAAGTGGTAAACAAGTTACAAGGGAAGTTACACTCTCCCACTTAATGCCTTAAAAGTCAACAAAGGAAGTTACATATGACCTCCTCAAGAGGTAACAAGTTTCCCCCTTCTTTAGTGGTGACCTTCTCAACAAGTTGCAAGTGAAGTAACTTCCACTTCAAAGCTTCCTTCCCGCCATGTACTGAACTTCGCTCGCGATGTGATGAAATGCTCGCGATATGTCCAGAACTTTGCTCGCGATATACTGATCTCTTCCTCGCGATATACTGAACATCGCGTGGATTGTGACGGAATCCTCTCGCACTGTCCAGACTTTCCTCCTCGCTATATCACTTCTCTTCACGCCATGTGATGAACTTTGCTGAAGTGATTTGCGAGCTTCCGAAGTCACTTTTTACGCTTCTACTCGCCCTATGCCTACAAAATACAAGAAAAGTCATAAGAACAAAGCACTATTAAAGACATAGCATAGGAACAAAGCAAGGGAAAAGATATATCAAAAAGACTAAGGCATGGAAGTGTTCTTCGGTTGTCCTTAACACCTTCAAAACAAGATTAGAAGTCATTAAGAGATGTTTAGTACTTAATCAAGTTCATAATCATGATTATCAAAGTATGATATATCATCCAAAACTAGTTTAAGGTTGTTTAAACTTGACTAGGTTTGTTTAAGGAAGATGTAATAGAAATCATGGTTTCTTGTCTCCCTTTCATGACCCCTTTATTTAGCGTATGTTAAGGATACGTTTCCCGGAGTTCTAGAACTCCGATTGAGGCGATTCAAAAGCCCACGCGATCCTTAGAACGTCGCCTTTCCAACCAAGCTTTGAAATCGCATTTTCGGGAACGTTGAAATACGACGACGTGACCGAACAGCCTGCTGCCACGTGTGCATCCTCTTGTTCTTCCTCAATTGAACTTCCTTGCTTCATATAATCCTCCAAGGCATGAATGAACTTGTTGATTCTAGCTCTCGTCTTTGGTCCTTCACCGAAATATGGGATTGCAATGTTGACCGTCGCGTTGACCGTCGGGGCATCCATGTCATCCCCTCCCCCTTGCGAAGGTTGAGCCATCAACCGTTCTTGCTCTTCGTCAGCCTTAGCATAAGTAGCAGCTGATTTCTCAAGGCTTTCCTTAACATTCTTATGCATCTCCTTAATAGCTCTTGCACGGTCTCTGCCATTAATATTCATATGCTCATTGCGTGGCAATGGCAACAAATCAGTAGGAGTAAGAGGGTTAAAGCCATAAACGACTTCAAAAGGTGACATATGAGTTGCACTATGTATATGGCGATTATAAGCAAACTCTATATATGGTAGACATTCGTCCCAACTCTTACTATTGCTATGCACAATTATGCGAAGCAAATTACCTAAAACCCGATTGACTGATTCTGTCTGACCATCGGTTTGTGGGTGGTAAGAAGAAGAAAATAACAGTTTGGTACCAATCTCATGCCATAATGACTTCCAAAAGTAACTTACAAATTTAGCGTCGCGGTCTGAGACAATCGATTTTGGTATTCCATGTAAACGTACCACCTCTTTAAAGAAAATCTTAGCCACATGGTGAGCGTCGTTGGTCTTAGCGCACGGGATAAAATGAGCCATTTTGGAAAACCTGTCAACCACAACAAAGATAGAATCTTTAGCGCGTGCTGTTCTAGGTAAACCAAGTACAAAATCCATACTAATATCTAGCCAAGGCCCTTCAGGTGGCGGCAATGGCGTGTATAGCCCATGCGGTTTAAGCGTAGATTTGGCCTTGAGACATGTGATACATTTAGAAATGTATGCAGCAACATCTTTCTTCATGCTCGGCCAATAAAATTTCTCACCAAGTATTTCCATAGTATTGTTGACACCAAAGTGTCCCATTACACTTCCTCCGTGTACTTCTTGAATAAGAAGTTCTCTTAAAGAACATTTAGGAATACAAAGCTTATTCCCTTGGTAGAGGTATCCTTCGAACCTGTAGAAATCCTCAAAACCATGTATTTCACATTTAAACCAAATATCTCCAAAATCTTGATCATTAGCATATAATTCCTTAATATGATCAAATCCAAGTAAATGCGTAGTAGCGTAAGAAATTAAAGCAAACCTTCTCGATAGTGCGTCGGCCACTACGTTTTCCTTACCCTTTTTATACTTTATGATGTAGGGAAAAGTATCAATAAATCCAATCCATCTTGCATGCCGTTTACTCACTTGCCCTTGGCTCTTCAAGTGTTTGAGAGTTTCATGATCCGTGTGGATTATGAATTCTCTTCCCATGAGATAGTGTTGCCAAGTCCGTAAGGCTCGCACAATAGCATAGAGCTCTTTATCATAGGTTGGATAATTGAGAGCAGCTCCGCCCCATTTCTCACTATGATATGCTACAGCTCTTCCATCTTGAAGTAGCACGGCTCCCATTCCTTTACCTGAAGCGTCACACTCAAGTTCAAAAGGAATATCAAAATTAGGCAATGCAAGTATTGGTGCACTAATCAATTTAGACTTTAATAGCTCAAATGCTTCCTGATGATGCGGCTTCCATATGTACGCGACGTCCTTCTTCAGAAGTGAAGTAAGAGGCGCGGCAATGATGCTAAAATTAGGCACAAAGCGTCTAAAGAAACCACACATGCCAAGAAATCTCCGAATTTCTCCAACATTGGTAGGCGCGGTCCATTCTTGAATGGCCTTTACCTTTTCATTATCAACTTTCAAACCATCCTTGCTTACTACAAAACCAAGGAAAATAACCTCATTAGTATGAAAGATACATTTCTTAAAGTTAGCATAGAGTTGAGCTTCTCGAAGCTTTCCAAAAACTTTTCGCACATGCTCAACATGCTCTTCTTCGGACCTAGAATATATCAGAATATCATCAAAATAAACAACCACAAATTTACCAATATATTCTCTCAAAGTATGATTCATTAATCGCATGAAGGTAGAAGGAGCATTAGTAAGGCCGAATGGCATTACCAACCATTCATACAAACCAAGTTTTGTTTTGAATGCGGTTTTCCACTCATCACCTGGTTCCATGCGAATTTGGTGGTAGCCACTCCGTAGATCAATCTTAGAAAAGATGACCGCTCCATTGATCTCATCCAACATGTCGTCTAAACGTGGTATAGGGTGTCGGTATTTAATGGTTATAGCATTTACCACCCTACAATCAACACACATTCTCCATGAGCCATCCTTTTTAGGAACAAGTAACACGGGCACCGCACAAGGTGACATGGATTCTCGAACCCATCCTTTATCCAAAAGCTCTTGAACTTGCTTTTGTACTTCCTTTGTCTCTTCCGGATTCATCCTATAGGCTGGCCTATTTGGAATTGAAGATCCTGGTGTAAAATCGATCTTATGTTCAATGCCTCTAATAGGTGGTAATCCCGCAGGTAGCTCTTCGGGATATACATCTCGATTTTCCTCAAGCATCCTAGCAAAAGAAATAGGAAAATTAGACAAAGAAGTATCATGTTCGTTAGAAGTAATGACATCTTTACAAACCATAAGAAAAATACTTCCCTGTGGAGTATGTGATAGCTCATGCTTCAACTCTTTAATCGACGTGAGCATAGGTGATGATGAACTTTCGCCCTTTGCTTTAGCTTTAGCTTTAGTTTTGGCTTTGATCTTAGCCTTAAGTTTCTCTTGATCCGCCCTCACTTGCTTTAATGACAATGATGAAATCTCGATCCTCTTTCCTTTGTGCATGAATCGGATGGTATTGAGCTTGCCATCATAGATGACTCCATGATCCGATTGCCAAGGTCGCCCAAGAAGTATATGACATGCGGTCATTGGAATGATATCACAAAGCACGTCTTCTTCATAGGAACTTATGCATATAGGAACAAGTGCTTGCTTGGTGACTTTCATTTCTCCACCTTGATTCATCCATTGCAAGTGATACGGTTTCGGATGTGGACTCGATTTAATTCCACATTTATCAATGACGTCCCAAGACACGGCATTTGTACAACTCCCGTTGTCAACTATAACAGCGGCCATGTGTCCCATGATTTTGCACTTCGTATGAAACAAATTTTCCCGTTGATCCTTAACACGATCCCCATCAACATTTTCCTTTAATGCACTTAAGGATCTCATAGCAACAATAGAAAGTTCGTCTTCTATTTCTCCGACGTGATCAACTTCTTGTGTAGGATCATCATCTTCATATTCACAATCATACTCATTCTCACCTTCCTCATTTTCCTCTTTCTCGGTCTCACTATCCGAAAGGAAGGTCATTCCTCCGTCTTGCAAAATCACAATATTTCTCATGACGCCATTCTTTTTATCAAAAACTTTTCTCTCGTTAGGGCACTCATTAGCGTAGTGTCCCTTCCTTTGACACTTAAAGCAAGTAACATCCTTTGCCTTATTGAATGTCTTCGGCTTATCCTCTTTAGGAAACTCTTTAGGAAAATCCTTCGGTTTTTCGAACGGCTTTGGAACAGCCCCCTTTTGAGCTCCATTATTCCAAGGTTTCGACCCCCATGAATTGGTAGTCTTACTATTCATGTTGCTCTTGAAGTTTGAAGGATGTCTCTTCTTGACATTGCGTTCGGTCTTGGTAGCTAAGTTGACTAACTCTTCAATGGTCTCGTGAGGATACAAATCCACTATTTCCACGATCTCTTTTCTCAAACCTTCCATGAAGCGTGCCATGGTGCTTTCTTCATCTTCACTGATTTGAGCCCGTAACATCAAGGTCTCCATCTCTTTGTAATACTCATCAACACTTTTAGACCCTTGTGTTAAAGATTCCAACTTCCGAAGCAATTGTCTCTTATACGTAGGAGGCACGAATCTATGCTCCATAGTCCTAATCAAACTTCCCCAAGTATTAATTGGTTCTAATCCCAACTTAACACAATCCTTTTGCATTTTCTCCCACCACGTAAGAGCATACTCTTTAAATTCCACAATAGCTAATTGAAACTTCTTGCGTTCGGTGTAATTGTGACAAGCAAAAATAAATTCCATACGACTTCTCCATTCAAGAAATTCGTTGGGATCATTAGTACCTTTGAATGAAGGAATAGAGAATTTAATTCCTTTAACCTCTTCGTCTTGTCGCGTGACATTCCGAACAGCCCTTCTATTGTTATGACGTGGTGACTCTTCATCATGTGAAACTCTAGGTGAGTCTTCATCACTTTCCAAGTCAATTCCTTTACCCGGTCTTTGCCTTATAGGAGAAGTTTTACTAGTGGTTCCCATAGCTTCTCGAATTTGTGCTTGCGCGGCATCTTCTATATTGCGAAGATGTACGTTCATCCTTTTCTCCAAATTCGATTGATAACGCAACATATCTCCTTTGACTTGGCCAATTTCATTTTGCAATTCTCCTTTTTGAGAGTCCAGCTTTACACCCAAAGATGTAATAGCGTTCATTAAATCCTCCATAGTTGCCATATTGCACCTACAAAAGAATGTAGAAATATGCTATATGTATAGAAGGTTAGAAAATAAAATGAATCTCACTCAAATGATAAGGTTTCGCTCGTGTATTTTGGTATGATCACTCAAACACTCTTCGGCGTCCGCTAGGAGTAGTAAGTTCAAGCGGCGACTTCGAATATCAATCCCCAAGCCCTCTTTTGGAATGGTGAATGCTTGATATACGTACGCACTATGATATGATTCTTATATCAAAGTTCGACTCAATCAAAAATTAAGCGCGGAAGTGATACAAGCATGCAAATTCCAAGCAAATCAACAAGTGAAGGAGAACAATGCACACAAGTATTCAAAATCAATGCAATGTACGTTGATCCGGTGAGTGAACAGTAACTCCCGGCGAATGAACAGTAACTTCCGGCGAGGAATAGTAACTCCGGCGGTGAAAGTAACCTTCAACCAAAATACAACAAAAGAACAAATGTATACAATGCTTACAAAGCTTACTAGGCCACCCGCTTTATAATTTTTTTTTTTTCAAACTCTCGGCTTTTCAACAATGAGAGTGCCTTTTCCAACAACTCGGCTTTTGCTATAGATGTTGTTGAGTGTTGCCTTTTCAAGTATATTCTTTTTTTTTTTTTATTTCTCTTTTTTTTTTTTTTTTTTGATATAGCCTTTTTACTTGGCCTAGTAGTTACAATTTAACAATAGTAACAACTTACAACCCAACAAGATAAGGCGTGAATGAAAATACAACAAATCGACAAAATACGAGAACAAAGCGAGGAACGAAACTCGCGGCTTCGAAAAGATCAAATCTTGAGGCTCGCGATATTCAACAAAGCGAGGCTTGTGGCTCGCGATATTTAACAAAGCGAGGCTTGTGAAGACATCGCGAGGAACTAGGCTTCCGAATTTGACTAAGTGTAGGTTCAAACCTTCGGCGTTACAACGAGTTAAACGTTTGTTCAAGGAACAAAGCGAGAAGCTTGTCCAAGTAACAAAGCGTTAAGCTAGTTGTTTTTAAGTGTGAATTGGATTGTCAAAGCGTGAGCTTGAGTCCAAAACAACACAAGTGTGAATTCCCGACTCGATATGTCGATCTCCAACTTGATGTGCCAATTTCCAATGTGACCACTTCGTCTCAAGCATACAATTGCATATCAATTTTCAACAAGTGATACATATGATCTACTTTCAACAATGTCAATCACTCAAAATATTGCAATTGAATACAAGGAAATAACTTGTAACACTTAGAGGTCAAGTGACATGGATGTCATGACACATGGCATCATGATTCCCTATTTCCCGGAAGGGCCGGTTTCAAAGGCACGAATAAAGAAGTTTATTAATTCTGTCTCTTTATTTTTATTTCAGGAAGCAGATAAACTGGAGCCGAAGAAGGAGCCCAAATTGAAGCTGCTGATGCAGGCGGACGAATACCGGAAGGGCCCGGGTCTCATTAATTTGGGACCCACCCCGTCCAGCTAAATCCGGAAGAAAGGAGACCTCCAGATGCACAAACAGATCAAAACAGCATAAGGAGGTCAACGGAGGGCCCCACAGCCGCCGCCGCCGTCGCCGCCGTCATCATCGGAGGTTCGCCGGAGCTCCGGTGAAGTCGCCGGAAGTTGGTCGGAATTTCGCCGGAAAGTCACCGGCACCGGTCAACGACCGGTCAACGTCGGAACAGTGTCGCCGGACTCAGTGGGCCCCATTCGGATGAAAGTTGGAGGAATTTCTTCATCTGTCGCGGAACAAGCCCCTTTGTCGCGGAGTTACCACTTTGTCGCGGAGTACCACTTTGTCGCGGAGTTACCTTTGTCGCGGAGTACCACTTTGTCGCGGAGTTACCTTTGTCGCGGAGTTACCACTTTGTCGCGGAACCCCCTCTAGCGACAAGGAGAGAGAACAAGATAGAGAGAGAGACCTGGTCGCGGAACAACTTTGTCGCGGAACCACTTTGTCGCGGAACCCCCTTCCGCGACAAAACCCCCTTCCGCGACAAGTCCCCTCCCGCGACACAGTCCAGCATCGCGACCAAGTATGCCTAGCGCCACAACGAGAAGGCTCGAGCCAGAAGAACCCCTGTCGCGGTGCCTTGCTTCGCGACACGACCCTCTTAGCGACAAAGCTTATCCAGTTTACTATTTCCTTGTATCCAGTTTGTTGAAAACATTGCTAGGGTTGTTTAATCTAGTTTTATGGGCTTCCTCTATATATATGAGGTCCCCAAGTATTGTATTCACTTTGATATTTTTGAACAACTCATTTCATTGAATCAAAGTCACTTTTCTCTCTTGAGAGCCAACACTTGGTTCTCAACACTTTGTGAGTAAACCCTAGGTTCACCCACACCATTGAAGATTGGAATTTGCTTCAATGGCCTTATTGGAAGATGCACTCATGAAATCCATTTGTCTTGGGTAAATCTCACTTCCCTTGGATTTACTTAGTCCCCTTCTTCCAAAAATTCCCCTATCCTTTTATTTTTCTTTATTTTGTGTTCTTGTTCATCCGGTGACCAACTTAGACAAGCAATCGATCCATGGCATCAATTTATTTTGGTATCAGAGCCATTGTTTGCTAGTTGGTAGGATTTTCTTCACACACCACCACTCCCCATTTGGAGCCACGTTCCATTTGGCAACCTAAAATCATCCATTTTCTAGGGGTTATAATGCCCAAATTTTTCCAAAACCCTCATATTCCACCAAAAACTCCTCCAAAAACCCTAAAAAGAAGCATTCTGTCCACTTTTTCGAATTTCTGGTTTTGACTCCTTGAGATTTTGAGAAATCTGATCCAATATTCTTAATCCTCATCTCAAGAGCTTTCCATTGGCATAAGATTCATCCAAATCCGAGTTCGTATGCCAAAGTTATGTTCATTTGAAGATTCATGAGTGTTCTTCATGTTCTTCATCCAAAATCCAAAAATATCATATGATTTGCTTTTTGATCCTTTGATTTTGTGTTTATATGTTTGTTTTCATGTGTTTGAACCTCAATGTATGGATGTTGCATCATTCCTAAAGCATTTTGAGCATTGAACACAAGTTTGGTTGAACAAGTGCCTAGATTGCTAGCTATTTTCATAATCTGAACTTTTGGTGTTTGTTCCAAGTTGGGGTGAGCGACCTGCTATCGATCCAAGGGTCTGGTTCACACATTTTGGGTGTTAGGAATCGATTGGAAGTGGTTTCAAGGCGTTTGGAGCTCATTTGGTCGATCAAATCACAAAAACAAAAAAACTGCCACTGTGAGTCCGAATCTGCAGCAAACTTTGAATGTTCATAACTTCTTGAGTTCTATGAGTTTCTTGATGAATCTTCAACCATCTTCAAGAAAATTGAGTGCTGAATCCATAGCAATTTGAATCAAGTGTTTTGGACAAGTATTGACAAAGTTATGACCACTTTTGTACCAATTGCCCAAAAGCTGGCGGCACCATTAAACCCGGGCGCGTGAGGGCGCGTGAGTGCAGTAATAGTACCACTTTTGCATTATTTGGCCCCCTAACTCACCCTTAGTCACTATCATATTGATCCCCTTTGTCCTTGGTACCATTGGGAGGGATAAAAACCACCAAATTCACATAGTGCCAAATCTGCCAGCCTCCAAATCAATTGGGATTGAGTGTTTTGTTTGTTGGGAAATATTTCCAAGTCTTTTGAGTGCAAAAGTGAGCCACCAACATATATTTGGGATATTGGGCACATATATTTTTAGTGATACAATAAAGTGGATATCTGACTGGCACAATTGTTCCTCTGAAAAAAGTTCACGAACACTGAGTTGAAGTTCCGCCTATTATAAAGGCATTGGAATTCCTCTCATGAGTTGTGATACCTAGCCGAGAAGCCACTTGAGTATTACGACTTTTTCCCGAGTGTTATTTTTCTGTGAGCCTACTCATATATTTGGGATCAATCAAGGACATAACCAATTTGGAAGGATTGTGAACGTTGATAGCAATAGCACTAATCATCAACTTGTGCTCAATTATCATTTGCATTGCATATCACATACATATCATAGCGTCCTTTGATTGAGTCGAGCACTTCATACTGCTTCGTGATTTGCGCGTCACAATTATTTCTCTTCTTTGCATCTAATTGGGTCATTGAGCAGGTGAATTTCGACAGTGGTGTCTGGGCCAAGGGATTGAAATCGAGAGGAATATCTGCGAGTTCACTCTACAAATTTCTGTTTATTTTTCTGACCTTCTTATATCTATAAAATAATTTTATCTGTGAGATGGCAGGACGCACTGAACCAACGATGTCTGATCTGATGGAAATGATGCGATCTCTGCATGAGACCAGTGCCAAGAAGACCGACATCGACACGCTTACTCAGTCTTTAAATATTAATTCTTCTAATATTGAAACTGTCAATAAGCGTGTTGAAGAAGTCAATACTCGTGTTGATGAAATTGTTCATGATATTGCAGGTCGGGTACGATTCCAAAGTGAAGCAATTGAGAGGTTAGTCATGAACCGAGTCGAACGGAGATTGGAGGAAGCTTTCTTCCCTACTCCGTCACCACAGAACACGACACCTCAAAATGCTCCGTCTCAGAGTACCACACCCCAGAATAACCCATCCACAACACCGGCAGTAGCGTCTACGCTCCCGAGAACTCTACAAGAAGGAACTAGCGGAGTCTCCCGGGCCGATATGACAACTGCAGAGGAAGTCTTAGCCGAACGAGAACTGCAGTTTGGGGAATTTAACCGGAGTTTAGGTCCGCGATCCAGTGAACGACACCGTTTGCACCCACCATTGCAGGCCAATCCCACGGTTCGACCTGAAACTCCTGTAACCGATCATTTAGCTATGCCTCCACCACCACCTGTCGGAGCACCTGTGCCGCCAAATGCGCCACCAGCAAGACACCGTTTGAACTTCGATCCAGCTGCTGATTTTGAAGGAGAACCACGAATGGACGACAATCTGAAAAGCATTAAGTTCACCATACCTGCGTTCAAGGGGACGAGTGATCCTAATGAATTTCTCGATTGGAAACATTCGATGGAGATGATCTATAATTGCCATAACTACTCAGACTTCAAGAAGGTCCAGTTGGCCGTGACCGAATTCAAAGATTATGCACAGCTTTGGTGGAAGAAATACTGTTCTGATCTCCATACCGCGGGAAGAGCTCAAATAGCAGATTGGGAGCATTTATTGGATATCATGGAACATCGTTTTGTACCTCATACCTATAAGCCAGATATGTACTTAAAATTAGTGGGTCTCCAACAAGGAAACAAAACTGTAGAAGAGTACTATCGTGAGATGGAAATGCTCATGATGAGGGCTCAAGTGAATGAGGAACCCCAAATCACTTTAGCCAGATTTGCCAAGTACCTGAGACCCGAAATCCATGAAGAAATGGAGATGAGGGGATACATCAACATCACCGATCTGGTTAGGAAAGCTGCTAGGTATGAGGCACAACTGAAGAGGAAATCCCATCGCACCACTCCTGCAGGGCACTACAATTACAACCCCAACAAACCTTGGTTGATCCGACCACCGCCCAATTATCGACAGCCCCAGCAGCAGCCGCAACAGCAACAGGGTCGGGATCGACAGCGAGGAATTGATTTGGGACAAGCTTTTAAGGCCTACAATCAGGAGGAAAGAAACAAAGTTCCCGCTCCAGTTCAGGGAAGGGAGCAAAGGCCACCCGCCAGAGATGCACGAGACATTATTTGTTTCAAGTGCGGTAAAAAGGGTCATTATGCGACGACATGCAATAATCCGCCAAAGAGAGTGGCAGTACTCAATACTGGAGAGGATCAGAGACCAGTGGTTGAGATTGAACCGGGTGTATTCAGGATCTATGACTCCGAAGATGAGCATGAATTTGAAGATCCTGAACTACAAGAGTACCATCAAGAAGAACCGGTCAATCCTGAAGTCGCACCTGAGGATGAGGAAGACGTGAATCTTTTGGTTGCTATGAGAGCATTAAATGCCGACAGAGGAACTGAAACCGCAGACAACGAACAAAGGGAGAATCTCTTTCATTGTCGTTGTACTATTTTAGGCAATAATGCTACTTTAATTGTTGATAACGGCAGTTGCACTAATGTTGTCAGTTTGTACACGGCTCGCAGGTTACAACTGCCCGTTGAAGAACATCCCAAGCCATATCTCCTCCATTGGATGAACAACAGTGGAAAGACCAAGGTCACCCAACAGGCGTGGGTTCCCATCACCAAAGGAACTTACTCTGAGAAGGTGTTATGCGACGTCGTCCCGATGAACGCATGCCACGTCTTGTTAGGCCGGCCGTGGTTATTCGACAAGGATGCCACTTATAGGGGCAAATCCAATGTTTTGTACTTTAAGCATGGACAAAAGGACTATTTGTTTAAGCCCCTGCCTGTAAAACTTGTAAGATTAGATCAGGAGAAGCTTAGGGCGAACATGGCAAAAGCGGAAGAGCTTGCCAAAGCCCTTGCCAAAGGCAAGGCCAAGGTGGGCCAGACCTCCACAGAGGCAAGTAATGAAAGTCAGTGTCTGATACTGACCAAAACAGAATTCAAGCAAGCAGCGCTAGAACCTGGCTTTGCAGGTCACTGTTTTCTTGCTTTAATTAAGCCCGATGAATCTGCTAGTAGAACTGTCAATATTGCACCTGAATTGTCTGAAAATTTTGCTAGGATGCTTGAACGCAACAAGGATGTATTTCCTGAAGAGGTGCCTGCCGGACTGCCACCACTTCGAGGCGTGGAGCACAGAATCGACTTCATGCCCGGGGCATCTATTCCTAACCGACCTGCCTACCGTATGAACCCTGAGGAAACGAAGGAAATTCAACGACAGGTTCAAGGTTTGCTTGAGAAGGGCTGGGTTCGGGAAAGTTTATCACCGTGTGCCGTCCCAGTGCTATTAGTGCCAAAGAAAAATGGAGAATGGCGGATGTGCGTCGATTGCAGGGCTGTCAACGCCATCACTATCAAATACCGCCATCCTATTCCACGGTTGGACGACATGCTCGACGAGCTTGGTGGTGCAAGCTTATTTTCCAAGATCGATCTGAAGAGTGGCTACCATCAGATCCGGATGCAACCCGGAGACGAATGGAAAACTGCCTTCAAGACAAAATTCGGCCTTTACGAGTGGCTCGTGATGCCATTCGGCCTCACTAATGCACCTTCCACGTTTATGCGTTTGATGAACGAAACATTACGACAATTCATTGGCAAATTTGTTGTAGTATATTTTGATGATATCCTTGTTTATAGTTGCACTGAAACTGATCACATTGCTCATGTTCAACAGGTTCTGAACAAATTGCGAGAAGTGCGACTGTATGCCAATTTCGAGAAATGCACCTTCTGTGTTCCAGAGGTGACGTTCCTTGGATTTGTGGTAGGCAAGGATGGGCTTAAGGTTGATGAATCAAAGATCAGGGCAATTTCCGAATGGAAGCCGCCGACCAATGTGCACGAAGTCAGAAGTTTTCTAGGTCTAAGCGGATTCTTTCGGAGATTCGTCCCCCAATTCAGTGTGATTGCCGCCCCAATCACTTCATTGCTTAGAAAGGAAAATCCGTTCAAGTGGGGGCCGGCACAACAGAAGGCCTTTGATGAACTTAAGGACAAGCTGACTCATGCACCTGTGCTAGGACTGCCGAACTTCGAGTTGCCATTCGAAGTACAAAGCGATGCATCAGGGACCGGAATGGGAGCCGTGTTACTTCAAGAAGGACGACCGATAGCATATTACAGCGAAAAGTTCAGTGGAGCTCAACTGAATTACTCCACTTATGACAAGGAATTGTATGCTATCGTGCAAGCCTTAAGGACATGGCAGCACTATCTCCGAGGTCGAGAGTTCATCATTCATACTGATCACGAGACACTCAAGCATATCAAGGTTCAAGGTCAACTGAGCAAGAGGCATGCCCGATGGAGCACCTTTATCGAGACCTTCCCGTACGTGATCAAGTATAAGAAAGGCAAGGAAAATGTGGTTGCAGATGCGCTGTCCCGAAGACTAGCGTTGGCATCATTTGCAACAATTAAGCTATTTGGATTTGAGCAAGTCAAGACTCAGTATGCCACTGATGAAGACTTCAAGGAAATTTTCAAGCTGACAGAACAGAAGGGGTACAAGGAGTACTGCCGCCTACATGGATTTCTCTATTACGGTAACAGGTTATGCATTCCAAGAGGATCCATTAGGGAGTTGCTGATTCAGGAAGCTCACGGGGGAGACCTCATGGGACACTTTGGAAAGCATGCAACTATGGGTGTACTTTCAGAAAGATTCTACTGGCCAGGAATGCAGAAACAGGTTTCTGACTACATTGCCAAGTGTCTGGTCTGTCTGAAGGCCAAATCAACTGTGAAGCCTCATGGTTTGTACCAAGCGTTGCCTGTGCCCCAAGGACCCTGGCTGGACATCTCGATGGACTTTGTACTTGGACTTCCACGGACCGCCCGAGCTAAAGATTCGATTTTTGTGGTAGTGGATCGTTTTTCCAAGATGGCACATTTTATTCCATGTGCAAAGACCAATGATGCCCGCCATATAGCCAAGCTGTTCTTCAGAGAGGTGGTACGTCTTCATGGAGTACCTAAGACAATCGTATCTGATCGAGATACAAAGTTCATGAGTTATTTCTGGAAAGGATTTTGGAGAGAGATGGGCACACAGCTACTGTTCTCAACATCTTACCATCCTCAGACCGATGGTCAAACGGAGGCAATCAACAGAGTACTGGGTAATTTGCTCAGAATTATCACATCCTCCAATTCAAAAAGCTGGGACGAATGTCTGCCACACATAGAGTTTGCATATAACAGACACGTCCATAGTGCCACCCATGTATCTCCATTTGAAGTTGTGTATGGTTTTAACCCGCTAACCCCAGTCGATCTCCTGCCACTACCTTGTAGTGAGCATCTTAACTTTAATGGCAGGGACAGGGCAACAGCGATCAAGAACCTACACAAGGACGTGCGCGAAAGTCTGGCGAAAGCTGCTGAGAGCTATGCCAAATATGCCAATCGAGGCCGGAAGAAGCTGATCCTCAAACCAGGAGACTGGGTTTGGATTCATCTCCGAAAGGAGAGGTTTCCGGCTCAACGACATGGAAAACTCGCTCCCCGCGGAGATGGACCATTCAAAGTGCTAGAAAAGATCAACGAAAATGCTTACAGGATTGAACTGCCTTCTCATTACAATGTTCATCCTACATTCAATGTTGCAGATCTTTCACTCTACGAGCGGGATGAGGAGTTTGAAGCTGATCGGTTGATGGATCAACCTCCCCAAGGGGGTGGGGATGACATGGATGTCATGACACATGGCATCATGATTCCCTATTTCCCGGAAGGGCCGGTTTCAAAGGCACGAATAAAGAAGTTTATTAATTCTGTCTCTTTATTTTTATTTCAGGAAGCAGATAAACTGGAGCCGAAGAAGGAGCCCAAATTGAAGCTGCTGATGCAGGCGGACGAATACCGGAAGGGCCCGGGTCTCATTAATTTGGGACCCACCCCGTCCAGCTAAATCCGGAAGAAAGGAGACCTCCAGATGCACAAACAGATCAAAACAGCATAAGGAGGTCAACGGAGGGCCCCACAGCCGCCGCCGCCGTCGCCGCCGTCATCATCGGAGGTTCGCCGGAGCTCCGGTGAAGTCGCCGGAAGTTGGTCGGAATTTCGCCGGAAAGTCACCGGCACCGGTCAACGACCGGTCAACGTCGGAACAGTGTCGCCGGACTCAGTGGGCCCCATTCGGATGAAAGTTGGAGGAATTTCTTCATCTGTCGCGGAACAAGCCCCTTTGTCGCGGAGTTACCACTTTGTCGCGGAGTACCACTTTGTCGCGGAGTTACCTTTGTCGCGGAGTACCACTTTGTCGCGGAGTTACCTTTGTCGCGGAGTTACCACTTTGTCGCGGAACCCCCTCTAGCGACAAGGAGAGAGAACAAGATAGAGAGAGAGACCTGGTCGCGGAACAACTTTGTCACGGAACCACTTTGTCGCGGAACCCCCTTCCGCGACAAAACCCCCTTCCGCGACAAGTCCCCTCCCGCGACACAGTCCAGCATCGCGACCAAGTATGCCTAGCGCCACAACGAGAAGGCTCGAGCCAGAAGAACCCCTGTCGCGGTGCCTTGCTTCGCGACACGACCCTCTTAGCGACAAAGCTTATCCAGTTTACTATTTCCTTGTATCCAGTTTGTTGAAAACATTGCTAGGGTTGTTTAATCTAGTTTTATGGGCTTCCTCTATATATATGAGGTCCCCAAGTATTGTATTCACTTTGATATTTTTGAACAACTCATTTCATTGAATCAAAGTCACTTTTCTCTCTTGAGAGCCAACACTTGGTTCTCAACACTTTGTGAGTAAACCCTAGGTTCACCCACACCATTGAAGATTGGAATTTGCTTCAATGGCCTTATTGGAAGATGCACTCATGAAATCCATTTGTCTTGGGTAAATCTCACTTCCCTTGGATTTACTTAGTCCCCTTCTTCCAAAAATTCCCCTATCCTTTTATTTTTCTTTATTTTGTGTTCTTGTTCATCCGGTGACCAACTTAGACAAGCAATCGATCCATGGCATCAAGCAACAAAATCGCACAAAATTGACAAGATGGCAGAATTTCAAATCGACGATATCTCAAGCAATACGTAACCAAAACAAGTCATTCAAGTGCCTAAATTGAAGTTCACGATCTGAATTTGAAGATAGGCACAAGAAACACCAGATTTGAACAAGAAACGATGCGGAAAAACGGCAAAACAGTAGCAGATTTTCAAGCAAACGGAAATGACGAAATTTTTGGTATTTTTATGATATCTAAACGAAAATAAAACGAATGATCAATCCATACCATGCTACCAAATTTAAAACTAATGCCATGGATCCTTATGGATGATCGAAAAACAACAACAAAGTCGAATCGCAAATATATCCTAAGCGGAGAAGAGATCAGAGTTTGAGAGTTGCGATCCGATGGAAAAAGAGAAAATAATGCGGAATTGAAAGGATAACGGACTTAGCCTCATGACACGATCTCGATGGAAGCAACCAATGCCTTCTACATGGCCTCATCCACTCCAAATCGAGCAATCGACCGAGGGAACCCGAGGACGTCCATTCCTCGTCTCCACGAACAAAGCTACTCCAAGCTTCACCCGATTTCACGCCCTCACGTAGGCTAAACGTCTCTCATTTTCTCACCCTTCACAAGTGACGAAAATTGAAAGAAAAGAAGAAGGAATATTTCATTCCAAATGAGAAAAATCTCAAGTTTTACAAATGATCAAAAGGTTGAAAGATTACAAATGAATTCAAGTCATCCCCTATTTATAGATGGAGGGAGGATAGGAGTGACCTATGATTGTAAGTAAAGATGACCTACTAAAGTGGTAAACAAGTTACAAGGGAAGTTACACTCTCCCACTTAATGCCTTAAAAGTCAACAAAGGAAGTTACATATGACCTCCTCAAGAGGTAACAAGTTTCCCCCTTCTTTAGTGGTGACCTTCTCAACAAGTTGCAAGTGAAGTAACTTCCACTTCAAAGCTTCCTTCCCGCCATGTACTGAACTTCGCTCGCGATGTGATGAAATGCTCGCGATATGTCCAGAACTTTGCTCGCGATATACTGATCTCTTCCTCGCGATATACTGAACATCGCGTGGATTGTGACGGAATCCTCTCGCACTGTCCAGACTTTCCTCCTCGCTATATCACTTCTCTCACGCCATGTGATGAACTTTGCTGAAGTGATTTGCGAGCTTCCGAAGTCACTTTTTACGCTTCTACTCGCCCTATGCCTACAAAATACAAGAAAAGTCATAAGAACAAAGCACTATTAAAGACATAGCATAGGAACAAAGCAAGGGAAAAGATATATCAAAAAGACTAAGGCATGGAAGTGTTCTTCGGTTGTCCTTAACACCTTCAAAACAAGATTAGAAGTCATTAAGAGATGTTTAGTACTTAATCAAGTTCATAATCATGATTATCAAAGTATGATATATCATCCAAAACTAGTTTAAGGTTGTTTAAACTTGACTAGGTTTGTTTAAGGAAGATGTAATAGAAATCATGGTTTCTTGTCTCCCTTTCATGACCCCTTTATTTAGCGTATGTTAAGGATACGTTTCCCGGAGTTCTAGAACTCCGATTGAGGCGATTCAAAAGCCCACGCGATCCTTAGAACGTCGCCTTTCCAACCAAGCTTTGAAATCGCATTTTCGGGAACGTTGAAATACGACGACGTGACCGAACAGCCTGCTGCCACGTGTGCATCCTCTTGTTCTTCCTCAATTGAACTTCCTTGCTTCATATAATCCTCCAAGGCATGAATGAACTTGTTGATTCTAGCTCTCGTCTTTGGTCCTTCACCGAAATATGGGATTGCAATGTTGACCGTCGCGTTGACCGTCGGGGCATCCATGTCACAAGGCAATCCAAGAGTGGACACCTCCTACTAACATAGGAGAAATTAGGAGTTTTCTTGGATTATGTGGCTTCTTTAGGAGATTTGTTGCTAACTTTAGCATTATTGCCTCTCCTTTGACAGGGCTATTGAAGAAAGGAGTGCCATTCAAATGGGGCAAGGATCAACATGAAGCATTTGAAACACTCAAGTCAAAGCTCACACAAGCACCGGTGTTGGCACTACCTAATTTCGAGAAGACATTCGAGTTGGAATGTGATGCCTCGGGTAAAGGCATGGGCGCGGTGTTGCTCCAAGAGGGTAAACCGATAGCATATCATAGTGAGAAATTTGGTGGAGCGGTATTGAATTATCCTACTTATGATAAAGAACTCTATGCTATTGTTTGTGCTTTGAAAACTTGGCAACATTATTTGTTAGCAAAGGAGTTTGTGATTCATACCGATCATGAGACATTGAAGCACTTGAGGAGTCAACAAAAGCTCAATAGGAGGCATGCCGGATGGATATCCTTCATAGAGACATTCCCTTACATCATCAAGTATAAGAAGGGAAAAGATAATGTGGTGACGGACGCCTTGTCAAGGCGTATAGCATTAGTTTCTTTTGCTTCAACCCACTTGTTAGGGTTTGAACATATTAAATCATTGTACCCGGACGATAAGGACTTTGGTGAACTCTATGCGTTGTGCCATAAGCATGGCCATGATAGGTTTTATAGGGTTGATGATTACTTATATTGTGAGAATAAACTATGCATACCTCAATGTTCTATTAGGGAATTGCTCATAAAGGAGGTGCATGGAGGAGACATGATGGGGCACTTTGGAAAGAATGCTACCATGGAGGTTTTGGGCGAAATATTCTATTGGCCGGGAATGCGAAAGCAGGTATCCGATTATATTGCTAAGTGTATTACTTGTCTTAAAGCTAAGTCTACTTCTAAACCTCATGGATTGTATATGCCTTTACCTATACCTAGTGTGCCTTGGATTGATATTAGCATGGATTTTGTTTTAGGGTTGCCTAGAACTAGTAGAGCTAAAGATTCTATATTTGTTGTAGTTGATAGGTTCTCTAAAATGGCTCACTTTATTCCATGTTCTAAGACTAATGATGCTCATCACATAGCTAAGTTGTTCTTTAAGGAGATTGTTAGATTACATGGTGTTCCTAAGACTATTGTTTCTGATAGAGATACTAAGTTCATTAGCTATTTTTGGAAATCATTGTGGCATGAAATAGGAACTAAGCTGTTATTCTCTACTTCCTATCACCCTCAAACTGATGGTCAAACTGAATCTGTGAATAGGGTATTAGGAAACTTGCTTAGAATCATTGTGAGTAGTAATAGCAAAAGTTGGGATGAATGTTTACCATACATTGAGTTTGCTTATAATCGTCATGTACATTCTGCTACTCATATGTCTCCTTTTGAAGTGGTTTATGGACTTAACCCCCTTGCCCCCACTGACTTGTTGCCATTGCCTAGCAATGAGTATTCGAATCCTAATGGCAGGGATAGGGCAAAAAGGATCAAGGACATGCATGTGCAAGTTAAGGAAAGTTTAGAAAAGGCAACGCAAACGTATGCCAAGTATGCCAATCGTGGACGCAAGGCGGTTGTACTCCAACCGGGAGACTTGGTTTGGGTCCATATGAGGAAGGAAAGGTTTCCGGCCCAAAGGAGGGACAAGTTATCTCCAAGAGGAGATGGGCCTTTTAGAGTGATCGAAAAGATCAATGATAATGCTTACAAATTGGATCTACCTAGTGAATATGGTATTAATCCTTCTTTTAATATTTCAGATCTTACCTTGTATGAACTTGGAGATGAGGAGCAAGATCGGTTGAAGTCTCAACCTTTTCAAGGGGGAGAGAGTGACGAGGACGTCCGAACTTCAACAATTAATTTCATGAAGTCCAATCAAGGCGTGTGCATCATGTTGACAAGGGAAGATGGAGATTAAAGTGTGAAAGAAGGAAAGAAGCCATTTGGAGATGAAGAGAAGAAGTTAGGACAACACCAAGACATGTCTACCTATGTTTCTATTACATGCGTAAAAACATTCTAGTTTAGATGTTTGCTTGTACATTCCTATTAGGTATGATCTCATTAAGACAAATGTATTGAGACATCCTAATACTAGGTTAACTAGGATAGTACTAGGTTTATGTCTTGGAGTTAGGTAAGCTTGTCATAGAGATGGTTGAGTTTGTTTGGAGTTGAGCTTGTTGGGAGTTGAGGGTGGAAGTAAGGGCCTTGTTTGGCACTTGGCCGAACCCCTTTTCCATTTTTGGGGCGTACACTTGGCCTTTAAATAGGCCATCACCCCACACTTGTATGACAACTTTGATCATTTGGAAATTGAATACACTTTTGAGAGTAAAGAGAGGAGCTCTTTCTTTCTTGTTTTCCTTTGAGTGGTAGTTGGAACCCTCAAAGTTCTATCCCTCCATCTCCTCCCATAGCCTCGGCCGATCACCCCTTTTCCACCACCCTTGGCCGTGGCATCCTTGAGAGAAGAATGGAAAATCGGTTCCACAAGATAGCTTGTTGGGGTCGTGACGCGGGGAATGCTTGAAGGAGGCACCACGACGTCGATCTTGGAAGGCATCCATGGAGGCAAATGGTTCGAACTAGAAGGGTCCGTGTCTCTTGCTTCTTGAATGTGCAATCCGAGAGCACATCCTTCATCATCACAAGTATTTTGTTCTTCTTTTGATCTTTTGTTGTTTTTGATAGTTTGATCGATTTCTCTTCTTCCCCCTTCTTTGATCTTGATTTCGGATAGACACTTGAGATCCATGGCAGTAGGCCTGTCAGGAAATGTTGCGATTCTTGTTTCGCAGTTTCTTCTTTGCCTGATCGTCTTTTCAGATCGATAAACATTTTGGCGTATGCTTTCACTGAGGCGTTACCCTGCACTATGGCCTGATATTCTGAAGCAGCCTCGGCTCTGAGCTCTTCTGGCAAATATTTTCGGTCCATTATCTTGATCAGCTGTGCCCATGTGGTGACGGGGTCAAATCCATCCCGTTGTATTCTCTTGACCGTTGATAGCCACCAATCTAGGGCCATCCCTCGAAAGCTCTGAGTGGATATTTGAAAAACTTCAGTTTCAGTATAGGATTGACTTTTCCACACGTCCTCCATCTGTTCCTTCCAGTCAAGGTATCTTTGTGGATCAGGATACCCTCGGAACTTGATATGGGACAATGATAAGTGTGGAGGAACTGGCTCTAATTCTGGATTCCCTTCTGATCGGCCTCGATCATACACATGTTCCTTTTCTGGTGGGAGAGATTTTCTCTCTTTCACAGCGACGGCCCTTGGATGCTTTGAGGATTTGGTTGGCCTTTTGAAATTGAATTCTTCTTCAAGTATGTCTGCTATCTGTACATCCAGGGTATGCTGAAGTTTGTGCTTCACCGTATCCATTACTTGGTCGTATATGGATTGTGGGTCCGCCATTCGGTGATCAACCTCTTCTGCAATAAAATTTATTTTGGATGTGAGGCTATCAGATAATGCATCATATTTCGAATGAAGTAATTTAGAAAGTTCTTCCCTGTGTCGAAGGACTTCCTGTGCAATCTTGGTGGAACAGCGAGCCATCAAATCGTCACGTGTTACTTCTTCGGCTCGTTCTCGAATTTGTGCTTCTAGCCTATCTCCCAATTGTTCCAGCTCATACTCCAATTTTCCATCTATCTGTCCGGCTAGTTCCTCAATCTTGTCCTCCAATTTTTCAGTCCAATTTCGTTCAGCTTGACAGAGCAGTTTCTTGACCCTTTCAATTAACTTCTGGCCATTTTTCTCAGAAAACTCCTTGACATATTTTCTGAAAAATGATGCAGTGGCATCCATTCGTAACTCTAGCTCAGTTGAAGAAATTATGATATGCTCTTGTAAATCAGTGGCTTGCTGGTCCAGTGCACCAGTAAGAGCTTCAACTTTTCCCTCGAAGTCATCAGTAACTTCGGCAATTTTCTCGTTCACCCTCAGTAGTGAACTGTCAATCTTTCTCTGGCTTTCGGTGGCAACCTTGCTTAATTTCTCAAGCAGATCGGAAGAGAGACTGGTATTGCCATGGATCGGATTCCAGACACAATAGGACTTTGAAGAAAACGCGGAAAAGAAAAATAAAAGATAGACGAAACCTACCAATTTGATCAAGAGAATTGAGATGGAGTTAATCCTCTAGGGAATAAGCGCACCTCCTCTTCCAATGATCCTCCTTGGATGAAGTCGAGCAATCCAGTTTCGAAGATTGCAAGGTGAGTTTGCCAATTGAAACACACAAAGTTTAAGAACACTCGGGATATCGACTTTTGAAAAAGAGAATTATATTCATCAAATTAATCAAAAGTGTTTACAATAGTAATTGAGGACCTATATATAGGCCCCAAGTAAACCTAACAGCTATGGGAATAAATCCCACAAAATAAGGAAACTAATTCCTCAAATAAGGAAACTAGCTAGATATACTAAATCTATTCTAAACAATGAAATAAAATAAAATAACAAAAGATATGGAAGCAAGATATGATTTTGCATGCATGAACAGATTTACGCAGCTCGCTTCATCTTGGAAAAGTTGTCGCGCGCGTGAAAATGACAGTGTGCAGAAATCGTAGACTTGCTTCAGAATGCTCGCGATGTTCTTCTGGAAAACTTATTGAACGTCGCGTGCGGATGTCGCGAGAATCGCGTCACCTGTTCTTCAAAATTCTGCCAAGTATTCAAACACAATGTTCCCTCGCGATGTTCCCACGCGATGTGAAGAAACATGGCGTGCGGTGGAAAAGACATCGCGTGCAGCGAGCGGAACTCCTCAGAAATCTGCTAAGTCTCTTTCTGCATAGCCTTCTTCCTCCGGCAGCTTCCATGTGATCATTGTTCTTCCTCCGAAGGTTCCGAAGGTTGGCTTGGTCAGCTCCCATTCTTCCGCATGCGTCCTTAGCAGTCCCGCCACGTGCTCCGTAAACTTCTTAGCTCTTTGCCTCGAACATGGTCCTTCGGGTATTTGGATCATGGCTTGGGCTACCATGCCATCCCCTCCCCCTTGAAGAGGTTGATCCTTCAACCGACTTGCTTCATCCTCATCATCTCTTTCGAACAGTGATAGATCTGCAACATTAAAAGTAGCACTAATATTACTATACTCATCAGGCAGGTCTATCTTATAAGCATTATCATTTATGCGTTCTAAGACTTTAAAAGGACCACATCCCCGAGGGGATAATTTTCCATGGCGCTGAGCAGGAAATCGCTCCTTCCTCATATGAACCCAAACCCAATCGCCTGGTTTCAGCAACAATCTCTTTCTTCCACGATTGGAGTACTTGGCATATTGCTCAGCCGCCTTGATTAAACTTTCACGCACGTCCTTGTGTAAGTTCTTTATAGCATTTGCTCTATCCCTGCCATTAACATTAAAGTGCTCACTGCGGGGCAGTGGCAACAAATCAAGTGGAGTTAGTGGCACAAATCCATACACAACCTCGAAAGGAGACATACCTGTCGCACTGTGAACATGTCGGTTGTATGCGAACTCAATATAGGGTAGACTCTCATCCCAACTCTTGGAGTTTGAAGACATGATGATCCGTAACAAATTTCCTAACACTCGGTTGACGGCCTCAGTTTGCCCGTCGGTCTGCGGATGATAAGATGATGAAAACAACAACTTTGTACCCAACTCATGCCAAAAAGATTTCCAAAAATAGCTCATAAATTTAGTATCTCTGTCAGATACTATGGTCCGTGGTATCCCATGCAATCTTGCTACCTCCTTGAAGAACAACTTGGCAATATGATGTGCATCATTTGTCTTGGTGCAAGGGATGAAGTGCGCCATTTTAGAGAATCGGTCCACAACCACAAATATTGAATCCTTGGCACGAGCAGTCCTTGGTAATCCCAAGATAAAGTCCATTGAGATGTCAATCCATGGCCCTTCAGGTGCCGGCAATGCTTGATATAGTCCATGGGGTTTCGCTTGTGACTTTGCCTTCAGACAGACAAGACACTTAGCAATCAGATCAACCACCTGTTTCGACATCCCAGGCCAATAAAACCTTTCTTTCAATACTCCCATCGTAGCATGCTTCCCAAAATGTCCCATCATATCACCTGCATGCGCTTCTTTGATTAATAGCTCTCTGATGGATCCTCTTGGTATGCACAGTTGATTTCCATAGTAGAGATATCCATTCAGTCGGGAGTACTCCTTATAAGCCTGCTTCTCAGTTTTCTCAAACACTTCCTTGAAATCCGGGTCACTTGCATACTGAGCTTGAATGTGTTCAAATCCCACCAAATGTGTAGTAGCAAGTGCCGCTAGAGCTACTCGTCTAGACAATGCATCAGCAACAACATTGTCCTTACCCTTCTTATACTTGATCACATAAGGAAAAGTTTCAAGGAATGCGCTCCATCCACCATGCCTCTTACTCAACTGTCCTTGGACTTTGATATGCTTTAATGTCTCGTGATCAGTATGTATGATGAACTCACGACCTCTCAGGTAATGTTGCCATACCTTTAAGGCCCTCACGATTGCATACAACTCCTTATCATATGTAGAGTAATTCAATTGAGCTCCACTAAACTTCTCACTATGATATGCAATCGGTCTCTTATCCTGCATAAGTACTGCTCCCATTCCAGTTCCAGATGCGTCACATTCCAACTCAAACACCTTCTCAAAATCCGGTAACGCTAATACTGGGGCATGGGTCAACTTGTATTTCAACTCATCGAATGCTTTCTGTTCGGCTGTTCCCCATTTGTACTTTAAATCCTTCTTCAGTAAAGATGTTAGTGGTGCAGCAATAATACTAAAGCTTGGCACAAACCTTCTGAAGAATCCGCACAACCCTAGAAAACTCCTAACTTCTGAGACTGTAGTTGGCGGTTTCCACTCAGTGATCGCCTTGATCTTTGACTGATCCACTTTAAGTCCTTCCTTTCCCACAACAAATCCTAGGAAGATGACTTCATCCACATGGAAGGTGCACTTTTCCAAGTTAGCGTAGAGCTTTACTTCCCTCAGCTTATCTAGGACTTGTTGCACATGAGATAAATGATCAGTTTCGTTGGTACTATATATGAGAATATCATCAAAATAAACAACAACAAAACGATTTATGTAAGGACGGAGGGTCTCATTCATAAGCCTCATGAAGGTAGCAGGTGCATTGGTAAGTCCAAATGGCATCACCAGCCATTCATATAACCCAAACTTGGTTTTGAAGGCAGTCTTCCACTCATCTCCGGGTTGCATTCGTATTTGATGATAACCACTTTTCAAGTCGATCTTGGAAAAGACCGTTGCACCGCTTAGTTCATCCAGCATGTCATCAAGACGAGGAATTGGGTGGCGATACTTCACAGTGATCGCATTAACAGCTCTGCAATCGACACACATCCTCCATTCCCCATTCTTCTTGGGAACTAAGAGCACAGGCACAGCACATGGTGATAGACTTTCTCGTATCCATCCTTTATCAAGCAATGCTTGAACTTGGCGTTGAATTTCAGCTGTCTCTTCAGGATTCATCCTATATGCTGGTCTGTTTGGAATTGATGCTCCAGGCATAAACTCAATCTGATGCTCTATCCCTCTCAAGGGTGGTAGTCCTTCCGGAAACTCCTCAGGAAACACATCTTGATTCTTCTCGAGCATCCTAGCAAAAATAGCAGGAATTTCAGGCGAAGATTTTTCTGTTCCTAAGTTTAATGAAATAGGCTTAATAAGTGCAAGGAAACAGTAACCTGGAAATTCGGGTTCTTTGATTGCTCGTTCAATGGAAGGTCTGTCCATCAGTAGACAGTTCTCTGCAGCCATCTTCGTCTTTCCCTTACTAGTTGAGGCTTCAGCCTTCTTCTTGCTGGTATTCCTTTCCTTGTGTTCCCTTTCTTCTTCCTCAACTTGTTTCTTCAGCTTTTCCGATTCTCTTCTCACAAGTGCTACAGATAGAGGTTTTAGCAAATATGCCTTCTTTCCCTTCCTAAACTCTATGGTGTTCTCTTTACCATGATAGGTCACATTATTATCTGACAACCAAGGTCTTCCTAACAGTACATGACACGCATTCATAGGGATCACATCACATAAGACGTTCTCAGTATAAGATCCAATGGTAATTGGGACACGTGCTTGATGTGTTACTTTCAATCGACCACTTGTGTTCATCCAATGTAGCAGATATGGACTTGCATGCTCCTCTAAAGGTAAGTTCAACCTGCGTACACAAAACAGTGAAACTACATTAGTGCAGCTCCCGTTGTCAACAATAATTGTAGCACCTTTACCATTGATAGTACAAAAACAATGAAATAAATTCTCCCTTTGATCATCAGGTGATTTGTCAGTATTCAGAATTCTCATTGCCACCATAGTTTGGAAGGTTTCTTCTCCTTCAACAGTCTCTCGCCCTTCTTGATCTTCTTCAGCATACTCACATTCATCACTCTCATTCGGGCACTCTTCTTCTTCATCAATCAGGTTCAGCATACCACTTTCAGTGATAGCTACCAGTCTTTCTTCTCCAGTATCCAATAGTGCCACCTTTCTTACATTGGTGCATTCATTCGCATAGTGACCACGTCGTTGGCATTTCCAACATACAACATCTCTTTTGTCTCGGCCTCCCCTATTCCTATCAACCTCTTGCCCCTTTGGCCTGTCATCCCTTCTGAATTCTTGGAAATTCTTACCAATTTCAAAGGTGCGAGGTTTGTTGTTCTGAGTTGTAGGCTGAGGCTTGGCCGATTCCTTCTTATCACTCCATTGTTGTGATTGTGTCTTCACCAACCATGGTTTTGAATTGTTGCCTGCAACAGTGGATCTCACTGGATAAGTCCTTGCCTCCTTTTGTTGCCTCTCTATCTTCAAGGCTTTGTCATACAACTCTGCAAGAGAATCAAATCCTCGAAGGTCTGCTTCTTTAAATATTTCCTTCCTTAATCCTCCTGCAAATCTGCTCAAGGTGATGTCCTCATCTTCAACAATACCACATCTCATCAGTAATCTTTCCAGCTCATGGTAAAACTCTTCCACAGTTTTAGTACCCTGCGTAAGAAAAGAAAGCTTAATGAATAACTCTTGTTTGTATTTGGGAGGTACAAACCTATGTCTCATAGCTTCCACTAATCCAGTCCCAGTATGGATCTGTTCATATTGCAACCTATCATTATCATAGCATAACTTTTTCCACCAACTTAGAGCATAATCCCTAAATTCAATAACAGCTAATTGTAATTTCTTTCTTTCAGAATATCTATGGACATTAAAAATTAATTCCATTTGATCATGCCATTCAATGAATTCATTAGGATCAGTGGTCCCCTTGAAGGTTGGGATGGTGAATTTGATAGCCTTAAGACTATCATCAGTGTCTTCCTCTGGAACCGCGGCCCTTTGATTAAATCGGCGAGGCTGGTTCCTTCCCTGCTGGTTTCTTTGGTTGCCTTGATGCACAGAAATTCGCTCCCAATCTTCATCTCGGTCATCATCTCCATCGGAGATGGTTGGAAATCCTTCTTGTCTTCCGATTGGAGCATCCCTTTGAGGTCTCACCCTTGGCTCTCTCCTCTCTTCAGTCGTAGCTTGAAGAGGTCTTGTATTAGCTCGAGGAGGTCCATATCTTCTGTCAAAGTTTCCAACTCCAGACATCTGTTCTTTCCCTCTGTCAGACGAGCCTGCAATATAAGATGGATCAGTAGCATCTCTGTTCAAAGAATTAAATTTTCTATCAATGACTTTGAGTAAGTCATCTCTGATGATGCTTTGTTGTTCAACTAGCTTGGCATCAAACTTTTCAGTAATGTCATTGAGCTGCTCATTAATGCCATGTTCCATTCTGTCCATTTTTTAACAAAGCTCACGGCTTTGTTGAGCAAGTACTGCTTGAAGTGCTTCCATCGTCAATGGGGTATCACCTGCCATAGCAACACTAAAGAGTATATGTATAAAAGATCAGTAAAAGAATTGAAGAGTTTGGGGGGATCTCACAATGTCACACAGTGTAGTTTCAATTGGTTTGTCACCAATTCTTCTTCAGAACTTTCTTGCTTTGGCCACCCAACTTGGATCAAATTCAGAGGATTGCGCTTTGAAGTAATGTACGCACAGTACAAGAATCAAGTTGTACTGTTCGACTCAATCAAGAACCGCAACAAACAGCAGAGTGTGATAAATCAGTGCAAGTAATGTCAAGTCCAATGCGTTAGTCAAATAATTGCAATCAATTGTCTCCTCACAATATAGACTGAACCCACTGAATTATGAGAAGTGACTCACCAACACTCGACTCCCAATCCCCCAAAGATGTATAAAGTAGATGATATGAAACTATTGAAGCACGATCAGCTTGTTCTTTTCTTTCTTCTCTTTTTTTTTTTTTTTTTGTCTTGTGGCTTTCAACAGCTAGGTATCACTTTTGATAGGGCGAATGCTAGCTGTATATATCCACTTCTTCTTTTCTTTTTTTCTTTTTTTTTTTTTTGTTTGTTTTTTTTTGAACTAAGCTGAACACGCTTTGTTTGCTGAGCACTTGATGAATTTCAGATCTTTTCTTTCGGTGCACGCACGCTTTGTGGAACAAGATTTGGAATAAGATTTATAGTGCGAGACGTGAGGAAAATAAAGAATTCAGCAACTATGATGAGCTGTAACAAATTGGTCCCCACGTAACAAACCCGTAACAAACACTTAATCCCTTGTAACAAACTCTGAATCCCGTAACAAACTGGTCCCCACAGTAACAGACTTTTGTATACTGATCTCCCAATAACACCCTCAGTAATCAGCCCCCAAAGATCAAAATATAATCTCTCAAGACTATTTAACAAGATTTGATGAACTTGGATGAATATACCAAGAACACCAAAAACACACAGTACGCTCTTGAGACAATTTCAAGCAATAAATCCGACTAAAACAGTGAACAATCAATCACAAGCATAAGATTTTCAATCACAGAGGCCAAATAAACAGAAAACACGCTCAAATCAAGCTGGCACAAGGATCAAAGAGACGGATCCTTTAAATTTCGTATGTATATTCAAAGATATGCACAGAATCTTCAAATAAGTATATCTTTCTCAAATCTTATCCGATTTGGAAGATCTTTATATGCAGATTTATGTATTCGGCACGAGGATTCCAAATATCAAATCAGATTGGACAAATAATGAACGAAACAATTCCAGAAAATTGAAACAAAATTCTGGCGTGAATAAGAACTCAAGAACACGAAGAAATTTTTGGATTTTTGATTTATAGGAATTGAAAAACACCTATTGAACTAGAATCAAGGCTCTGATACCAAATTTATAATACTGCCATGGATCGGATTCCAGACACAATAGGACTTTGAAGAAAACGCGGAAAAGAAAAATAAAAGATAGACGAAACCTACCAATTTGATCAAGAGAATTGAGATGGAGTTAATCCTCTAGGGAATAAGCTGACATGGATCGGGATTAGACACAATATTCGATGATGAACAAGATGAAGAACAAAGATTAACAATGATGAACTCAAAATGAAAATAAAAGGATAGGTTGAGATTTCCTTTACCGAAAGCTTAATCTTGGATCAATGGACACACTAAATGAGCCACGATTCCCTCGATCAACAATCTTCAAGGTGTCGATACGATCAAACACATCTCAAGCTTGAAAGGAATTGCACCAACAAGGGAGAAATTCAAGATGACCTTCTAAATGCTCTTGGTTATCACCAAAGAGAAAACACTCAAATTGCTTAATTCATTCAAAGGTGTCCTTACAAAGTGTGGGTAATGCCCTATATATAGGCAAACCATATTACACGGAATTAAACGACTTGCTATGTAAATTAAACAAGTACCAAAGCTACGGAAATAATAAAGTCTAAGTACATCCATAATGTGTTGGTGGTCTTGCTTGTGGGCCTTGAGCTCGTGTGGGTCTCGACACTTCTACTTCTTCATTAAGTTCCTTGGCCCAACATCTTCAATTAAACGGATTATCAATCTCGGCCCATTTTTATCCGGGTAGCTCAATTTCTGTTCCCACACCTCGGATTCATCGGATAGTATTTTGGCGATGGTGTTGAGGAACCTCTTGGCACGTTGCTTAGAGCAGGGTCCTTCCGGGATGCTAAGTGCTACAGTTCCGGCTCCCATGCCATCCCCACCCCCTTGGGAAGGTTGATCCATCAACCGATCAGCATTTTCCTCATCCCTCTCGAACAGTGACAGATATGCAACATTAAAGACAGGATTAATATGACCATATTCTTCAGATAATTGCAATTTGTACGCATTATTATTAATCCTTTCTAAAACTTTAAATGGTCCATCTCCTCGCGGAGATAATTTGTTGCGTCTGCTTGCTGGGAATCGTTCCTTTTTCCAATTGAGCCACACCCAATCTCCGGGATCAAGCTTCAGTTCCTTCCGACCACGGTTGTTATATTTGGCATAACCTTCAGCAGCTTTGACTAGTCTGTTCTTTACATCAGCATGCATTTCTTTGATTGCTCGCCCCCTGTCCCTGCCATTGATATTCAAATGCTCATTGCGAGGCAATGGCAACAAATCAAGCGGTGTCAGTGGGTTAAACCCGTACACAACCTCAAATGGTGACATATGTGTTGCGCTGTGTACATGTCTATTATATGCAAATTCAATGTAAGGTAAGCATTCATCCCAACTTTTACTGTTAGTAGCAGTGATAATTCTAAGTAAATTACCTAAAATTCGATTTACTGCTTCAGTTTGCCCATCAGTTTGGGGGTGATATGCAGTGGAAAATAACAGTCTTGTCCCAATCTCAGCCCACAAGGATTTCCAAAAATAACTTACAAATTTTGCGTCCCTGTCGGAAACAATTGTCCGTGGCACACCGTGGAGTCTCACAACTTCCTTGAAGAATATCTTGGCCACGTGGTGTGCATCGTTCGTTTTGGCACAGGGAATAAAATGCGCCATCTTCGAGAACCTGTCAACAACCACAAAAATAGAATCTTTAGCCCGAGCAGTGCGAGGCAATCCCAAAACAAAGTCCATAGATAAATCAATCCATGGCCCATCTGGTGCAGGTAAGGCTTGATAAAGTCCATGTGGCTTGGTGGTTGACTTGGCCCTCAAACAGGTAATGCACTTGTTGATGAAGTCACTGACTTGTTTCTCCATTCCTGGCCAATAAAAACGTTCAGTTAGGACACTCATAGTTGCAATTCTACCAAAGTGACCCATCATGTCACCAGAATGTGCTTCAGTAATTAGAAGTTCTCTGATGGATCCTTTTGGTATACATAATTTATTTTCAAAATAAAGAAAACCATTCAATTGAGAATATTCTTTAAAGGATATTTTGTCGGTTTTCTTGTAGATCTCCCCAAAGTCAACATCTTGAGCATATAGGTCCTTTATGTGCTCGAATCCGATCAGATGCGTAGTTGCAAAAGCTGCGAGATTCAGTCTTCTTGATAAGGCATCAGCAACCACGTTATCTTTCCCCTTCTTGTAACAGATCACATACGGGAATGATTCAATGAATGAGCTCCATCGGGCATGTCTTGCATTTTTCAGTTGCCCCTGTCCTCGGATATGCTTTAGTGTCTCATGATCTGTGTGGATAATAAACTCTCTCCCTCGCAAGTAGTGTTGCCATGTCCGCAATGCTTGTACCACAGCATACAATTCCTTGTCATACATGGAGTAGTTCAGTTGAGCTGCTCCAAACTTCTCACTGTGGTAGTCAATCGGCTTCCCATCTTGCAACAATACTGCGCCCATGCCGGTTCCGGATGCGTCGCATTCGATCTCAAATGGAAGGTCAAAATTCGGAAGTGCTAATACCGGCGCACGGGTGAGCTTATCCTTTAACTCTTCAAATGATTTTTGCTCCTTTAGTCCCCATTTTAATTGGAGCCCCTTCTTCAGCAATGAGGTCATCGGTGCGGCAATCACACTGAACTGTGGCACGAATCTTCTGAAAAACCCGCACATACCCAAAAATCTTCTTACTTCATTAACGTTGGCAGGTGATGTCCATTCAGAAATTGCTTTGATCTTGGACTCATCCACCTTCAGTCCATTTCCTCCAACGATGAAGCCTAAGAATGTGACTTCAGGCACGTGAAAGGTGCACTTCTCGAAATTTGCATAAAGCTCGGCCTTCCTCAGCTTGATAATTACCTGCACAACATGCTTTACATGATCAGATTCGTTGTGACTATAAATAAGAATATCATCAAAGTACACAACAACGAATTTTCCAATGAACTCCCTTAAAGTTTCATTCATGAGCCTCATAAATGTGGAGGGAGCATTAGTAAGTCCGAAGGGCATCACGAGCCATTCATACAGTCCGAACTTGGTTTTGAAAGCTGTTTTCCATTCGTCTCCTGGCTGCATGCGGATCTGGTGATAACCGCTTTTCAAATCTATCTTCGTAAAAATACTTGCTCCACCGAGCTCATCGAGCATGTCATCGAGTCGCGGGATCGGATGGCGGTACTTGATTGTAATTGCATTAACAGCTCGGCAGTCAACGCACATCCTCCACGTTCCATTTTTCTTCGGTACCAGCAATACCGGTACTGCACATGGAGATAGACTCTCCCGAACCCAACCTTTGTCCAACAGTTCTTGAACTTGCTTTTGGACTTCTTTCGTTTCCTCGGGGTTCATGCGGTATGCAGGCCTATTCGGAACTGACGCTCCTGGTACGAAGTCAATCCGATGCTCTACACCTCTCAAAGGTGGTAACCTTGCTGGCAGTTCTTCCGGAAAAACATCCATATTGTCTTGGAGCATCCTGCGAAAAATTTCAGGTATATTGAGTGTAGTAGGAGAGTTCTTAGAAGTTTCTTCAACTGGTTTAACAAAAGCTAGGAAACAGTGACCTGGTAGGGGTCCGTCCTCAATAGCTGCTTCCAGTTCTTGCTTTGTGAAAAGCAAGCATCGATCATGACCTGTCAAGGGTAAAGGAAATGGATTAGAATTATCAGAATCACTTATAATCCCTTTACCTCTCTGTTTTCTCTTGAACTCCTCTTCCTCCTTCCGGATGTTTTCCACTAAATTTCGATGGTCAATCTTAACAGTTTTCGGCGGTAGTGACTTCATCATAATTCTGCTTTGGCCATTGCGGAAAGAGAGGTCATTCTCTGTGCCTCTATAGATGACTCGTTTGTCGTACATCCAAGGTCGTCCCAATAACACATGACATGCGGTCATGGGCACTACATCGCATAAAATCTCCTCTGAGTAAGGGCCGATGGTAATTGGCACCCTGGCTTGCTTCGCGACCTTTGTAGTCCCGTGCTCATTCATCCAGTGTAGATGATATGGCTTCACATGATCTTGCATTGGTAGTCCTAATCTACGCACAGTATACAAGCTTACAGCGTTCACACAACTACCATTGTCTACAATCAAAGAGGCTACATTGCCCTTTAATTTACAATGATAGTGAAATAAATTCTCTCTCTGTTCCGGTGCATTGCTGTTGGATTCATCAGCTTTGTCAGCGGTCAATGCCCTCATGGCGATGAAATTCGTCACATACTCTTCTTCTTTTTCTTCCAAGACTACTCGGCTCAGATCGCCCTCGTCTGGATACTGTTCATAACCACCATCTTCTTCTTCATGCTCAGCTTCCTCTCGCTCTTCATCAGAATCAATTTCTTTCCAAGTTCCCGGTTCAATCATAACCATTCGCCTTTCTCTTCGCGGACAATCTCGGGAATAATGACCTTTCTGTCCACACTTGAAACAGGTGACATCCTTGATGTCCCGCTTGGGCTTGTCCCTTTCATCTTTCCTGTATCGGTATGGATCCTTAAAATCTTTGCTCATGTCAAATGCTTTGGGCCTGTTGGGCCTGTCATCCTTAAGTGTATTGGGCTTTCCATATCGGTCATGGGGCTTCAACGGCTGTTCATTTGACCTTGTTGTCCAATACTTGGTGGTGTTTGAAATGATCGTGGACTTGACCGGTCTATCCCTCAGTTGGCGATCGATCTCAATGGCTAGCTGCACCAAATGTTCCAAACCAGTGTATGTCCTTAATTTGATTTCTGCTAGGACCTCTCTTCTCAATCCTCTTTTGAACCTGGCTATCAGTAGCGGTTCATCCTCATTGATCTGGGCTCTCATCATGAGGCGTTCCAAGTCCTTGTAGTATTCGTCCACGGTTCGGTTACCCTGCACACAAAAATTAACCTTCATGTACAAGTCATCAAAATAACTACTAGGAACAAACCTCTTTTCCATTGCATGCATCAGTTCGGCCCATGTAGAAATAGGGGGAAGTCCTAGACGCTGTCCATCGTGTTGAATTTTCTGCCACCAAGTGAGAGCATAGTCCTTGAATTCACAAACGGCAAGTTGGATCTTTGTGAACTCGTTGTATTGTTGGCAATCGTAGATCAACTCAATAGATTGCCTCCAATCGATGAATTCCTCTGGATCATTCGTGCCCTTGAATGCCGGAATTGTGAATTTGATTCCTCGAAGATCAGCTTCTAATCGGTTGTGCTCAACAGGGGCTCGATGTATGTCCTCTTCCTCGAAATCGTTTTCGGGAAGGTCCACTGGAGGGGGATTTATGTTTACCCTCTGCCGAATGGGTTGATGTAATGGTGGTCTTGGAGCTACTGCTGGGGCGGCAGGTGCCGGAGGTGGTGGTGGATTCTGGAACTGAGTATTTGTCGGGACCTGCGGTCGAGGTGGCGGCGGTGGTGCTGTTCGCGAGCCTCGTGGGCCTTGTTGTCTGTTGTATGTTCCAAATTGTAGTTCCCTCTCCTCAATGGCTGCATCTGCTTCTTCCATGCCCGATCTGTTCACTCCACTTGTGCTTCCGGGGGTGGCATTGGGAGGTGACGGAGTAGTATAGAAAGCTTCCTCAAACCTGCGCTCAACTTGTTGCATGACTCGAGTCTGGAGCGCCTCTCCCCATAAGGAATTCCCTCTCGCTACTTCGGTAGCTAAGATGTCTATGCGCTCAGTGATTTCAGTGACTCGCGCCTCAGTTTCATCTACGGTTCGGCGCATGGAATCAAAATCAGACCTTCGGGCTGTGGTCTCGGATAATGCCTGGATGGCGGCCATGATTTGGTCAAATCTTTGATCAGTACTTCCTGCCATTTCAGTTCAAAAGCAAAGAAAACTAGATATATGTATAAGAGGTTAGTAGAAATCAACAGGAAATTTGTAGAGTGATCTCACAGCTGTATCCCTCACTGTCGGTCCGAATTCTCGTCCAGTTGGTTTGGCTCCAGTAAGCCAAGTAGTGCTCAACCGTATCAACCAACGACAGATGGTGGTAGAAATAAAATTATGGGACGCACAGTGCAAGAATCAGAATGCAGTGTTCGACTCTATCAACGAAAAGCACAGATTCTGTGTGTGATTGCAGTGCACAAATTATAGTTCGTAATTTTAATCAGCCTGCAAGCAATAAATCCGATTCCTCACAATTTTAAAGTGTAAAGATAAACCTCACAAAATAAAACACTCGGAATCACAAATATATGCCTCACACACAAACCCAATAAATACAATCGAACTGCTATCAAGCTGCGAACAAGGGTGGCCCGGTAATTAATTCACTGTTGAGGAACTCCACTATCTGCAATTGCAGACGGAGCTTCAACTTCTGTGATTTGTGAAATAAATCATAGGAACAGTGACAGCACTTATTCCTCGGGGAATTCCACTGTCAAGTGTAAACACTGACGGAACTTCAAACCGATAAATTGTTCGTGATTTAATTCAGTGAAATCGCACAGTAAATTAAATACCCAATTTAATTTAATCAATTGAACAATAAAATAATTGCCCAACTAATTAAATCAAATGTAACACAATCCAATTTAAAGACCCACTTGTTGAATTATAAGTGCGGTTTGTTGAATTATCAAGGAAATGACACTATGCACGTTTTGCTTCAACTCTTGGGGAATTAGGAGCCGAGATGTGCCAGTCAACTGTGGGCCCCAATTGCAATAAATGCTTGATTGTCACTTGGACGGGAATTTCAAATTTGGATTAATTGTGGTATGTAGCTTTGAGTATCTTTTCCCGAAAGAGACAAAACACATTGGATGCTCTCTTTCCCTTGCCTTTCTTTGTAGGCCCAAATTGGGCAAACAAATGGGGTTTTTCCAAAAGCAAATTCGGCAGCTTGTGGTCCAAGGGGCACGTCCTTTTCACCAAATTAATGAATTGTACTAAGTGTGCAGATTGTCCCTTGTCTATTTTCCAATAACACCCTTGTACTCCTTTCAATGGATCGACAAGTGACTATCAAGAACTTGGTTGAAGATCATATGAAGATGGAAGAACACTATGAACATATGAAGACCCTCAAGAACACTCAAGAACAAAATTAAGAACACTCAAACCCTAAATTTAACCCAACTCTCAAAAATCACTCAACACTCATGGATTTAATGTTGCATAATAACCAATTAAGCTTACAAACCAATAATTAATGCAAAAGTAATCCACACAGTGAGTGTAAACAGAAAATCACAAGACCAAGAAGCAAAACATGAAAAATTTTTGGATTTTTGCACAAGAACACACATAAACTTCAAATTAGCATAACTTTTTCATCCGAACTCGGATTTGAGCAAACGATATATGAAAATTCATCTACTCGACGAGAGGATTCTAAATATATGCCCAGATTTCAGAGATTCAAACCGACCAGTTCAGAAAACGTGAAAAAAAGATTCTGCACAGATTTGTATTTTTGAGAAATATTAGCCAAGAATTTCAAAAATTCATAGAAAATGATTTCCTTGACCAAAAATTTCGAATTTTATATGAATCTTTATGTAAGCGACCCAATGAATCCAAATATCAACTCAGATTCAGGAAATATTCAGAGGATCAAAATGGATCTCGGATGAACAGTAACCAGTGGCTATATATATATATATAATTTTTTTTTTTGTGAGTTTTTGATTAAGGATGAAAGATATGGAAGAATAAAGGTCTAATCTAGGCTCTGATACCAAAAATATGACATGGATCGGGATTAGACACAATATTCGATGATGAACAAGATGAAGAACAAAGATTAACAATGATGAACTCAAAATGAAAATAAAAGGATAGGTTGAGATTTCCTTTACCGAAAGCTTAATCTTGGATCAATGGACACACTAAATGAGCCACGATTCCCTCGATCAACAATCTTCAAGGTGTCGATACGATCAAACACATCTCAAGCTTGAAAGGAATTGCACCAACAAGGGAGAAATTCAAGATGACCTTCTAAATGCTCTTGGTTATCACCAAAGAGAAAACACTCAAATTGCTTAATTCATTCAAAGGTGTCCTTACAAAGTGTGGGTAATGCCCTATATATAGGCAAACCATATTACACGGAATTAAACGACTTGCTATGTAAATTAAACAAGTACCAAAGCTACGGAAATAATAAAGTCTAAGTACATCCATAATGTGTTGGTGGTCTTGCTTGTGGGCCTTGAGCTCGTGTGGGTCTCGACACTTCTACTTCTTCATTAAGTTCCTTGGCCCAACATCTTCAATTAAACGGATTATCAATCTCGGCCCATTTTTATCCGGGTAGCTCAATTTCTGTTCCCACACCTCGGATTCATCGGATAGTATTTTGGCGATGGTGTTGAGGAACCTCTTGGCACGTTGCTTAGAGCAGGGTCCTTCCGGGATGCTAAGTGCTACAGTTCCGGCTCCCATGCCATAAGCGCACCTCCTCTTCCAATGATCCTCCTTGGATGAAGTCGAGCAATCCAGTTTCGAAGATTGCAAGGTGAGTTTGCCAATTGAAACACACAAAGTTTAAGAACACTCGGGATATCGACTTTTGAAAAAGAGAATTATATTCATCAAATTAATCAAAAGTGTTTACAATAGTAATTGAGGACCTATATATAGGCCCCAAGTAAACCTAACAGCTATGGGAATAAATCCCACAAAATAAGGAAACTAATTCCTCAAATAAGGAAACTAGCTAGATATACTAAATCTATTCTAAACAATGAAATAAAATAAAATAACAAAAGATATGGAAGCAAGATATGATTTTGCATGCATGAACAGATTTACGCAGCTCGCTTCATCTTGGAAAAGTTGTCGCGCGCGTGAAAATGACAGTGTGCAGAAATCGTAGACTTGCTTCAGAATGCTCGCGATGTTCTTCTGGAAAACTTATTGAACATCGCGTGCGGATGTCGCGAGAATCGCGTCACCTGTTCTTCAAAATTCTGCCAAGTATTCAAACACAATGTTCCCTCGCGATGTTCCCACGCGATGTGAAGAAACATGGCGTGCGGTGGAAAAGACATCGCGTGCAGCGAGCGGAACTCCTCAGAAATCTGCTAAGTCTCTTTCTGCATAGCCTTCTTCCTCCGGCAGCTTCCATGTGATCATTGTTCTTCCTCCGAAGGTTCCGAAGGTTGGCTTGGTCAGCTCCCATTCTTCCGCATGCGTCCTTAGCAGTCCCGCCACGTGCTCCGTAAACTTCTTAGCTCTTTGCCTCGAACATGGTCCTTCGGGTATTTGGATCATGGCTTGGGCTACCATGCCAGGTATGCTCCTTCTGGATTTTGTTGTCCACCTGTTTTTCGAGGCTTGAAAATTCATGATTTAAGACATCAAATTTATTTTCAAGGTTCTCAATTTTTCCATTAAGATGTTCAAACTTAGAGTTGACATCTTGCTTCATTTCCATAATATTGGCATTCAGAGTCCTCAGTAATTCCATCATCGCAGGATCACAGGTACCTGCCATCTCAGAAAAATATACTAGGTATATTTATAAGAGGTTAAAATATAAATATATAATATAATAAAATATATGGAATATTTTTCCTCACACAAATCTCAAACCCTTGGTGTTGAAAACTTGGGTTCGAAACACAATTCAGTACTTGGGAGGCTCTTCCGGATAAAATTCCACTGTTGAGTTGGAGAATCGGTGCTCGAATTTATATACGCACAATGCAAGATACAAATGCAATGTCCGACTCAATCAACAACCGCTAGGAAATATGTGAAATGCAATGCAATGAAATTATGTCACGGTTTTAATTGGCAATTGCAATCCAATAATTCCAAGTGCTCACAATATAAAAGTGAACTCAACAAAATTTGAAAAGTGGTAGCTCACAACACTCGACTCCCAAATATTGATTTTTGCAAATAAAAATAAAAATAAACACTCAATAACACAAAACCAATACTCAAGTGGCTTCAATGGCTAGGTATCACAATTTTATGAGAGGAATTCCAATGTCTTTATCTCAGACGGAACTTCAACTCGGTGTTCATGAAATAAATCAGCGAACAATTGTGCCAGTCAAATATATCCACTTTATTGTATTACTCAAAATATTTGTGCCCAAAATCCCAAATATATGGTGCAAGTTCAAGTAGAGATTTAAATTCAAGTGGGTTTTGGTAGGGCCCACGCAATTTGGGAAGTAAAGAGATGGATAATTCGAGTGGGGCCCACAAGGTCACAACTTTCTCCCAAAAATTGGAATGATCACGTGAGAGGCAAGTGAGCTCACAAATATTGACTCTTGGATTTAGCAATTATCCGGCCACCAAGTCTACCAACTTGTCTCAATCAACCTTTTTCCCATACCTCTTTCCCCAATCATCATCATCACACTACCTAGTACAATAATAATAGCCCCTACTAGAACACACAACACACGCCCCTTATGGAAATTTTGGATCAGATTTGGGTATCTCAAACAAATTATGAAGATCAACTTGAGCAAGATGAAGATCATAACACACACTCAAGAACACTCATAGCTCTCAATTGGAATTTCGGAAGCATATTAACCAATTAATCACATAAACACATTCCAAATGCATACATCCACATATGAGAATCAAAATGAGTGAAAACTAACAACAAACACAAGAAAACACAAGATCAAGAAGCAAAATATAGTGATTTTCGGATTTTTGGTGAAGAACACACAAGAACTTCAAACTAGCATAACTTTGTCATCCGGACTCGGATTTGAGCAAACGATATATGAAAATTCATCTACTCGACGAGAGGATTCCAAATATATATTCAGATTTCAGAGATTCAAACGGACCAGTTCAGGAAATGGCAAAACAGATTCTGTCCAGAATAATATTTTTGAGTTTTTGATGGATTGTGGAAAAATTTGGACAGCATATCCCCTTAGATTGGATGAAATGGATTTCCAAATGGAAGGGTGCTTCCAAATGGAGAATTTAAACTATTGATTCTTTGTTTGGCTCTGATACCAAATTAGTATGCCATGGATCGACAAAGAAATACAATAGTTTTACAAAATACAAGAAAGGAAAAATAAGGATAGGGAAGCTCCAATATTGAAGAAGATCTTGAGATGGAGATGCAAGCTTTCCCGGCAACACCGTCTCCTCCAAATCCTTCAACAATGGATGTTCGATCCCGGATTTGCTTCAAGAATCCGAATCGTGTGGACTAGCCCGAGTCTAGAACACGGTTGGGTTGAGATTGCTCTCCATTGAGGGTTTTCGGTTCCCACAAACTCTAAATGATCTTTGGAAAATAAGAGAGAAGTGTTCTCATTCAATATTCATGCCAAAGATGAGTCTTACAAATGATGGGGGAGGCATATATATAGTGCCAAAGCCCCTAGGAACACTTACAAAGGAAGAAAAATGAAAAAGGGACGAAAATAAGGCCTTGGGCGCTAAGCGGGCGATTTGGGCGCTAAACAGGACTTTGTCTCTATGCATGGCATCGCGACAGAGCATAGGGACAAAGCAGTTTTGTCTCCAAGCATGGCTTTGTCTCCAAGCAGTGCATAGGGACAAAGCATAGAGACAAAGCAGTTTTGTCTCCAAGCATGGCTTTGTCTCCAAGCAGTGCATAGGGACAAAGCATAGAGACAAAGTAGTTTTGTCTCCAAGCATGGCTTTGGGCCCGTTTGGATTGGCTTTTAAAAAAGCAGAAGCCAAAAGCAGAAGCAGAAGTGAAAGCCAAAAGCAGAAGCAGCTAACTTTTGTGTTTGGATGTAATGTTTAAAAAGCAGCTTTTTTTCAATAGTGTGTTTGGATGTATAAAAGTGAAAAGTGCTTTTGAAATGTGTAAATTACCAAAAAGGATATGCTATTTATATATGATAGTATATATTTATAGTGTAATTTAAATAAATTAATAGGGGCATTTATGACTCTGCACACATTACTAGGTGCTTTTGGCTTCTGCTTTTTGGAGAAGCACCACCTAGGCTGCTTCTCCCAGAAGCACTTTTGCAGCTTTTCGAGGTGCTTTTGCTTTTTCTAAAAAGCCAAAACAAACACTCTTTTTCCTTCAAAAGTGCTTTTGGCAGAAGCAAAAGCCAAAAGCACTTGGAAAAAAGTCAATCCAAACAGGCTCTTTGTCTCCAAGCATGGCATAGGGACAAAGCATGGGGACAAAGTAGTTTTGTCTCCAAGCATGGCTTTGTCTCCAAGCATGGCATAGGGACAAAGCATGGGGACAAAGTAGTTTTGTCTCCAAGCATGGCTTTGTCTCCAAGCATGGCATAGGGACAAAGCCTTCTCCCAAAATTTGAAGTCTTATATTATTACATTAATCTCCTAATATTATCCGACCATCTTCCGACTTGACCAAAATTTGTCCGGCGACCGGCGGTGGTTCCGGCCGACCTCCGGCGAACTTCCGGCCAACTTTCCGGCGAGCTCCGTTTGACCTTCCGGCGATGCTCCGGTGCTCCGGCGACTTCTCCGGTCATCTTCCGGTGACTTTCCGGCGACGGCCAACTTCCGGCCAACTTTCCGGCGAGCTTCGTTTGACCTTCCGGTGATGCTCCGATGCTCCGTTGACTTCTCCAGTCATCTTCCGGCGACTCTCCGGCGACGGTGATGGCTTACTTCTTCAAAATTGGGGAATCCACAATTGGATTCCATCCGGGTCCTTCAATTTAGTCGGGTCTTTTCTACCCTCGTCGGACCGGATCGGGTAATTGGTTTGATTGATCCGGATTTTTGCGGCAAGAGAGGAGTTAAAATATTCATTCAAGCAAAAGGTTCTGAAAGGGTGTGGGGGAGGACATATATATAGAGGTCCAAGCCCACAAGTACAAATTAAACAAGCCCATGAAAGTATTAAACAACCAAGGAAAGGAAAATGACTTATACTATTACAGTAATATGTCTACTTTTTAAAATACTAGAGGTAGTAAATAATATCCGACCATCTTCTGACTTGTCCGTTAATTGCCCGACGGTGGTGGTGGCCGACCTCCGGTCAACTTCCGGCCAATAATCCGGCGATGGCTTTTTACTTGAAAATTGGGGAATCTAAGTGGGATTCCCTCCAGCTTCTTCCAACTTGATCATCAGCAATGCTTCCGGATAGTCTCCTTCTCCTTTGTTGATTTCAGACTTGAATTCCTCAGACTTGAGAAGGTTGGCAATCCAGTCCATGAATCTTTTAGCCCGGCTCCTGGTGCATGGTCCTTCCGGAATAAGTAATGCAGCAGATTTGGCTTCCACGCCATTCCCTCCCCCTTGAGAAGGTTGAGCCATCAACCGATCAAATTCTTCATCGTCCTGCTCGAAGAGGGCAAGATCTGCAACATTAAACGTTGCATTAATTCCATACTCAGGAGGCAATTCTAATTTATAAGCATTGTCATTTATTTTCTCCAAAACACGAAATGGACCGTTGCCATGGATCCCTTGGTTACTACTTGCAAGAACAAGAGGGAAAGGAAAGGATAGGGAAGCAAACCACAACAAGAACCGAAAGGGGAAGCAACCAAGGTGTTTGAACCGTGACCTCATCCCAATCCTCCAAGCTCAAGCCTTGGTTTAATAATCACAAGGATGCTTCAAGTCCAAAGTGATGAATGTTTCCCAACAAGCATTCAAAGGTGTTTGTGAGAGTGTGTGTAAACTCACAAGGTGATCTTTTGAGAGAAATATCAAGTAGATTTCATTCAAGGCAAAAGATGAGTCTTACAAATGATGGGGGAGGCATATATATAGTGCCAAAGCCCCTAGGAACACTTACAAAGGAAGAAAAATGAAAAAGGGACGAAAATAAGGCCTTGGGCGCTAAGCGGGCGATTTGGGCGCTAAACAGGACTTTGTCCCTATGCGTGGCATGGCGACAAAGCCTGCTTGGCGACAGAGCCTGCTTGGCGCCATAGCCTGCTTGGCGACAGAGCCCGCTTGGCGACAGAGCCTGCTTAGCGACAGAGTCTGCTTAGCGACAGAGCTTTGGGGACAAGTCCCTTTGTCTCTAAGCAGGGCTTTGTCTCTATGCGTGGCTTGGGGACAAAGTGCTTAAGGACAAAAGGATAGGGACAAAGCCTTCTCCCAAAATTTGAAGTCTTATATTATTACATTAATCTATAATATTATCCGACCATCTTCCGACTTTGACCAAAATTTGTCCGGCGACCGGCGGTGGTTCCGGCCGACCTCCGGCGAACTTCCGGTCAATTTTCCGGCGAGCTCCGTTTGACCTTCCGGCGATGCTCCGGTGCTCCGGCGGCTTCTCCGGTCATCTTTCAGCGACTTTCCGGCGACGGCCAACTTCCGGCCAACTTTCCGGCGAGCTCCGTTTGACCTTCCGGTGATGCTCCGATGCTCCGACGACTTCCCCGGTCATCTTCCGGCGACTCTCCGGCGACGGTGATGGCTTACTGCTTCAAAATTGGGGAATCCACAATTGGATTCCGTCTGGGTCCTTTAATTTAGTCGGGTCTTTTCTACCCTTGTCGGACCGGATCGGGTAATGGGTTTGGTTGATCCGGATTTTTACGGCAACCGTCCCCCCGTGGGGAAAGTTTGTCGCGTCGCTTCAATGGGAATCTCTACTTCCGCATGTGGAGCCAGACCCAATCCCCGGGCTTCAAGAGTAGTTTCTTTCGTCCTCGGTTGGCATACTTAGCATATGTCTCTGCGGCTTTCTTCAGGCTTTCCTGGACGTTCTTGTGAAGCTCCTTTATAGCTCGAGCCCTGTCCCTGCCATTAACATTGAAATGCTCATTGCGTGGCAATGGCAGAAGATCAACAGGGGTTAGTGGGTTGAAACCATAGACAATTTCAAAAGGTGACATATTAGTGGCACTATGGACATGTCTGTTATAAGCAAATTCAATATAAGGTAGACACTCGTCCCAACTCTTGTAACTAGAAGCAGTTATGATTCGTAGCAGATTACCCAAGACTCTGTTGACGGCTTCAGTTTGCCCGTCTGTTTGAGGGTGATAAGCTGTAGAGAACAAGAGCTTCGTACCAATTTCATGCCACAGAGATTTCCAGAAATAGCTAACAAACTTCGTGTCTCGGTCCGACACAATCGTCTTTGGGATCCCATGAAGACGCACCACTTCTTTGAAGAACAGCTTGGCAATGTGGTGTGCGTCATTAGTCTTTGTGCAAGGAATGAAGTGCGCCATCTTGCTAAACCTGTCTACCACCACAAAAATTGAATCTTTGTTTCGTGCAGTCCGTGGTAGTCCCAGCACAAAGTCCATAGATGGCATGAATGCCCGGATCAACCAACCCGATAATCCGAACCCGGATTTATTTAGGCTTGGACTGATTAAATTGAGGAGAAGAAGCCTGGCCCAACTGGATCAAAAGCCCAACAAGGAAAGAATGAAATTGGCCCAGCTACCAGGATCGCGGGATCATCTTGCGTTAAGATTTCAGTCTCGGAGTACCCTGTCAAGGAAGCCCCTTGTCGCAGAAGGCCCCTTGTCGCGGAAGCCCTTGTTGCAGAAGAGGAGCCCTTGTCGCGGAAGCCTTGTCGCGGAAGAGGAGCCCTTGTCGCGGAAGCCCCTTGTCGCGGAAGGCCCTTTGTCGCGGAAGCCAGTATCGCGACTAGGCCTTTGGATCGCGACAAAACCCGTTAGGGACGAGTAGTTTTAGGGCTTCTTGTTATTTCCCTTGTTTATTATATTAGGGTTGTTTAATTGTCATTGCTAGTTGTTTATTTCCTTGTAATTTGGGATGCCTATATATAGGTCATCCCCAACACTTTGTCATTCACCTTTGAACATTATGAAATATTGAATGCTTTATGCTTCATTTTCTCTCAAAGGCCATTTAGAGTTTGTGGGAACCGAAAACCCTCAACCGAGCTCAAGGCTCAAAACAATTTCGTGTCTAGACTTGAGCTAGGTGCATCACGTCGGAATCCCGAAGCAATTCCGGAGTGAAATCAACCATTGATGAAGAACATGGAGGGGATGGGTCTCTAGAGGTTCATTCCAAAATTGCCTTCCTCTTTGGTAGCTTCCTTATCCCTTTATTTGTTGTTTGATTCGATTGACGTTGGGAAGTTAGATCCGTGGCAGATTATATAAAATTTGGTATCAGAGCTAGCTTCCTATGTCAATTTTGTTTTTGAGTTCATCCTTATTTGAAAAACTCCAAAAATAGCTTATTGTTCTTGTTCTTGTTCATCCATTCACACACCACCACTCCCCATTTGGAACCACGTTCCATTTGGCAATTATAATCATCCATTTCCTAGGGGTTATAATGCCCAAATTTTTCCAAATCTTCATCCTCCTCCAAAAATCCTTTTGAAAAACCCAAAAATAGAGTTTCTGGTTACTGTTCCATCGAAGTCCGAGCCACAAAACTTGGAATTTTTGAAATCTGATCCTAGATTTCGATTCCTTGTGTTGAGTAGATGAATCTACATATGTGGATCATCAAATTTGGCCAAGAAATGAGTGAGATATGACCATTTGAAGTTTTTGAGTGTTCTTGAGAGTTCTTGAGTGTTCTTCATCCAAAACTCAAAAAGTTCATATACTTTGGTCTTTGATCTTCAAGTTTTTGTGTTTTTGTGCTTTTTTTCACTCTTTGAATATCATTGTGTGGATATTGCATCATTCCCATTGCATTTGATCATGGTTTGCAAGATTGAACCAAACTAGTGCTTCCATTTGCTTCGGTATGAGACAATCTGAAAATTTGGTTGAAGGAGTTCTTGATATATCCAACCTGCTATATTGGGGGCATCCTTTTCTACCATTTTTGGGTGTTATCTTTCATTTGGAAGTGGTTTGGAGGCAATCCGAGCTCATTTGGGGGTCGAAATCGCAAAAACAAATTTACTGCCCAAGTGTGTCCGCGAGTGCACTGACTTTGAGTGTTCTTTTGAATTTGAAGATCTTCATCAAAATTGATGAATCTTATATGAAAAGAAAGATCTTCAAGTTATCTTCAAAACGGTTTTTGAATCAATCCGTTTGGATAAGAATTGAGGGTGTTATGGTCATTTTAGTGAAAAGTGCCAAAAACTGAACAAGGACGAAAGGACAAGCGCGTGTGGGCGCGTGTGTGGTCCAAAAAGGGTGATTCTTGTGCCCAAAGTTTCCCAAGTCGAAGAGCTATCTTACCATACATTGGCCTGTCGTGAAACCATCATTTGGCGACACAATTCAGTCCATTTTTGGCACCCGCGTCGCAACCCAAACCCTGCTGAAATTCAAAAGTTGTAAAAGTGGGCTTTCCTTTGATTTGGGCCATTAGCACCACCATATTTCATCCATACATACCAAAGCCCATATCCAAACATTCCCTACCTTGTGTTTTGAGTATTTACAATAAAGTGGATATTGGACTGGCACATTTGTGAAACCTAGCCCTTGAAGCCACTTGAGTTATTTAACAATAAAGTGGATATTGGACTGGCACATCTGTGAAACCTAGCCCTTGAAGCCATTTGAGTAAATCAAGGATTTTTCTTGAGTGATATTTCCCTAGTGAGTTCTCTCTTCATAATTTTGGGTGGGAAATTTTCTCCATTTCAATCAAGAATCGAATTTTGCCAAAAGTGAAGATTGGATTAAATTGATTGCAAATTGCGCTAATCGGTTTTGCAAACCTACATCATTTTGCATTGCATTGCATATCACACACAAATCTTGTGCGGTTTTTGAATTGAGTCAAGCATTGCACTTCGATTCGTGTTTTGCGCGTTTGCCATTCAATTCCCAATCCTCCACTGTCATCTTTGGTTATTTTATCTGGAAAAGCAAGGGAACCAAGCTGTGCCCGAACTCAAGGCGTCTGACACCGAGGGTTGAGTTCAGTGAGGTTTCACCAAAAATATTTTCTTTTTATTTTATTTTTATTTTATTTTCTCTAACCTTTTATATATATATCTAGTTCTCTACTCTCTGAGATGGCAGGAAATCCTAATGCTGAACTGTTGGAATTCTTGAAGGGCATGAATGCCAACATGATGGAGATGAAACAAGAGTTGAAACAAGAGTTTAACTCTAAATTTGAAATTCTTGATCTTAAATTTGAAAATCTTGACCTTAAATTTAATAAAATGTCTAGTGAATTTTCAGATCTTAAAGAACAGGTTGCTCAACTGGATCATAGGCTGGACACCAAGGTTCAAGGACTCGATGATAAGATTGAAAGGGTCACTTGTGACCTAGATCAGAAGATAGAGCAACAAACCTTGGATGTGCAAGAGAAAATCTTGGAGCTTGACATTCGAAGTGATATTACTTCAGAAAATATCCAAGAACAGAGCCAACAACTGGTGGAAGATCTGCAGGATGAATTTGAGAAATTCACTGGAGAAACAGATGGAAAATTAGAGTATGAGCTTGAACAAATAGAGCAAAAGCTGGAAGCTCAAATCCTGGAACGAGCTGAGGAAGTCTCATGTTCTGATTTAATTGCTAGTTGCTCTTCCAAGTTAACACAAGAAATTATCCAAAATAGGGAAGAACTTTCTAAGCAATTGCATTCTAAAATTGATGCATTGTCTGAGAATCTCACATCAAAAATTAATTTTGTTGCAGAAGAAATGGAGCATCGAATTGTGGAACCGCAAGACATTTATGATCAAGTCATTGAAACGGTGAAGCAAGAGTTGCGACATACTTTGGATGTGCGGATTGAAGATATTCTTGAGGAAGAATTTAACTTCAAAAGACAACCCAGTGGATCCACCCATTTTCTGGATGCTAATTCTATAGATGGAAGGAGATCGGACCACCTTGGAGTGAAGCAAGTATTTGACCGCGGTCGAGAATCAGTCACGCCTGAGCCTCCAAAATCAGAAAATAGTTCCCATAAGTTTCTAACGGTCACTGTTGGGCCGGAATGGAATCGAGTGTTTTGGAGAAAAAGGAAGACCACACTACTTGGACTTGGACTTCAGGCGCCCGAACCGTACAATCCATTGGCTCATATTGTCTTTCATGGAGACGAATGCCCTCAGCAATACTTGAAGTGGAAGGAACGCATCGAGCATGAATTGAAAGATCATTTTTGGACCGATGTTGAAGTTTTTAACTTTGCCACCTGGAGTTTTGGGAAGACGGCCAACAATTGGTTGTTACAAATTCAAGATTGGTATCGAAAGAACTCCTATAGTCCCGTCAGTACATGGCCCGACTTGATTAGAGAAATGGATGTCCATTTCTGCCATGGATCGACAAAGAAATACAATAGTTTTACAAAATACAAGAAAGGAAAAATAAGGATAGGGAAGCTCCAATATTGAAGAAGATCTTGAGATGGAGATGCAAGCTTTCCCGGCAACACCGTCTCCTCCAAATCCTTCAACAATGGATGTTCGATCCCGGATTTGCTTCAAGAATCCGAATCGTGTGGACTAGCCCGAGTCTAGAACACGGTTGGGTTGAGATTGCTCTCCATTGAGGGTTTTCGGTTCCCACAAACTCTAAATGATCTTTGGAAAATAAGAGAGAAGTGTTCTCATTCAATATTCATGCCAAAGATGAGTCTTACAAATGATGGGGGAGGCATATATATAGTGCCAAAGCCCCTAGGAACACTTACAAAGGAAGAAAAATGAAAAAGGGACGAAAATAAGGCCTTGGGCGCTAAGCGGGCGATTTGGGCGCTAAACAGGACTTTGTCTCTATGCATGGCATCGCGACAGAGCATAGGGACAAAGCAGTTTTGTCTCCAAGCATGGCTTTGTCTCCACGCAGTGCATAGGGACAAAGCATAGAGACAAAGCAGTTTTGTCTCCAAGCATGGCTTTGTCTCCAAGCAGTGCATAGGGACAAAGCATAGAGACAAAGTAGTTTTGTCTCCAAGCATGGCTTTGTCTCCAAGCATGGCATAGGGACAAAGCATGGGGACAAAGTAGTTTTGTCTCCAAGCATGGCTTTGTCTCCAAGCATGGCATAGGGACAAAGCATGGGGACAAAGTAGTTTTGTCTCCAAGCATGGCTTTGTCTCCAAGCATGGCATAGGGACAAAGCCTTCTCCCAAAATTTGAAGTCTTATATTATTACATTAATCTCCTAATATTATCCGACCATCTTCCGACTTGACCAAAATTTGTCCGGCGACCGGCGGTGGTTCCGGCCGACCTCCGGCGAACTTCCGGTCAATTTTCCGGCGAGCTCCGTTTGACCTTCCGGCGATGCTCCGGTGCTCCGGCGACTTCTCCGGTCATCTTCCGGTGACCTTCCGGCGACGGCCAACTTTCCGGCGAGCTTCGTTTGACCTTCCGGTGATGCTCCGATGCTCCGTTGACTTCTCCGGTCATCTTCCGGCGACTCTCCGGCGACGGTGATGGCTTACTTCTTCAAAATTGGGGAATCCACAATTGGATTCCATCCGGGTCCTTCAATTTAGTCGGGTCTTTTCTACCCTCGTCGGACCGGATCGGGTAATTGGTTTGATTGATCCGGATTTTTGCGGCATCCTCTCCCCCTTCAAAAGCTTTGGACTCCAAAGCTGGAAGAGTAATTATTCGAGACAGATCAATCGTGCGGAATAAACCTGCACAAACCGGAATTCCATAAATTTGATAATTTTGGCTAAATTTTGAATAACAAAAATGAAATACGAGTTTATCCAAAATATCATCCGTGGGGCGGATATGCTCCTTCGACTCGATCTCGAGGCATAAGTCCATTGGGCTTTCAGCTCCAGCTCCTTGGATCCAATTCCTGCAAAAATAATGACAAACTTCAGATGAATCAGTTTTGTCATTGATCAGAACAACCTTACCTGATTCCCTCAGAAGTTCATCAGCCTGATTTATCCGGTTACCTGTGGAAATATGAATTATGTCAAATGCAGTACCGGTTTCAAACTCAGGGAACTGTTCAGAATCGTAAAAATTTAAAGAACAAATTCGAGGTAGGCTCCCAGTGACCAATCCCTCAGAACATAGCGCAGTTGAATTCGGTGGGAGCTGTTTCGTCCTGGCCTGGAAGTCCCGCTCCTCCTGTTGCATTTCTCTTAAAAGTCCCTCACGGTTAACTCGAACAATGTCGGGCGACAGTGATCTGATGTTGTACTCCTTCTGATCATGGGTGAATGTTATCAAATTCACTCGCCCTTGGTAGGCAACATTGTTGTCATACAACCATGGTCGACCTAGCAGTATATGGCATGTATTCATTGGCATCACATCACAGTAGATTTCATCGGAATATGTGCCAATAGAGATTGGAACTTTTGCGCGCTTGACAACCTTTGATTTTCCGCTGTTGTTCACCCATTGCAAACAATATGGATTCGGGTGGTCCTCGGTTGTCAATTTAAACCTGTACACCGCATGCAAGCTAATGACATTAGAACAACTACCACTATCAACAATAAATAATGCTAAATTATCAAAGATTTTGCAATGGTAGTGAAATAGGTTCTCCCTTTGTCCAGTTTCGGTTGCTGTGGGTTCTAGCACTTTGGTAGAGTTGATCGTAGGGATGAGCACTGATGACGAAGAATTTCGGTCATCTCCAAGTATCCATGCAGATTTGCTCGAATCATCCCCTATCTCGACGATCATTTTTCCTTTGCCCTTCAACTGGTACTTCCGCTTTTGCTCTTGCTCTTCTTTGGCCTTAAGCTCATCCAACTGCTTGCTTAGACAAAATTCAATGTCATGTCCTGGACGGAAACAATATTCGCAAGATGACATGTTCGTCTTTGGCTTCGCAGTGGGCATCGGGCTGGTTACTGGTTTGACCGTGGTTGGAGTTCCGAGCTTGACCCCTTTTAGCTCGTCCTGCAGATGTTTTTCAACAATTAATGCTTCATCTATTACTTCATCAAGGGTTTTATACCTGGATCGCATGCGCTCAAAAATTTCTATCCGTAGGCCTGTCAGGAAATGTTGCGATTCTTGTTTCGCAGTTTCTTCTTTGCCTGATCGTCTTTTCAGATCGATAAACGTTTTGGCGTATGCTTTCACTGAGGCGTTACCCTGCACTATGGCCTGATATTCTGAAGCAGCCTCGGCTCTGAGCTCTTCTGGCAAATATTTTCGGTCCATTATCTTGATCAGCTGTGCCCATGTGGTGACGGGGTCAAATCCATCCCGTTGTATTCTCTTGACCGTTGATAGCCACCAATCTAGGGCCATCCCTCGAAAGCTCTGAGTGGCTATTTGAAAAACTTCAGTTTCAGTATGGGATTGATACTTCAACATGTCCTCCATCTGTTCCTTCCATTTAAGGTATCTTTGAGGATCAGGGTACCCTCGGAACTTGATATGGGACAATGATAAGTGTGGAGGATCTGGCTCTAAGTCTGGGTTCCCTTCTGATCGGCCTCTATCATACACATGTTCCTTATCCGGTGGGAGAGATTTCTTTTCTTTCACAGCGACGGCCCTAGGATGCTTTGAGGATTTTGTTGGCCTTTTGAAGTTGAATTCCTCTTCAAGTATGTCTGCTATCTGTACATCCAGGGTATGCTGAAGTTTGTGCTTCACCGTATCCATTACTTGGTCGTATATGGATTGTGGGTCCACCATTCGGTGATCAATCTCTTCTGCAATGAAATTTATTTTGGATGTGAGGCTATCAGATAATGCATCATAATTCGAATGAAGTAATTTAGAAAGTTCTTCCCTGTGTCGAAGGACTTCCTTTGCAAGCTTGGTGGAGCAGCGAGCCATCGAATCGTCATTCATTACTTCTTCGGCTTGTTCTCGAATTTGAGCTTCTAGCCTATCTCCCAATTGTTCCAGCTCATACTCCAATTTTCCATCTATCTGTCCGGCTAGTTCATCAATCTTGTCCTCCAATTTTTCAGTCCAATTTTGTTCAGCTTGACAGAGCAATTTCTTGACCCTTTCAATTAACTTCTGGCCATTTTTCTCAGAAAATTCCTTAACATATTTTCTGAAAAATGATGCAGTTGCATCCATTCGTAGTTCCAGTTCAGTTGAAGAAATTATGATATGTTCCTGTAAATCAGTGGCTTGCTGGTCCAGTGCACCAGTAAGAACTTCAACTTTTCCCTTGAAGTCATCAGCAACTTCGGCAATTTTCTCGTTCACCCTCAGTAGTGAACTGACAATCTTTCTCTGACCTTCAGTGGCAACCTTGCTTAATTCCTCATGCAGATCGGAAGAGAGACTGGTATGCTCCTTCTGGATTTTGTTGTCCACCTGTTTTTCGAGACTTGAAAATTCATGATTTAAGACGTCAAATTTATTTTCAAGGTTCTCAATTTTTCCATTAAGATGTTCAAACTTAGAGTTGACATCTTGCTTCATTTCCATAATATTGGCATTCAGAGTCCTCAGTAATTCCATCATCGCAGGATCACAGGTACCTGCCATCTCAGAAAAATATACTAGGTATATTTATAAGAGGTTAAAATATAAATATATAATATAATAAAATATATGGAATATTTTTCCTCACACAAATCTCAAACCCTTGGTGTTGAAAACTTGGGTTCGAAACACAATTCAGTACTTGGGAGGCTCTTCCGGATAAAATTCCACTGTTGAGTTGGAGAATCGGTGCTTGAATTGATATACGCACAATGCAAGATACAAATGCAATGTCCGACTCAATCAACAACCGCTAGGAAATATGTGAAATGCAATGCAATGAAATTATGTCACGGTTTTAATCGGTAATTGCAATCCAATAATTCCAAGTCCTCACAATATAAAAGTGAACTCACCAAAATTTGAAAAGTGGTAGCTCACAACACTCGACTCCCAAATATGATTCTCACAGATAAAAATAAACACTCAATATACACTCAATAAAAGCAAACCCAATACTCAAGTGGCTTCAATGGCTAGGTATCACAATTTAATAAGAGGAATTCCAATGTCTTTATCTCAGACGGAACTTCAACTCGGTGTTCATGAAATAAATCAGAGGAACAATTGTGCCAGTCAAATATATCCACTTTATTGTATTACTCAAAATATTTGTGCCCAAAATCCCAAATATATGGTGCAAGTTCAAGTAGAGATTTAAATTCAAGTGGGTTTTGGTAGGGCCCACGCAATTTGGGAAGTAAAGAGATGGATAATTCGAGTGGGTCCCGGGCTTGATATTATACTTGCCTCTTTCTTTCCTTTCAGCCGATATTGAAGACTTTTGGTGGCTCAAATCCCTTCAACAACCTTGTCAATCACTTGCCCATACTCTATTACCCAACCTTTTTCAACACTAGCATAACCTATCTAGTATTGGTAATAATGAGGGCTATTTACTAACGTTACACACGGCATCATGATAAATTTGGATCAGATTTGTGGAGCTCTAGAAATATTATGAAGATCAACTTGAAGATGTTGAAGATCATAAGAACACTCATAGAACACTCAAACACTCATTTGGAATTTTTGGAAGCATATTAGCCAACTAAGCACACGAACAATATTCCAAATGCACACATACACATATGAGATGCAAAATGAGTGAAAACTAACAACAAACACAAGAAAACACAAGATCAAGAAGCAAAATATAGAGATTTTCGGATTTTTGGTGAAGAACACACAAGAACTTCAAACTAGCATAACTTTGTCATCCGAACTCGGATTTGAGCAAACGATATATGAAAATTCATCTACTCAACGAGAGGATTCCAAATATGTATTCAGATTTCAGAGATTCAAACGAACCAGTTCAGAAAATGGCAAAACAGATTCTGTCCAGAATAGTATTTTTGAGTTTTTGAGTTTTTGATGGGTTTTGGAAAAATTTGGACAGCATATCCCCTTAGAATGGATGAAATGGATATTGCCAAATGGAAGGGTGCTTCCAAATGGGGAGTTTAAACTATTGATTCTTTGTTAAGCTCTGATACCAAATTAGTATGCCATGGATCGACAAAGAAATACAATAGTTTTACAAAATACAAGAAAGGAAAAATAAGGATAGGGAAGCTCCAATATTGAAGAAGATCTTGAGATGGAGATGCAAGCTTTCCCGGCAACACCGTCTCCTCCAAATCCTTCAACAATGGATGTTCGATCCCGGATTTGCTTCAAGAATCCGAATCGTGTGGACTAGCCCGAGTCTAGAACACGGTTGGGTTGAGATTGCTCTCCATTGAGGGTTTTCGGTTCCCACAAACTCTAAATGATCTTTGGAAAATAAGAGAGAAGTGTTCTCATTCAATATTCATGCCAAAGATGAGTCTTACAAATGATGGGGGAGGCATATATATAGTGCCAAAGCCCCTAGGAACACTTACAAAGGAAGAAAAATGAAAAAGGGACGAAAATAAGGCCTTGGGCGCTAAGCGGGCGATTTGGGCGCTAAACAGGACTTTGTCTCTATGCATGGCATCGCGACAGAGCATAGGGACAAAGCAGTTTTGTCTCCAAGCATGGCTTTGTCTCCACGCAGTGCATAGGGACAAAGCATAGAGACAAAGCAGTTTTGTCTCCAAGCATGGCTTTGTCTCCAAGCAGTGCATAGGGACAAAGCATAGAGACAAAGTAGTTTTGTCTCCAAGCATGGCTTTGTCTCCAAGCATGGCATAGGGACAAAGCATGGGGACAAAGTAGTTTTGTCTCCAAGCATGGCTTTGTCTCCAAGCATGGCATAGGGACAAAGCATAGGGACAAAGCCTTCTCCCAAAATTTGAAGTCTTATATTATTACATTAATCTCCTAATATTATCCGACCATCTTCCGACTTGACCAAAATTTGTCCGGCGACCGGCGGTGGTTCCGGCCGACCTCCGGCGAACTTCCGGTCAATTTTCCGGCGAGCTCCGTTTGACCTTCCGGCGATGCTCCGGTGCTCCGGCGACTTCTCCGGTCATCTTCCGGTGACCTTCCGGCGACGGCCAACTTTCCGGCGAGCTTCGTTTGACCTTCCGGTGATGCTCCGATGCTCCGTTGACTTCTCCGGTCATCTTCCGGCGACTCTCCGGCGACGGTGATGGCTTACTTCTTCAAAATTGGGGAATCCACAATTGGATTCCATCCGGGTCCTTCAATTTAGTCGGGTCTTTTCTACCCTCGTCGGACCGGATCGGGTAATTGGTTTGATTGATCCGGATTTTTGCGGCATCCTCTCCCCCTTCAAAAGCTTTGGACTCCAAAGCTGGAAGAGTAATTATTCGAGACAGATCAATCGTGCGGAATAAACCTGCACAAACCGGAATTCCATAAATTTGATAATTTTGGCTAAATTTTGAATAACAAAAATGAAATACGAGTTTATCCAAAATATCATCCGTGGGGCGGATATGCTCCTTCGACTCGATCTCGAGGCATAAGTCCATTGGGCTTTCAGCTCCAGCTCCTTGGATCCAATTCCTGCAAAAATAATGACAAACTTCAGATGAATCAGTTTTGTCATTGATCAGAACAACCTTACCTGATTCCCTCAGAAGTTCATCAGCCTGATTTATCCGGTTACCTGTGGAAATATGAATTATGTCAAATGCAGTACCGGTTTCAAACTCAGGGAACTGTTCAGAATCGTAAAAATTTAAAGAACAAATTCGAGGTAGGCTCCCAGTGACCAATCCCTCAGAACATAGCGCAGTTGAATTCGGTGGGAGCTGTTTCGTCCTGGCCTGGAAGTCCCGCTCCTCCTGTTGCATTTCTCTTAAAAGTCCCTCACGGTTAACTCGAACAATGTCGGGCGACAGTGATCTGATGTTGTACTCCTTCTGATCATGGGTGAATGTTATCAAATTCACTCGCCCTTGGTAGGCAACATTGTTGTCATACAACCATGGTCGACCTAGCAGTATATGGCATGTATTCATTGGCATCACATCACAGTAGATTTCATCGGAATATGTGCCAATAGAGATTGGAACTTTTGCGCGCTTGACAACCTTTGATTTTCCGCTGTTGTTCACCCATTGCAAACAATATGGATTCGGGTGGTCCTCGGTTGTCAATTTAAACCTGTACACCGCATGCAAGCTAATGACATTAGAACAACTACCACTATCAACAATAAATAATGCTAAATTATCAAAGATTTTGCAATGGTAGTGAAATAGGTTCTCCCTTTGTCCAGTTTCGGTTGCTGTGGGTTCTAGCACTTTGGTAGAGTTGATCGTAGGGATGAGCACTGATGACGAAGAATTTCGGTCATCTCCAAGTATCCATGCAGATTTGCTCGAATCATCCCCTATCTCGACGATCATTTTTCCTTTGCCCTTCAACTGGTACTTCCGCTTTTGCTCTTGCTCTTCTTTGGCCTTAAGCTCATCCAACTGCTTGCTTAGACAAAATTCAATGTCATGTCCTGGACGGAAACAATATTCGCAAGATGACATGTTCGTCTTTGGCTTCGCAGTGGGCATCGGGCTGGTTACTGGTTTGACCGTGGTTGGAGTTCCGAGCTTGACCCCTTTTAGCTCGTCCTGCAGATGTTTTTCAACAATTAATGCTTCATCTATTACTTCATCAAGGGTTTTATACCTGGATCGCATGCGCTCAAAAATTTCTATCCGTAGGCCTGTCAGGAAATGTTGCGATTCTTGTTTCGCAGTTTCTTCTTTGCCTGATCGTCTTTTCAGATCGATAAACGTTTTGGCGTATGCTTTCACTGAGGCGTTACCCTGCACTATGGCCTGATATTCTGAAGCAGCCTCGGCTCTGAGCTCTTCTGGCAAATATTTTCGGTCCATTATCTTGATCAGCTGTGCCCATGTGGTGACGGGGTCAAATCCATCCCGTTGTATTCTCTTGACCGTTGATAGCCACCAATCTAGGGCCATCCCTCGAAAGCTCTGAGTGGCTATTTGAAAAACTTCAGTTTCAGTATGGGATTGATACTTCAACATGTCCTCCATCTGTTCCTTCCATTTAAGGTATCTTTGAGGATCAGGGTACCCTCGGAACTTGATATGGGACAATGATAAGTGTGGAGGATCTGGCTCTAAGTCTGGGTTCCCTTCTGATCGGCCTCTATCATACACATGTTCCTTATCCGGTGGGAGAGATTTCTTTTCTTTCACAGCGACGGCCCTAGGATGCTTTGAGGATTTTGTTGGCCTTTTGAAGTTGAATTCCTCTTCAAGTATGTCTGCTATCTGTACATCCAGGGTATGCTGAAGTTTGTGCTTCACCGTATCCATTACTTGGTCGTATATGGATTGTGGGTCCACCATTCGGTGATCAATCTCTTCTGCAATGAAATTTATTTTGGATGTGAGGCTATCAGATAATGCATCATAATTCGAATGAAGTAATTTAGAAAGTTCTTCCCTGTGTCGAAGGACTTCCTTTGCAAGCTTGGTGGAGCAGCGAGCCATCGAATCGTCATTCATTACTTCTTCGGCTTGTTCTCGAATTTGAGCTTCTAGCCTATCTCCCAATTGTTCCAGCTCATACTCCAATTTTCCATCTATCTGTCCGGCTAGTTCATCAATCTTGTCCTCCAATTTTTCAGTCCAATTTTGTTCAGCTTGACAGAGCAATTTCTTGACCCTTTCAATTAACTTCTGGCCATTTTTCTCAGAAAATTCCTTAACATATTTTCTGAAAAATGATGCAGTTGCATCCATTCGTAGTTCCAGTTCAGTTGAAGAAATTATGATATGTTCCTGTAAATCAGTGGCTTGCTGGTCCAGTGCACCAGTAAGAACTTCAACTTTTCCCTTGAAGTCATCAGCAACTTCGGCAATTTTCTCGTTCACCCTCAGTAGTGAACTGACAATCTTTCTCTGACCTTCAGTGGCAACCTTGCTTAATTCCTCATGCAGATCGGAAGAGAGACTGGTATGCTCCTTCTGGATTTTGTTGTCCACCTGTTTTTCGAGACTTGAAAATTCATGATTTAAGACGTCAAATTTATTTTCAAGGTTCTCAATTTTTCCATTAAGATGTTCAAACTTAGAGTTGACATCTTGCTTCATTTCCATAATATTGGCATTCAGAGTCCTCAGTAATTCCATCATCGCAGGATCACAGGTACCTGCCATCTCAGAAAAATATACTAGGTATATTTATAAGAGGTTAAAATATAAATATATAATATAATAAAATATATGGAATATTTTTCCTCACACAAATCTCAAACCCTTGGTGTTGAAAACTTGGGTTCGAAACACAATTCAGTACTTGGGAGGCTCTTCCGGATAAAATTCCACTGTTGAGTTGGAGAATCGGTGCTTGAATTGATATACGCACAATGCAAGATACAAATGCAATGTCCGACTCAATCAACAACCGCTAGGAAATATGTGAAATGCAATGCAATGAAATTATGTCACGGTTTTAATCGGTAATTGCAATCCAATAATTCCAAGTCCTCACAATATAAAAGTGAACTCACCAAAATTTGAAAAGTGGTAGCTCACAACACTCGACTCCCAAATATGATTCTCACAGATAAAAATAAACACTCAATATACACTCAATAAAAGCAAACCCAATACTCAAGTGGCTTCAATGGCTAGGTATCACAATTTAATAAGAGGAATTCCAATGTCTTTATCTCAGACGGAACTTCAACTCGGTGTTCATGAAATAAATCAGAGGAACAATTGTGCCAGTCAAATATATCCACTTTATTGTATTACTCAAAATATTTGTGCCCAAAATCCCAAATATATGGTGCAAGTTCAAGTAGAGATTTAAATTCAAGTGGGTTTTGGTAGGGCCCACGCAATTTGGGAAGTAAAGAGATGGATAATTCGAGTGGGTCCCGGGCTTGATATTATACTTGCCTCTTTCTTTCCTTTCAGCCGATATTGAAGACTTTTGGTGGCTCAAATCCCTTCAACAACCTTGTCAATCACTTGCCCATACTCTATTACCCAACCTTTTTCAACACTAGCATAACCTATCTAGTATTGGTAATAATGAGGGCTATTTACTAACGTTACACACGGCATCATGATAAATTTGGATCAGATTTGTGGAGCTCTAGAAATATTATGAAGATCAACTTGAAGATGTTGAAGATCATAAGAACACTCATAGAACACTCAAACACTCATTTGGAATTTTTGGAAGCATATTAGCCAACTAAGCACACGAACAATATTCCAAATGCACACATACACATATGAGATGCAAAATGAGTGAAAACTAACAACAAACACAAGAAAACACAAGATCAAGAAGCAAAATATAGAGATTTTCGGATTTTTGGTGAAGAACACACAAGAACTTCAAACTAGCATAACTTTGTCATCCGAACTCGGATTTGAGCAAACGATATATGAAAATTCATCTACTCAACGAGAGGATTCCAAATATGTATTCAGATTTCAGAGATTCAAACGAACCAGTTCAGAAAATGGCAAAACAGATTCTGTCCAGAATAGTATTTTTGAGTTTTTGAGTTTTTGATGGGTTTTGGAAAAATTTGGACAGCATATCCCCTTAGAATGGATGAAATGGATATTGCCAAATGGAAGGGTGCTTCCAAATGGGGAGTTTAAACTATTGATTCTTTGTTAAGCTCTGATACCAAATTAGTATGCCATGGATCGACAAAGAAATACAATAGTTTTACAAAATACAAGAAAGGAAAAATAAGGATAGGGAAGCTCCAATATTGAAGAAGATCTTGAGATGGAGATGCAAGCTTTCCCGGCAACACCGTCTCCTCCAAATCCTTCAACAATGGATGTTCGATCCCGGATTTGCTTCAAGAATCCGAATCGTGTGGACTAGCCCGAGTCTAGAACACGGTTGGGTTGAGATTGCTCTCCATTGAGGGTTTTCGGTTCCCACAAACTCTAAATGATCTTTGGAAAATAAGAGAGAAGTGTTCTCATTCAATATTCATGCCAAAGATGAGTCTTACAAATGATGGGGGAGGCATATATATAGTGCCAAAGCCCCTAGGAACACTTACAAAGGAAGAAAAATGAAAAAGGGACGAAAATAAGGCCTTGGGCGCTAAGCGGGCGATTTGGGCGCTAAACAGGACTTTGTCTCTATGCATGGCATCGCGACAGAGCATAGGGACAAAGCAGTTTTGTCTCCAAGCATGGCTTTGTCTCCACGCAGTGCATAGGGACAAAGCATAGAGACAAAGCAGTTTTGTCTCCAAGCATGGCTTTGTCTCCAAGCAGTGCATAGGGACAAAGCATAGAGACAAAGTAGTTTTGTCTCCAAGCATGGCTTTGTCTCCAAGCATGGCATAGGGACAAAGCATGGGGACAAAGTAGTTTTGTCTCCAAGCATGGCTTTGTCTCCAAGCATGGCATAGGGACAAAGCATGGGGACAAAGTAGTTTTGTCTCCAAGCATGGCTTTGTCTCCAAGCATGGCATAGGGACAAAGCATAGGGACAAAGCCTTCTCCCAAAATTTGAAGTCTTATATTATTACATTAATCTCCTAATATTATCCGACCATCTTCCGACTTGACCAAAATTTGTCCGGCGACCGGCGGTGGTTCCGGCCGACCTCCGGCGAACTTCCGGTCAATTTTCCGGCGAGCTCCGTTTGACCTTCCGGCGATGCTCCGGTGCTCCGGCGACTTCTCCGGTCATCTTCCGGTGACCTTCCGGCGACGGCCAACTTTCCGGCGAGCTTCGTTTGACCTTCCGGTGATGCTCCGATGCTCCGTTGACTTCTCCGGTCATCTTCCGGCGACTCTCCGGCGACGGTGATGGCTTACTTCTTCAAAATTGGGGAATCCACAATTGGATTCCATCCGGGTCCTTCAATTTAGTCGGGTCTTTTCTACCCTCGTCGGACCGGATCGGGTAATTGGTTTGATTGATCCGGATTTTTGCGGCAATTTCCTGACAGACCCGATCCAAGCAGATGCCAGTGCGAAGTACAAGGCTATAGTACAAGGCGACAGATCGGTAAAGGAGTACCTCAAGCAGTTTACTGATCTCAAAGGGCAGGCTGGCATACAAGAGACTGCTGAACAAGAAGCGCATCATTTTCTAACAGGCCTTTGTGGTGAAATCTACAGAGAACTGTCATTGTATAAGTATGGAAGTATTGATCAGGTAGAATGTGATGCATTGATGTGGGAAGCATATTTCCATAGCAAGTCTAAAAGGGCTGTGACAAAAACCACCCGGAGAGATGAAAAGAAAGCAAACCTCAGTGGTGCAAAATCATCAAGAATCCCTTCGCAATTACCCGCTTCTGTGAAGATCACCACCAGCAAGGAACAAAGGCAACAGAATTCATTTGAACGTTGTCCTTCACCTAAGGCACGAGCTACTTATGCCGAAATCTTGGAAGCTAACAGTTCACGCATAAGGGAAAAAGGAAAGGAAAAGATTATTGACGTCAGCGATACCGAAGAAGAACATATCAAAGAAGACGGACGCCAATTGTCCACCTTTGTGGTGACACGGACATCTGACACAACTACAGGAGTTGATCCATCTGCTACCGGTTTAGAACAAAGGGAAAATCTGTTCCATTGCCACTGCGAAATTTTAAATAATCTTGCATCTTTAATAGTGGATAATGGGAGTTGTTCTAATGTAGTGAGCCTATATGTTGTTCGCAGATTGGGCCTACCGACTGAAGAACACAAAGAGCCCTACAGGTTACAATGGGTTAACGATAGCGGAATCGCCAAGATCACCAAACAGGCGAAGGTCCCAATTGCTATCGGGACATATTTTGAAGAGATAATGTGTGATGTGATCCCGATGAATACTTGTCACATTTTATTGGGACGCCCATGGCTGTTTGACAAAGATGTGACCTATCAAGGGCGTGCCAACCTGATCACCTTCACACATGAGCATAGGAAGTACATAATCAAGTCGTTGTCTCCGAAAACTGTTCAAGTTGACCGAGACAAATTAAAGGAGAACATGCGAAGAGAAGAAGAGGCTTATAAGGCATCTCAGTCAGAGAAGTCCAAGAGCAAGCAAGCCACTAACAAAATTGCGAAACAGGCTTCTGAGGGCCAAACAAAATTTTGTTCTTTAATTTTTCTCAATACTGATAATTTTTACAAGCTTAATGAATATCATGGATCTAAATTGGTTAATTTTTCTGCAGATGTTGAAGAAGATGGTACACAGGAATTCCCTTATGAACCAGGTGAACTTGCTCCATATTTTCATAAATTTAATTTTAGTTCAAATGGGACACCTACTACTGCATCTGAAATTTGCCATTATTTTTGCAGGAAATTAAAATCAAGAGCTAAAGCAGAAGGCTGTCTGAAATTTATTTTTGAAGCTGACTCTGAGAAATATATCTGCTTATTGGATAACATATCTGATGAATTTCTTTCTAAATTCTGTTACTCAGACCTAATGCTTAAATGTGATACTTACAAACTTTCGGTTTGTGCAGGATTGAAGTGTGAGGTTGATCCTACTGATATGACTTCCTTTTCAGCTTTGGAGTCCAAAGCTTTTGAAGGGGGAGAGGATGGCATGAATGCCCGGATCAACCAACCCGATAATCCGAACCCGGATTTATTTAGGCTTGGACTGATTAAATTGAGGAGAAGAAGCATGGCCCAACTGGATCAAAAGCCCAACAAGGAAAGAATGAAATTGGCCCAGCTACCAGGATCGCGGGATCATCTTGCGTTAAGATTTCAGTCTCGGAGTACCCTGTCAAGGAAGCCCCTTGTCGCGGAAGGCCCCTTGTCGCGGAAGCCCTTGTCGCGAAGGCCCCTTGTCGCGGAAGCCTTGTCGCGGAAGAGGAGCCCTTGTCGCGGAAGCCCCTTGTCGCGGAAGGCCCCTTGTCGCGGAAGCCCTTGTCGCAGAAGAGGAGCCCTTGTCACGGAATGCCCCTTGTCGCGGAAGCCCTTGTCGCAGAAGAGGAGCCCTTGTCACGGAATGCCCCTTGTCGCGGAAGCCCTTGTTGCAGAAGAGGAGCCCTTGTCGCGGAAGCCTTGTCGCGGAAGAGGAGCCCTTGTCGCGGAAGCCCCTTGTCGCGGAAGGCCCTTTGTCGCGGAAGCCAGTATCGCGACTAGGCCTTTGGATCGCGACAAAACCCGTTAGGGACGAGTAGTTTTAGGGCTTCTTGTTATTTCCCTTGTTTATTATATTAGGGTTGTTTAATTGTCATTGCTAGTTGTTTATTTCCTTGTAATTTGGGATGCCTATATATAGGTCATCCCCAACACTTTGTCATTCACCTTTGAACATTATGAAATATTGAATGCTTTATGCTTCATTTTCTCTCAAAGGCCATTTAGAGTTTGTGGGAACCGAAAACCCTCAACCGAGCTCAAGGCTCAAAACAATTTCGTGTCTAGACTTGAGCTAGGTGCATCACGTCGGAATCCCGAAGCAATTCCGGAGTGAAATCAACCATTGATGAAGAACATGGAGGGGATGGGTCTCTAGAGGTTCATTCCAAAATTGCCTTCCTCTTTGGTAGCTTCCTTATCCCTTTATTTGTTGTTTGATTCGATTGACGTTGGGAAGTTAGATCCGTGGCAATAGATAGATCAATCCAGGGTCCCTCGGGAATTGGTAGCGGCATGTACAACCCATGTGGCTTGGATGTGGACTTGGCTTTCAGGCAAATGATACACTTGGAGATGAAGTCGTCCACATCTTTCCTCATTCCCGGCCAATAGAATCTCTCACTCAAAATTCCAAACGTGGCAGCCTGTCCGAAATGTCCCATAAGGTCCCCGCTGTGAACTTCTTTGATGAGTAACTCTCTAACGGATCCCTTAGGAATGCACAGCCGGTTCTCATAATACAGAAATCCATTGAGTCTTGAAAACTCCTTGAACCCGTGCTTCTTAGTTTCTGCCCAAATTTCCTTGAAGTCAGGATCAGTGGCATATTGATCCTTAATATGCTCGAAGCCAATCAAGTGAGTAGTAGCAATGGCCGCCAACGCCAGTCTGCGGGATAGGGCATCAGCAACAATATTTTCCTTTCCCTTTTTGTACTTAAGCACATAGGGGAAAGTTTCAATAAAACCACTCCATCTGGCATGCCTTTTTCCCAACTGTCCTTGGTTCCGGATGTGCTTGAGGGTCTCATGATCTGTGTGAATGATGAACTCACGACCTCTCAAATAATGTTGCCACGTCTTAAGAGCTTGGACCACAGCGTAGAGTTCTTTGTCATACGTCGAATAGTTCAATTGTGCACCAGAGAACTTTTCACTGTGGTATGCCACTGGCTTTCCATTCTGCAATAAAACTGCCCCCATGCCTGTTCCTGATGCATCGCATTCTATCTCAAAGGGAAGATCAAAATCTGGCAGGGCTAGAACCGGTGCATGAGTCAGCTTTTCCTTCAGATTATCAAAACTCTTTTGCTCAGAAGGCCCCCATTTGAAGATGAGTCCTTTCTTCAACAGAGAAGTAAGGGGCGCCGCAATCAGACTGAAATTTGGAACAAACCTCCTAAAGAAACCACACAACCCAAGAAATTGTCTGACCTCGTGCACATTTGTGGGTGGTTTCCAATCAGAGATCGCCTTTATTTTCGAATCATCAACCTTAAGACCGCCACGTCCAACAATATATCCCAAGAATGAAAGCTCGGTTGCATGGAAAGTGCACTTCTCCTTGTTGGCATATAACTGAACTTCTCGGAACCTGTTAAGTACCTGTTGGACATGAGACAGGTGGTCCGATTCATTAGCACTATAAACTAATATATCATCAAAATATACGACTACAAATTTATTTATGAAAGGGCGAAGTGTCTCATTCATAAGCCGCATGAATGTCGAAGGCGCGTTCGTCAGTCCAAATGGCATGACAAGCCATTCATAAAGTCCAAACTTTGTTTTGAACGCCGTCTTCCATTCATCTCCCGGTTGCATCCGGATTTGGTGATACCCACTTCGCAAATCTATCTTAGAAAATATGCTAGCATGTCCCAGCTCATCAAGCATATCATCCAAGCGAGGAATTGGGTGCCGGTACTTGATAGTAATTGCATTTACTGCTCGGCAATCTACACACATGCGCCATGATCCGTCCTTCTTGGGAACCAATAGAACAGGTACCGCACATGGTGAGAGGCTCTCTCGGACCCATCCCTTGTTCATTAACTCTTGAACTTGGCGCTGCACTTCTTTTGTTTCCTCCGGATTCATGCGGTAGGCTGGGCGATTTGGAATTGAAGCGCCTGGTACGAAATCGATTTGATGTTCTATTCCGCGCAAAGGTGGTAAGCCCGCCGGGACTTCATCCTGGAAAAAATTAACAGGAATATCAGGTGCAGCAGTGCAAGTTCTATAAACATCATTAACAGGTTTTGCAAATGCAATGAAACAGTAACCTGTTGAGCTTGGCTCGCGCAAAGATTGTTGGACTTCAGTTCTAGTCATCAGGAGGCAAGGATTGGAAGAAGGCTCTTGAATGCAGATAGCTTTCCCTTTGCTCTTGGCCTTCCTCTCCTCTTCATCTTTCTTCATATTTGACCGTAGAACCTCCTGATCCGCTCTAACTATCTTCACAGATAATGGTTTGATGTTGATTTTCTTTTGCTTGTAAACAAAAGACATAGTGTTGGCACGACCCTTATACTTCACATCGCGATCATACAACCATGGCCGGCCCAGCAAAATGTGGCAAGCAGTCATAGGGATCACATCACAAATAACATTTTCTGAATAGGAACCGATTTTGATGGGAATTTTAGCACGTCGGTTGACTTTCAGTTCACCATTATCATTCATCCAGTGAAGGTGGTAGGGCCTTGGATGCTCTTCCGTTGGAATGCCTAACCTGCGAACAACATAAGCACTCACAGCATTAGTGCAACTTCCGTTATCAACAATTATAGAAGCAACATTACCCTTTAAATCACAATGACAGTAAAATAAATTCTCCCTTTGTTCATCGGCGCGAGGCTTTTCTTCAGTCTTCTCAGCACTAAGAGCCCGCATAGCCACAAGATTAGTCAGAGTGCGGTCCTCTTCAATAGTTTCCTCTTCCCCATAAAATTCATCACTGTCATCTGATTCCTCCACAATTTCTTTCTCAGCCTGTTCTTTTTCCTCATCAGAATCTATGATTCTCCATGAACCATCTTCTAACAGTGCAGCTCTCTTGGTAAAAGGGCACTCAGGTGAGTAGTGTCCCTTTCGACCACATTTGAAACAAGTAACCTCTTTCTTCCGGTCCTTCTCAAATTTAGGCCTCTCAATGACTGCGGGTTTAGGACCTTCCAGGCGGTGGGTCTTGAATTCCCTAGCCATCTCGAATCCCTTTGGCTTTGGTTTCTCCTCTCTTGGAACAAATGTCCTTTGATTCCATGGCTTCTGAGAACTAGATCCGGAGTCCTGTCGGTAGTGAAATTTCTGCACGCGTGGTCTATCTTCTGACTCAAGCTTAATAGCTAACTCAACCAAGTCTGACAGAGTGTCGTAAGGCCTAAGCTTGGCCTCCTTTCTGATCTCAACTCGGAGTCCTCTGAGAAATCTAGACTTCGTGATGCCCTCATCTTCTTCTACTCCGGCTTTCATCAAAAGGATCTCCATTTCCTTAAAGTACTCTTCCACCGTCTTGTTCCCTTGAACAAGAAACTGCATCTTATCATACAAATCCTGGCGGTAGTGAGATGGAACAAATCGGTTATCCATGACTCGCGTCAGTGTAGCCCACGTTTGAATGGGATCATAGCGATTTCGTTGAATCTCATGGACTATCTTCTGCCACCATACCAACGCATAATCTTTAAATGCACAAATGGCCAAATTGACCTTCTTGATATCCGAGTAGTTATGGCAGTTAAAGATGAGCTCCATGGATTGCTTCCATTCAAGGAACTCATCCGGGTTGGACGTGCCCCTGAATGTAGGAATGTCAAACTTTATCCCCTTCAAGTCATGGTCCGCCTCATCATTTCTGTTATGCCTGCGACGATTCCTTTCATACACTTCAACCTCAGAATCAGATTCAAATTCCTGGCGGTTCTGTCTGACTGGCGGTGGCCTATTCGGATTTCTAGGAGGGGGAGGAGTGGCTGGCCTATTCGGGATAGGATTTCTGCGAGCAGCGATGTTTCGAGGTCCCTGCCGCCGATGGAATGCTGGATTCATTTCCTCCCTTGGTCTTTCCTCAAGTTCATCCTCAGCTTCCTCTATCTCACGGTCCCTAATACCCCTAATATCACCCCTGTGGCTACGAGGGCTGTCCGGCACTGTAGGTGGAGTCACCTGAGGCGATCGCTTGTCGAATTCCTCCGGTAATTTGAGCTCAAGACGTCTCATGGTTTCGGATTGTACAGCATTACCATGCATAACCATGTCGTCCTTAAAACTATCAACCCTATGGTTCAGATCATCCATCCGCTGATCCATATTGTCCAGTCTGACAGTCATTCTTTGCAACATATCCATCAAATCCCTGTTGGAAGGTTGAGTGTTACCTGCCATCTGAAAGTTCTAGACACAAAAGGTTAAGTAGTATCTGCAAAAGAAAAAATGAAAATGGAAATATTATATATATATATATGTATAATAATAGACAAAATGTATATATCTGGATCACTCAAAAACCCTCAGTTTGCTCACAACCCAATGTCTGTCTGTTGGGTTAATTCACGCGCTGAGCCAAATGCAGTCGAAAGTGATCACCAAGTAAGTCTCGAGTGTCGGAGAGTGAGGCCTGAATATACGTACGCACAATGCAAGATACAAATGCAATGTTCGACTCTATCAACAACCGCTAGGAAATATGTGAAATGCAATGCAATGAAATTATGTTCACAGTTTTAATCGGCAATTGCAATCCAATAATTCCAAGACCTCACAATATAAAAGTGAACTCACCAAAATATGAAAAGTGGAAACTCACTACACTCGACTCCCAAATATTAATCGCACACCCAAGTGTTTACTAAACACACAGAAGAATTCCTAAATTCCCAATATGTAACTGAAAGGCCCAAAATATGTGACTTTGGACGTCACTTTCTTTTCTTTTTTTTTCTTTTTTTTTTCTTCTTTTTTTTTCTCTTTTCTTTTCTTTTCTTTTTTTTTCTCCTTTCTTTTCTTTTTTTTCTTTTTTTTTCTTTTTTTTTTAATAAATAATGTATTAAGCAAGTAAGTAAAAATGCATAATTGAGGTGGGTCCCACGGTGGCCTACAATTTTGGTATAATCCTTCCCCAAATCTTGAAATAAACTTGCATGGGAAATTCAAGTGATGGGCGTGTGGGGTCTACGGCTAAGGAAAGACTTACAACTTGGAGGGCAAGGTTTGACAATTTGGGTAAGAGTTTGGAAATTGGAAGATGTAGTGATAGTGGAACAAGAGAGGCACGCGGAACAATTTAATTCCCTCAATCCCTGTATAGCACATGGGAAATGAGAAGCAATTAGATTTTGGGTGGGGTCCACCGACAAGTCAATTACTTTCAATTTGGAATGTTGCACGTGCAATGCAAATTAAATGAATAGGTGGGTGGGGTCCGCTTGAAAACTACCTATTCTCCAAATTCTTGTATAGCACGTGAGCTTGATTTGTAAGGACTATTTTAATTCTTTTTCAACTCCAAATCTTCCTTCTGTAGCCGAATTATGAGACTCTTGTGTCCAAATCTCTTATCTAACCACCAAATTTCAAAAAGTGCGGCTCTAGGCAACTCCCATCAACTGATCACGCCCACACTTCTTGACATGGATGTCATGACACATGGCATCATGATTCCCTATTTCCCGGAAGGGCCGGTTTCAAAGGCACGAATAAAGAAGTTTATTAATTCTGTCTCTTTATTTTTATTTCAGGAAGCAGATAAACTGGAGCCGAAGAAGGAGCCCAAATTGAAGCTGCTGATGCAGGCGGACGAATACCGGAAGGGCCCGGGTCTCATTAATTTGGGACCCACCCCGTCCAGCTAAATCCGGAAGAAAGGAGACCTCCAGATGCACAAACAGATCAAAACAGCATAAGGAGGTCAACGGAGGGCCCCACAGCCGCCGCCGCCGCCGCCGTCGCCGCCGTCATCATCGGAGGTTCGCCGGAGCTCCGGTGAAGTCGCCGGAAGTTGGTCGGAATTTCGCCGGAAAGTCACCGGCACCGGTCAACGACCGGTCAACGTCGGAACAGTGTCGCCGGACTCAGTGGGCCCCATTCGGATGAAAGTTGGAGGAATTTCTTCATCTGTCGCGGAACAAGCCCCTTTGTCGCGGAGTTACCACTTTGTCGCGGAGTACCACTTTGTCGCGGAGTTACCTTTGTCGCGGAGTACCACTTTGTCGCGGAGTTACCTTTGTCGCGGAGTTACCACTTTGTCGAGGAACCCCCTCTAGCGACAAGGAGAGAGAACAAGATAGAGAGAGAGACCTGGTCGCGGAACAACTTTGTCGCGGAACCCCCTTCCGCGACAAAACCCCCTTCCGCGACAAGTCCCTTCCGCGACACAGTCCAGCATCGCGACCAAGTATGCCTAGCGCCACAAGGAGAAGGCTCGAGCCAGAAGAACCCCTGTCGCGGTGCCTTGCTTCGCGACACGACCCTCTTAGCGACAAAGCTTATCCAGTTTACTATTTCCTTGTATCCAGTTTGTTGAAAACATTGCTAAGGTTGTTTAATCTAGTTTTATGGGCTTCCTCTATATATATGAGGTCCCCAAGCATTTGTAACCACTTTGATATTTTTGAACAACTCATTTCATTGAATCAAAGTCACTTTTCTCTCTTGAGAGCCAACACTTGGTTCTCAACACTTTGTGAGTAAACCCTAGGTTCACCCACACCATTGAAGATTGGAATTTGCTTCAATGGCCTTATTGGAAGATGCACTCATGAAATCCATTTGTCTTGGGTAAATCTCACTTCCCTTGGATTTACTTAGTCCCCTTCTTCCAAAAATTCCCCTATCCTTTTATTTTTCTTTGTTTTGTGTTCTTGTTCATCTCCTTCATCCAAGGACCAACTTAGCAAGCAAACCGATCCATGGCACTTCTATCCCCACCCTAAGATTGAAATGAGCCTACTAAATATTGGCAAACACACGGAAATGGAGGAAAATGGGATCAGATTTGTGAAGCTCGAGAACACCTATGAAGATCTAAGTGAACAAGATGAAGATCATAAGAGCACTCAACAACACTCAAACCCTCATTTGGAATTTTTAGAAGCATATTGTCCAATTAAACACATAAACAATATTCCAAATGCACACATACACATATGAGAAGTCAAACAAGGGAAAACTAACAACAAACGCAAGAAAACACAAGATCAAGAAGCAAAATATGGTGATTTTCGGATTTTTTAACAAGAAAACACATAAACTTCAAACTAGCATAACTTTTGCATACGATGTCCGTTTTCGAAGATCTTTATATGTAAACACATCTACTCGACGAGGGGAACAAGAATATGTAACCAGATTTCAGAGATTCTGAACGAGTCAAAACCAGATTTTCGAAAAAGTGGACAGCAAGCTATTTTTGGTGTTTTTGAAGGATTTTTCAATTTTTATGGTTTTGTAACATATGGAAGAACAAGTAGAACCAACTTAAGCTCTGATACCAAAAATAAATTAAGCTGCCATGGATCTTTAGTTGGTCACTAACTTGCAAGAACACGAATAACAACGAATAGGAAAGGATAAGGAAGCAAACCACAACAAGAACCGAAGGGGGAAGCAACCAAAGGAGTAGAACCCGTGACCTCAACCCAATCCTCCAAGCTCGAGCCTTGATTTCGTAATCACAAGGATGCTTCAAGCCCAAGTGATGAATGTTTCCCAACAAGCAGTCAAAGGTGTGTGTGAGAGTGTTAGTAAACTCACAAGGATCTCTTTGAAGAGAGGAGTTAAAATATTCATTCAAGCAAAAGGTTCTGAAAGGGTGTGGGGGAGGACATATATATAGAGGTCCAAGCCCACAAGTACAAATTAAACAAGCCCATGAAAGTATTAAACAACCAAGGAAAGGAAAATGACTTATACTATTACAGTAATATGTCTACTTTTTAAAATACTAGAGGTAGTAAATAATATCCGACCATCTTCTGACTTGTCCGTTAATTGCCCGACGGTGGTGGTGGCCGACCTCCGGTCAACTTCCGGCCAATAATCCGGCGATGGCTTTTTACTTGAAAATTGGGGAATCTAAGTGGGATTCCCTCCAGCTTCTTCCAACTTGATCATCAGCAATGCTTCCGGATAGTCTCCTTCTCCTTTGTTGATTTCAGACTTGAATTCCTCAGACTTGAGAAGGTTGGCAATCCAGTCCATGAATCTTTTAGCCCGGCTCCTGGTGCATGGTCCTTCCGGAATAAGTAATGCAGCAGATTTGGCTTCCACGCCAACGGGCGACAATCGAAGATGGTAAGGGAAACTCGCCGGAAACAGGCAGCGCCATTTGGAGGAGCTAAGTCGTGCCTCGAGCTGTTGATCGGCGACGGGAGTGTGGATGATCGGAGATTGGGGAGGACGATGAGACTTCGCCGGTGTCGAGATGTGGCTGGTGATGACGGGAATGGAGGTGGCCGGAGACCGTTTGGAGACCAAGCTTGATGGTGATGAAGATAAACTGTTGCCGTGTCCCGAAATGGTCGCCGGCAGAGGAATGTGCAAATTGGTGTCTCAATTGTTTTTGCTGATGAAGTCCGTTTGGTGAAGATAATCAACCATGTGGGTCCCGCCAGTCTAGACTTGATCAAAATAATAAATGGAGTTGTTGATGCCAAAACCGTAGCAAATGGTAGTGGACGGGCTGCTCTCAAAGTGGGCCGAGAATTGTGAATTTCAAATAACTTGGGCTTCAATTTTTGACAATGGGCTCGGTTGGGCTTGATTAATTATTGGGATCCTCCTGTTGAATCAAATACTTGTTGGGCTTTAAATTGAACTGGGCCCAGGCCTGCATTGCTCGAATTAATTAATTTAGGCCCAGTGGAATTTTGACCCGGATTATCCTTCGGGTTGGTCCGGACATCCATGTCATTTTCTCTTATTTTATTTTATTTTGGGTTTTTATTGGGAGTCGAGTGTTGTGAGCTACCACTTTTCAAAATTTGGTGAGTTCACTTTTATTGTGAGGACTTGGAATTATTGGACTGCAATTGCCAATTAAAATCGTGACATAATTTCATTGCATTGCATTTCACATATTTCCTAGCGGTTGTTGATAGAGTCGAACATTGCATTTGTATCTTGCATTGTGCGTACGTAAATTCAGGCCTCACTCTCCGCCACTCGAAATTTGTTTGTGATCACTGTGGACTGCAGATTTATACCAGGTTGTGAATTAACCCAGCATTCAGCCATCGGGTTGTGAGCAAACTGAGTGATTTTACCGAGTGATCCAAATAAATTCCATCTTTTATTTTATTTTATTTTATTATTCTTATTATCTATAATATTTTCATCTTCTTTGCAGGTGCTACTTAATTCTTCTTGTTTAATTTTCTGAAATGGCAGGTTCAGGTCAACCTTCTAACAAGGATTTGATGGACATGTTGCAAAGAATGACTGCCCGTTTGGATAATATGGATCAGCGGATAGATGATTTGAATCATAGGGTTGATACCTTCAAAGACGACATGGTCATGCATGGTAACGCGGTACAATCGGAAACCATGAGGCGTCTTGAGTTGAAGATACAGGAGGTGTTTGACCGAACAACTCCACAGGCCACTCCACCTGCAACGTCCAGTACCCCTCGGAGCCATCAAAGTGGACCCCAGGGGTTACAAAGCCATGAAATGGATGAGACCGAAGCCGAGATCGAGGCCCAGCAGCAGGGACCCCGACACGCTGGTCGAAACAATCCTGTACCTCAGACACCCGCGAATCTACAACCGCCACGAGTACCTGCTCCACCCAGACCAGTCAGACATCAACAACGTGATTCCGATTCAGATCCCGACGAGGAGGTGTACCACAGAAACCCCCGCCGAAATAATCGTAATGACGAGCCCGACCGAGACTTGAAAGGGATCAAGTTCGACATTCCCCCATTTAAAGGAACATCCAATCCGAATGAATTTCTTGAATGGAAGCATTCGATGGAACTCATTTTCAACTGCCATAACTACGCAGATATCAAAAAGGTCAATGTGGCCGTCTGTGCTTTCAAAGATTATGCGTTGGTATGGTGGCAGAAAGTGACTCATGACATCCACCGGAATGGCTATGATCCTATTCAAACATGGGCCACGCTGACAAGGGCCATGGAGAACAGATTTGTACCATATCACTACCGTCAGGACCTATATGATAAACTTGTATTTCTTGTTCAAGGAAACAGGTCGGTAGAGGAGTATTATAAGGAAATGGAGACTCTCTTACTGAAAGCCGGAGTAGTTGAAGACGAGGGCATCACGAAGTCTAGATTTCTCAAAGGACTCCAAATCGAGATCCGAAAGGAGGCTAAGCTGCGACCATATGACACTTTGTCCGATTTGGTGGAGTTAGCCATGAAGCTTGAAACCGATGATCGACCTCGAGTGCAGAAGTACCGACAGGATTCCGAATCAAGTTCGCATAAACCTTGGGGTCAAAAGACGTTCATTCCAAGGGACGATAAGCCCAAGCCGAAAGGTTTCGAAATGGCCAAGGAATTTAAGACCTACCGTCCGGAAGGTCCTAAACCCGCGGTCATCGAGAGGCCTAAATTTGACAAGGATCGGAAGAAGGAAGTCACGTGCTTCAAATGCGGTCGGAAGGGACATTACTCACCTGAGTGTCCCTTCACCAAAAGAGCTGCACTCATGGAAGACGGATCTTGGAGAATAATAGACTCTGATGATGAACAACCTGAACAGGCTGAGAGAGAAGAAAATGTGGACTCCGATGACAGTGAAGAATTCTACGCTGCCGAGGAAACAGTTGAAGAGGATCGCATGCTAACTAATTTGGTGGCTATGCGGACTCTCAGTGCTGAACGATCAGAAGAAAAACCTCGATCTGACGAGCAACAGGAGAATTTATTTTATTGTCATTGTGATTTAAAGGGCAATGTTGCTTCTGTAATTGTTGACAATGGTAGTTGCACTAATGCTGTGAGTGCCTATGTTGTTCGCAGGTTAGGCATTCCAACTGAAGAGCATCCGAGTCCCTACCACCTCCATTGGATGAATGACAATAACGACCTTAAAGTCAACCGACGAGCCAAGATTCCTATCAAGATCGGGTCCTATTCTGAAAATGTCATTTGTGACGTCATTCCCATGACTGCCTGTCACATTTTACTGGGCCGACCGTGGTTGTATGATCGCGATGACAAATACAAGGGTCGTGCCAATTGTTTATCTTTTATTTTTAAACAAAAGAAAATAAATGTCAAGCCACTGTCTGTGAAAATGGTTCGGGCTGATCAAGAAATTCTGCGTGCTAACATGAAGAAGGACGAGGCAGAGCGAAAATTGAAGGACAAAGGAAAGACCCTCTGTATCGAGAGCACCTCTGCCAATCCTTGCCTACTGACGACTCGAACCGATTTTGAGCAAGCAATGCGCGCACCGACCTCAACAGGTGACACGAATCTCTCTCAAAACCCAAGATCAAAGTTATGCAATTACTTGTGAGAGAAAAAGAAGTGAAGAAAATTGGGCATGGTTTCGTTTAGATATAATGATATTTTGGGTTGCCAAATGACACAGTGGTGTCAAATGGGGATTAAAACAAGAAAATAAAAGATAAGGAAGCTTTACCAAAACCAAAGACAAGCTAAACTTGGAGTCACACCAAGTCATCAAATCTAGATTTTGGTTACACAATTTGAGAGCTTCAATCTCAAATTGATGATTTAGCCCAAGGAGTCACACCAAGGGTTGTGAGAATGAATCACTCAAGCTCACGGGTTTGATAATCGAGTCACACAATTATCTCCTTCAAGAATCACTCAAGAAGGGTGTTGTGGAATCACTCCAACAACTAGTTTGGTATCACACCAACAAGAGAGCAAAATGCTTCTAATTTCAATAATATTCAAAGTCTTACCCTACAAAGTGAAGGGGAGGCACTATATATAGTAGCCAAAACCCTAAGGTCAAATAAACCCTAACACTACATAAGGGTAAAATAGGAAATAAGGAAAATACATGAAAAACCCTAGAAAACATGAAAAATGGCATGCTGGGCAGATTGTGTCGCGGAACAGGATCGTGTCGAGATAGGGGGTATCGCGACTGGGACTCCGCGACTGGGTCTTCTGGCCTTTTGGAAGCTCCGTGTCGCTAAGCAGGGTCCGTGTCGCGGAACAGGGTCCGTGTCGCGGAACGTGGCTTCGCGACTGGGTCTTCTAGCCTTTGGAAGCTCCGTGTCGCTAAGCTCGGCTGTGTCGCTAAGCGGGTGCCGTGTCGCGGGGTTGGGGTTCGCGACAGAGGTGGTTTGGCGACAGGAGTCCTGAAAATCCAACAAGTCTAGAGCGGACCCCACAGTAGTTGTTCAAATTATTAAATGCCTTGTTGAAAGCTGAAATAAACTAAATTAAACAAAGTAACAGTCTATCCACTTCCGACCAGTGACCATTCTCCGACTGGTGGTCGACGGCGGCGCCGGCGACTTTTCCGGCCAGGTTCCGGCCAAACTCCGGCGAGCTCCGATCAACTTCCGGTGATGCTCCCAGCGGCTTCTCCGATCAGTCTCCGGCAACTCTTCCGGCGGCGGCGGCGGCTGTACTTTCCTTCTCCTCTTAGATTAAATTGGAAGGCCCATGCCAATTGGGCCAAGGCCGTTTGTATCGGACATTCCGGCATGCTTCTTCTGTTTTGCTGGAATCAAAACTGCTGGCGTAGCCGGAAGAACCACCGGACTGATGATTCCCACATTCCCGGAAGGACCCGTGTCCAAGCAGCGAGTCAAGAAATTCACAGATGCAATCTCCAAGTATTTCTGTGAAGAAGCTGATGAAAGGGAGCTGGAGAAGACAAAGGGAAGCAGAGCGGGACTGAAGCTGCTGCTTGAATCCCAACCGGAAGAAAGCCCGGGAGCCATCCCCATGGCCTCGGCAAGTTCGAGTTGAGTTCTGAGCTAAGGGAAGACCTCCGGATGCACAAGGAAGCAAATCAGCATAAGGAGGAAGAAAATGGATTCAGAGCCCAAAAATTCCAGACTTAGCCAAAATTTTGAGGAGGAGCCTCGCACTAACCTTGTCCAAGACTTCTCACGCTTTGTCCAAGACTTTGCTCGCTTTGTCCAGGACTTCGCTCACTTTGTCCGGAAGTTCGCTCGCGTTGTTCAGAACTTCGCTCGCTTTGTCCGAACCTTTCCTCGCGATGTACTGAACTTTGCTCGCGATGTACTGAACTTTGCTCGCGATGTACTGAACTTTGCTCGCGCTATACTGAACTTCGCCCTCGCTATACTGAACTCAGATTTTGGGCTTTCTCTTGGATTTTCGGCTCCCCTCGCTCTGTGCTCTCGCGGCGTTCCTCCGTTTCGACAAAGTAATGTCGCGAGGCTATTTCCCCGTTCTTTCTTATTTCCGTAATTTAGCTTATAAGCTTGTTGGGCTCTATCCCTTATGGGATTAATTAAGCCCATTAACTTTGTTTATTTTCTTAGTTAGTTGGTTAGGCCCATTAGGGTTGTTTACTTTCCTAGCCTTGTTTATTTTCTTATTTGGGTTGTTTAAACCTTTGTAATGTTGGTGGGCCTATATATAGTCCCTCCAACCCTAGTTGTAATCACTTTGCATTTGAATGAAAATCATATTTCTTGAATACAAAGTCACCTTGAGAGCTCCTTTCAAAGTGCTCTCAAACTTCTTGTGAAATCTTCCTTTGGAACTTCACACCATTGAATCGGGAAGCTAGTTTCAATGGAATTAATGGATGATGCAATCGAAGGAGACCACTTGTCTTGATTTAGTTCAAGTCCCTTGGTAAGTTTGGTTCAACTTCATCCATAGGCTTCACTATCTTCGTATTTGTTCTTCTTTTCGTTCTTCTTCTTTCTCCTCCGAATCAGGATATTGTCTTCAACAAGTATCGGTCTACGGCATAAAATATTATTTGGTATCAGAGCCAAACTTGTTGATTCAATAGGATTCATTTTCATCCATCCTTATTCGAAAAATACCAAAAATACATTTTCGGAGTTACTGTAGCATTGGGTTTCGTGCCTGAAACGTTAAAATTTTCACGATCAGGTTACATATTTGAATTCCTTGAGTCGAGCCCATCGATTTGCATATGTGGATTGTCAAATTTGGCCAAGAAACGAGTGAGATATGATTATTTGAAGTTTTTGAGTGTTCTTGAGCCAAAACTCATATTTCTAGCACTTTTGCTCTTTGATCGTCATATTTTCTTGTTGTTGAGTTGGTTTTCACTTATTTGACCCTCATTGTGTGGATTTGCATCATTACTCATTGCATTTTGGTCATGGTTTGTAAGATTGGTTGAACTAGTGCCTTGTTTGCTTTCGATTTTGTCAATCTGAAACTTCTTGGTTGGGGGAGACCTTTTTAAATCTGACCTGCTATATTGGGGTGAGTGTTTTCCACTATTTTTGGGTGTTATCTTTCATTTGGAATTGGTTTGGGGTCGATCGGAGTTCATTTAGGTACCGAAAAGTCAAAAATAAAAATACTGCCACAGTGAGTCCGCAAGTGACCTGTGTTTGAGCCTTCTTTTGAATTTGAAGATCTTCATAAATTCTGGGGATTCTTATATGAACAGAAAGATCTTCGAGTTAGCTTTCATTTGGCTTTTGAATCAATCCGTTTGGATAAGAATTGAGGGTGTTATGGCCATTTTGGTTGGAAGTGTCCAAAACTGAGCGGGGACCATAAACCAAGCGCGTGAGAGCGCGTGAAGGCGCGTATAACCGTCATTCTTGCGCCCAAAGTTTCCTATTTCGATAAGGTTTACATTTATTAATCCCCTCCCACGCTTTGTTATCATTTGGTGGGCAGAAACACCTCATTTCTGGACACAGCGTGAATTGAAATTCTGCTGCCAATCCAGTTTTGAGTAAAAATTATATTTCCCTTGATTTGGGGTACCTCCATCACCATACTTCCCATATACACCTCATACACTATTCTCAAACATACCATACCATATCCGAGTGAGTTACAATAAGGTGAATATTGGACTGGCACAATTGTGAAACCTAGCCCTTGAAGCCACTTGAGTATTTTACAATAAAGTGGATATTGGACTGGCACCTTTGTGAAACCAAGCCCTTGAAGTCACTTGAGTAACGAAACTATTACCTCTTGAGTGGAATATTTGGTGAGCTCTCTCTTCATAATTTGGTGAGGATTTTCCCCTTCTTTCGAACTTGATCAAAGGTGAGGATTGACTTATATCATTTTGCACTATTCTGTTTTGCACTATTCTGTTTTGCAAACCTATATCATTTTGCATTGCATATCACACACAAGTCATTGCTTTCTTTGATTGAGTCGAACATCTCACCTTGCATTCGTGATTTGTGCGTACATCACTTCCACTCCTTGCATCTGAAGTTACTACTGTTGAGCAAGCTTGTACTGATTTTGGTGTTGGAACCAAGGGTAAGTGACCTCGAGGTTGAGGCACAGTGAGTCATACCTGTGAGGCACACTACATATTGCTGCACTACTTTTTCTAACTCTTTATATCTATAGCTACTTTGTCTTTGAGATGGCAGGAGACATGGAAGGAAGCAGCAATGCTATCATGGAGATGTTAAGAGCCATGGATAAGAAACTAGGTTCCAATTCCACTAATATAGCAGCTGTAACTAAACGTGTTGAGGAAGTGAATACCCGTGTTGATGAGATTGTTGATGACATTGCAGGTCGGGTACGGTTCCAGAACGAGGTGATTCAGCGGGAGGTGATGAACCGAGTCGAAAGGCGATTGGAAGAGGCTTTCTTTCCTACACCCTCCTCTCAGAACACTACACCTCCAGCGCCATCAGTAACCCCAACTGCTCCCCGAATCATACCAGGAGGTACTATCGGAGTTTCCCAGACTGATATGGCTACCGCTGAGGAAGCCATAGCTGAACAGGAACTGCACTACAGCACCTTCAACAGACATTCAGGGATCAGTGGGCCTAGGCCACCACCTCCTCCGGCACCAAGGACAATTCCGACGGGGCAACCGGGATTCAGAACCGAGGATCCTCTAGCCATGCCTCCACCGGTGGAACCACCTCACCTGGGATTACCTCCACCACCTCCACCTGCTGCAAATGCTGCTAGGCATAGATTGGAGTTTGATCAGGATGATGATGAAGACGCACGAGTTGATGATAATCTGAAATGCATCAAGTTTACCATTCCTTCCTTCAGAGGAACCGGTGATCCGAATGAGTTTCTAGATTGGAAGCACTCAGTGGAGATGATCTACAACTGCCACAACTATTCTGATGTGAAGAAAGTTCAGCTAGCAGTGACAGAATTCAGGGATTATGCACAGTTATGGTGGCAGAAATTTGCTATGGACAACCATGCTGCAGGGCGTCCACAAGTCACCAACTGGGAATACTTATTACAGATCATGGAACGAAGGTTCGTCCCTCATACCTACAAGCCTGATATGTATATGAAAGTGATCAGCTTAAAGCAAGAATCCAGGACGGTTGAGGATTACTACCGAGAGATGGAGATGCTTATGATGCGGGCTCAATTCAATGAGGATCCACTGATTACTTTGACAAGATTTGCCAAAGGATTGAGGCCCGAGATCTTTGAGGAAATGGACATGCGAGGATACATCAACATCACTGACTTGGTAAGAAAAGCTAGCAAGTTTGAGGCTCAGCTAAAGAGGAGAAGTCACAGGGTGTCTGCATCTGGCAGCTACAACCCCAACAAACCATGGTTAATCCGACCCTCTGAAAGAACTAAGCAGACACAACCACAGCCACAGGGTCGTGATGACAAAGGCTACAAGCCAAAAGGATTTGAACTGGGTCAGAATTTCAGGGCTTATAATCAGAATGACAGAAACAGACCACCAGCTCGTGAGCAGAACCAACCAAAGGACAAGAAGGAAGTCACTTGTTGGAAGTGTGGAAAGAAAGGTCACTATGCCAATGAGTGCCATACACAAAAGAGAGTGGCCATGCTTAACACTGGAGAAGAAGAAAAGCCTGTCATTGAGATTGAACCAGGCGTGTTTAGACTTTATGATCCAGAAGGAGAGATTGATTTTGAGGACAGTGATCCCCAAGAGTATCATATCGATGAGCCAACCAATCCTGAAATTGACAACAATGAAGAAGAGGATGTCAACCTGTTAGTGGCCATGAGAGTATTGAATGTTGACAAGGAACCAGAACAGACTCCTAATGAACAAAGGGAGAATCTTTTCCATTGTCGATGCACTATTTTAGGCAATAATGCCACTGTTATTGTTGATAATGGTAGCTGCACTAATGTGGTTAGTTTATATACTGTTCGCAGGTTGCAGTTACCAGTTGAAGAGCATTCCAAGCCTTACCTATTGCATTGGATGAACAACAGTGGAAAGACCAAAGTGACACAGCAAGCTTGGGTTCCCATCACCAAGGGCACCTATTCAGAAAAGGTTCTATGCGATGTAGTCCCAATGAATGCTTGTCACGTGCTGTTAGGAAGACCTTGGCTATCTGACAAGGATGCCACCTATAGAGGAAAGTCGAATGTGCCATACTTCAAGCATGGACAGAAGGATTACTTGTTTAAGCCATTACCAGTAAGGGCGGTAAGAGCAGACCAAGAGAAGTTAAGGGAAAAGACTGCTAAGGAAGAGGCACTTTTCAAGGCAAAGTCTAAAGGAAAAGCCAAAGAAGGGCAATCAAGTGAAGATTCATGCAACTTGGATCAATGTCTTATATTGACCAAGTCTGAGTTCAAGCAAGCTGCACTAGAACCCGAGTTTTCAGGTCACTGTTTCCTTGCTTTAATTAAACCATATGATTCTGTTAATAGAACTTTATATGCTACACCTGATTTGCCTATGGAATTTTCTAGGATGCTTGATAGGAACAAAGATGTGTTTCCAGAAGATATACCTGCTGGTTTACCACCACTTAGAGGAGTTGAGCATCGAATTGACTTCATGCCAGGAGCCTCAATACCTAACAGACCCACCTACAGAATGAACCCTGAGGAGACAAAGGAGGTTCAAAGACAAGTACAAGCCTTGTTAGATAAAGGCTGGGTTCGAGAGAGCCTCTCACCCTGTGCAGTTCCAGTCCTCCTAGTTCCTAAGAAGAATGGCGAATGGCGGATGTGTGTGGACTGTCGTGCAGTCAATGCCATTACTGTGAAATACCGCCATCCTATACCGAGGCTGGATGACATGTTAGATGAGTTGGGTGGTGCAAACATATTCACAAAGATCGACTTGAAAAGTGGCTACCATCAGATCCGGATGCAACCCGGGGATGAGTGGAAGACTGCTTTCAAGACCAAACTCGGTCTATATGAGTGGCTCGTCATGCCATTTGGGCTTACCAATGCACCTTCTACTTTTATGCGCTTAATGAATGAAACACTTAGACAGTTTATTGGGAAATTCGTAGTAGTCTATTTTGATGACATTCTTATTTATAGTTGCACTAATGATGATCATGTTTCCCATGTTCAACAGGTTTTGAACCAACTAAGGAAGGTACAGCTATATGCCAACTTCGAGAAGTGTGTTTTCTGTGTACCAGAGGTCACATTCCTTGGATTCGTAGTTGGAAAAGATGGGTTAAAGGTGGACGAATCAAAGATAAAAGCTATTTCAGAATGGAAGCCGCCAACCAGTGTGCATGAGGTTCGTAGTTTTCTCGGATTGAGTGGTTTCTTCAGAAGGTTCGTTCCACAGTTTAGTGTTATAGCAGCCCCAATTACTTCATTGCTTAAGAGAGAAAATCCATTTAAGTGGGGAGCAACACAACAAAAGGCATTTGATGAACTCAAGGACAAGCTCACTCATGCCCCTGTCTTAGCATTACCAGACTTTGAGCTACCATTCGAGATTCAAAGTGATGCTTCAGGAACTGGTATGGGCGCTGTTCTATTACAGGAAGGTCGTCCAATAGCATACTATAGCGAGAAGTTCAGTGGAGCACAACTGAACTACTCCACTTATGACAAGGAATTATATGCTATTGTGCAAGCTCTAAGAACATGGCAGCATTACTTGAGAGGCAGAGAGTTCATCATTCACACCGATCATGAGACCTTGAAGCACATCAAGATACAAGGGCAGCTGAGTAAGAGACATGCTAGATGGAGCACTTTTATCGAGTCATTCCCATATGTGATTCGGTACAAGAAAGGCAAAGACAATGTGGTTGCTGATGCACTTTCAAGGAGACTGACATTGGTTTCATTTGCAACCACCAAGCTGATTGGGTTTGAGCATGTTAAAGACCAGTATGCTACTGATGATGATTTTGGAGAGGTCTATAAGAAAACTGAGCAGAGGAGCTTCGAGAAGTTTTCACAACTGAATGGATTCCTTTATTTCGAGAACAGGTTGTGCATACCAAAAGGATCCATTAGAGAATTCCTGATTCAAGAGGCACATGCAGGTGACCTCATGGGACACTTTGGCAAAGATGCAACATTGGGAGTACTTTCTGAGCGATTCTACTGGCCGGGTATGAAGAAGCAAGTGATCGACTACATTGCTAAGTGCCTCGTCTGTCTAAAGGCAAAGTCCACAGTGAAGCCACATGGCTTATATCAAGCACTACCTGTGCCAAAAGGACCTTGGATCGACATATCAATGGATTTTGTACTTGGGCTACCTCGGACTCCAAGAGCCAAAGATTCTATCTTTGTGGTAGTGGACCGATTCTCCAAGATGGCACATTTCATTCCATGTGCAAAGACCAACGATGCTAGACACATTGCCAAGCTATTCTTCAAAGAAGTGATACGTCTTCATGGAATACCAAAGACCATAGTGTCTGATCGGGATGCTAAGTTTGTGAGCTACTTCTGGAAAGGCTTGTGGAGAGAAATTGGCACTCAACTCCTGTTTTCAACTTCCTACCATCCTCAAACAGATGGTCAGACAGAGGCGGTAAATCGGGTATTAGGTAATCTTTTAAGAATTATCACTGCCTCAAGTTCAAAGAGTTGGGATGAATGTTTACCCCATATTGAATTTGCTTATAATCGCCACATTCATCGTGCCACCCACATGTCTCCCTTTGAAATTGTGTATGGCTTTAACCCCCTAACCCCACTTGATTTGTTGCCACTACCTTGTAGTGAGCATTTAAACACTAATGGCAGGGACAGGGCGGACGCAATCAAGGCCTTACACAAGGATGTGAGAGACAGCCTACTGAAAGCAACCGAACACTATGCTAGATATGCCAACAGAGGTCGGAAGAAGCTGACCTTGAAGCCCGGAGATTGGGTTTGGGTACATATGCGTAAGGAAAGATTTCCCGCACAAAGGCATGGGAAGTTGGCACCTCGCGGGACAGGACCTTACAAAGTTTTGGAGAAGATTAATGATAATGCTTATCGGATTGAGCTACCTGATACATACAATATTAACCCAACCTTTAACATTGCAGATCTTTCTCTTTATGAACGGGACGAGGAGCTGGAATCTGATCGGTTGATGGATCAACCTCCCCAAGGGGGTGGGGATGGCGTAGCCGGAAGAACCACCGGACTGATGATTCCCACATTCCCGGAAGGACCCGTGTCCAAGCAGCGAGTCAAGAAATTCACAGATGCAATCTCCAAGTATTTCTGTGAAGAAGCTGATGAAAGGGAGCTGGAGAAGACAAAGGGAAGCAGAGCGGGACTGAAGCTGCTGCTTGAATCCCAACCGGAAGAAAGCCCGGGAGCCATCCCCATGGCCTCGGCAAGTTCGAGTTGAGTTCTGAGCTAAGGGAAGACCTCCGGATGCACAAGGAAGCAAATCAGCATAAGGAGGAAGAAAATGGATTCAGAGCCCAAAAATTCCAGACTTAGCCAAAATTTTGAGGAGGAGCCTCGCACTAACCTTGTCCAAGACTTCTCACGCTTTGTCCAAGACTTTGCTCGCTTTGTCCAGGAGTTCGCTCACTTTGTCCGGAAGTTCGCTCGCGTTGTTCAGAACTTCGCTCGCTTTGTCCGAACCTTTCCTCGCGATGTACTGAACTTTGCTCGCGATGTACTGAACTTTGCTCGCGCTATACTGAACTTCGCCCTCGCTATACTAAACTCAGATTTTGGGCTTTCTCTTGGATTTTCGGCTCCCCTCGCTCTGTGCTCTCGCGGCGTTCCTCCGTTTCGACAAAGTAATGTCGCGAGGCTATTTCCCCGTTCTTTCTTATTTCCGTAATTTAGCTTATAAGCTTGTTGGGCTCTATCCCTTATGGGATTAATTAAGCCCATTAACTTTGTTTATTTTCTTAGTTAGTTGGTTAGGCCCATTAGGGTTGTTTACTTTCCTAGCCTTGTGCCATGGATCGGGGATTGGATACGATTTACAAACAAGAACAAGATGAAATCAAAGATAAAAGGATAGGTGAGATTACCTCATTGGATACTCAATATTGGATTTACTAACACATAAGTGTTCATCAATCCCTCAACCGATATCCTCAAGGTGTCGATACGATTGAGCACACCTCAAATACTCAAAAGGAATCCAACCTTGGTGGAAGAATTCATATGACCTTTCAAACAAAGAAAATACACTCTCCAAGTGTTCATCATTTTATTCATTTCAAAAGGTTAATGGCAAAGTGTTGGGAATGGCCTATTTATAGGCATTCCAAAATACAAGCAATTAAACAACTAGGAACTAAGATTAAACAACCCTAGAAAATAAAACAAGTGTTCAAACTAGTGACAACTACGACGCTATACTCAAAATGGGACTACGTGAGACTCCCCAAAATGGTTGGCGTCGTAATATGGCTGGTTGGCCAGCATCGTCGGTGGGAGATGGAGTTCGCCGGAGATGAGAGGATTGGCCGGAGATGGATTTCGGAAGCCGACTATGACGGAGATACAAGCTGGCGCCCTCGGAGATGACTGGGGCGAAGCTCAAGGTGGCCGGGCAGTGGCAGGATGAGGGTGATCGGCGATGGAAGCTTTTCCGGAGAAGAGTTGCGGCGAATCAGGGTTTTCTTCTTCGTCGGAGCTTCGGTTTTCGGGGACTCGCCGGAACATTGGAAAGGTGGCCGGAACTGTTGACATGGACGAGGGTTCCCCATTCTCGATGGCCAATAAAGGTGGAAGGGAGGCCGCCGGACTGTTGCTGCGGTTGAAGTTATCGGCGATGGTGGTCGGCCGACTGGGTGTGGCGGACGACTAGCAAGATGACTCCCATGGCTGTTGCTGTGTTGTTCCGAGATGGTGGGTGAGGGACAGCTCGGTCGGAGATGGTGGAAGTGGTGGCTGCGGATCCACGACAGTGGTGAAGCGGTCGCCGGAAAGAGGCGAGGCTGCGGCCCTTGTTGAAGGTGACGATCGGAGACGAGAGCCCGTGTCCGCTGTTGACGAGGAGCGCTGCCGGAGTGACGAGGACGATGGTAGGGACGGCGGGTGATGATGATCAGAGTGTGGTTGGACGGGGCGAGCCACGGCGAGTCGACGACGACCAGGTCGGGGAAGAAGATGACCGTTGGGGGAGGAAGACCTGCTAACGTGATATGGTACTGCGTGGGCTTTGTTGAGCTGTGCATATTAACGCAAGTAGATCCAGCGTGAGTGCTTACTGAGTGCAGAATCATAACGCAAGACCAACATGCGTTCTGCGGAGCTGGGCCAATTTTAGTTCCTTTTCTACTTTGTTGGGCTTCTAATTCCTTTGGGCCAAGGCTTCTTCTTCTCGTTTCAATTAATCCAAGCCCAAATAAATCCGGGTTCAGATCATCGAAGTGGTTGATCCGGGCATCCATGCCATCCTCTCCCCCTTCAAAAGCTTTGAACTTCAAAGCCGGAAGATGAGTTGCTTCAGTAGGATCAACCATAAAATTTAGCCCTGCATATACCGGAAATCCGTAAATCTCGCATTTTTGAACTAATTCTGTAAAACAAAATTTATCAATAAAATTATCAGAAATATGATCCAGAATGCAGAGATATTCGTCAGCTTCGGCTCTCAGTTTGAATTCCAGTTGGACGCCCTTCTTGGCTCGCAATTTCCACGCCCTGCAAAAATCATGACAAATATCAGGTGACTTAATTTTGTCAAGATTCAGAACAATCTCACCTGGTTTGCTTTGGAATGTGTCATCTTGATTTTCTTCAGTACCTGCAACAATATTAAAGTTAGATGCATTATACTCATTAAGCTTATAAAAACTATCAGTATTGCGAAAAATTAAAGAACAGAATTTTGTTTGGCCCTCAGAGGCCTGTTTCGCAATTCTGCTTGTGGCTTGTTGATTCTTGGCTTTCTCTGCTTGGGATGCCTTGTAGGCCGCTTCTTCACGCCTTATGTTCTCCTTCAACTTTTCTCGATCAATCTGAACTGTTCTTGGAGACAACGATTTGATGATGTACTTCCTTTGCTCATGCGTGAATGTGATCAGATTGGCACGTCCTTGATAAATTGCATCTTTGTCAAAAAGCCATGGACGTCCTAGCAATACGTGGCAAGTACTCATCGGAATCACATCGCACATTATTTCCTCGAAATATGTTCCGATGGCAATCGGAATCCTTGCGCGCTTGGTGACTTTAGTGACCCCGTGCTCGTTGACCCATTGCAATCGGTATGGCTCATCGTGTTCTTCAGTCGGTAGTCCTAACCTGCGAATGACGTACAAGCTGACGACATTAGAACAACTCCCATTATCCACTACAAGAGATGCAAGATTATTTAAAATTTCACAGTGGCAATGGAACAGATTTTCCCTTTGTTCCAATTCAGTGCAGATCGGGTTAACTTCTTTGACTGTGTCCGATGTTCTAGTAACCACAAAGGAGGAACGTGTTCGGTCTCCTTTATCATTTGATTCTAGCTCCTTTGGATTATCACGGATCACAATGATCTCTTTTCCTTTCCTCTCGGCACGCTCAGCTTCTTCATGAGTTCTCAATTGCCTTTTGTGAGTAAAGGCATTTATGTCTGCTTTCTTGAGCATGGTTTCGTTCAGGGCCTTCAGCGCGTCCAAGATGTCTGTAAATCTGGACTCCGGATCAGGGGGTGATGGAGGTTCTAAATCAGGGGGTTTGCGCTTCCGCGTGACGCCAAAATCATCTTTCAGAATGGCTTCAAGTTCTGCATCGAGCTTGTACCGCATTCTTTGCTCAACGGAGTTCATGACTTGCTCATAAATTTGTTGCGGATCCAGAAGCCGGTGATCTGCATTTATCGAAAATTTTTTAAGCTCAGCAGTGAATTTATCAGATAAAGAATTAATTTCAGAAATAATGAATGCAGTTATTTCTTCCCTGAATTGAGCAATTAATTTTGAAATTTCTGAAGAACAGCTGGCCGTTAGATCGGTAGTCGGTAACTGTTCGGCTCGCTCAGCTATTTGTTCTTCCAATATGTTACCCAATTGCTCCAATTCATACTCCAACTTCCCCTCAATCTGTCCTGCTATCTTCTCAAGCTGGTCTTCAATGGTAGCATTTAATTCCTTCTCAGATTGACAGAATAGACTTTTAATCCTTTCTGTTATCTTCTGACCATGACGAGCAGCAAAGTCCTTGACAGATTTCTGGAGAAATGAGGTGATCGCATCCAACTTAAGCTCAACTTCAGTAGTGGAAACTATGATGTGCTCGTGCAGTTCATCGGTCTGTCGGTCCATTTCTTCAGCAAGGAACTCGACCTTTTCATTCAACTTTGTGGATAAATTTCCAACACGGTGATCCACTTGCACATTCAATGCTCTTTCAAAATCTGTGGCAAGTTGATCCAACCTTTCCTCGAAGTCTTCAGTAACTTCGCTAATTTTCTGATCCATCTTGTGCTCTAAGGCTTCAGCCTTTTGATTGCCTTCAGTAGCAACCTTGTGCAGCTTCCCATGCATTTCTGAAGAGAGACTGGCATTTTTCTTCTCAATTTTGCTGTTCACCTTCTTGAACTCGTGGGTCATTTCAGCCTTCATCTCTTTCATATCATGACTCATGGAATCCATGCTTGCATTCAGGCTCCTCAGTAATTCCATTATTTCAGCACTAGTAGTTCCTGCCATATCAGAAAGACAAACTAGATATATGTATAATGGGTTAGTGAAAAATCAACTGAAATATATAGAGTCATCTCGCAACTGTTTCTCTCTCTGTAGGTCCGAATTCTCCACCGGTTGGTTCCTAATAATCCGGATAATGTTCAATCGTATCAACCAACAATCAGATGGTGAGTAAAATAAAATTATTGGACGCACAGTGCAAGAATCAGAATGCAATGTTCGACTCTATCAATGAAAGGCACAGATTCTGTGTGTGATTGTAGTGCACAAATTATAGTTTGCAAATTTAATCAGCCTGCAAGCAATAAATCCGATTCCTCACAATTTTAAAGTGCAAAGTAAAAACCTCACAAAATAAAACACTCGGAATCACAAATGTATGCCTCACACACAAACCCAATAAATACAACCAGACTGCTGATAAGGGTGACCGGGTAAAAACTTCACTGTTGAGGAACTCCAATATCTACAATTGCAGACAGAGCTTCAACTTCTGTGATTTGTGAAATATATCAGAGGAACGGTGACAAGCACTTATTCCTCGGGGAATTCCATTGTCAAGTGTAAACACTGACGGAACTTCAACCCGATAGATCGTTCGTGATTTAAAACAGTGAAATCGCACAGTAAAATAAATACCCAATTTAATTTAACCAATTGAACAATAAAAATAATTGCCCAATTAATTAAATCAAATTTTATACTACAATTCAATTAGTGAAGACCCACTTGCTGATTTTGGTACTACAATTCCACGAATTTGGACAATTAGGGGCGGATGAGACAAAGTTGAATGTGTTGGCTTCAAGTCCTCAATTTGTGGTTGGTGGGACCCGCGACAATTGAAAATTTAAATTTTATCAAACCAACTCCCGTTTTTTATTTTTTGCACGTCCCTTTCGTACATGTCCCTTTGGCCCCCCCTTTACCAATTGTCTACCACAAAATCCCCTAAACACCCTTGAATTTTGCCTTTATGGATCAAATAAAAGTTGTCAAGAACATTTTGAAGAATACTTGAAGGTCTTCAAGATCAACCAAGAACACTATAAATATGAAGAACACTCAAAACCTTAAATTAAACCCAACACTCAATATCACTCAACACTCATGGATTTAATGTTGCATAATAACCAATTAAGCATACAAACCAATAATTAATGCAATTATAATCCACACAGTGAGTAGAAACAACAAATCACAAAATCAAAAAGCAAAATATGGAGATTTTTGGATTTTTGGTGAAGAACATCAAGAACTTGCTTGAATTTTCAAATGGCCATAACTTTGGCTCCCGATGTCCGTTTTTGATGTTCTTTATATGCAAACCTATGTATTCGACGAGAGGAACAAGATTATGGACTCAGATTCAACAAAAACTGAACGACCAGTGACTCGAATTTCTGAACAGTGGGCAGAATTTCTTGTTCTAGGGTTTGGAAATGGATTTTTGGTGAAGGAAATGATTTTTGGAAAAATTTGGGCAGCATAACCCCTTGGAATGGGTGATATAATATTGCTAAATGAAATATGCTTCCAAATGGTGAGGTGAAACACAAGATCAAACCCAAGAAAAATGAAGAAAAATATTTTTGGTGAAAAATGACCAAGAACTTCAAAAATTCATAGAAAATTGATCCCTTGGCCAAATCGGAAGAACTTTATATGAATCTCTATGTAATCGACCCAACAAAACCGAATATGAACTCAGAATTCAGAGAATGTGGCCTGAGCAAAACGGTTCTGACGTGAACAGTACACAGAAACCTTGTTTTTGAGTTTTTGGAATTTTTGGAGTGAAAAGGAAATGGTAAATCGATCCAATCTAGGCTCTGATACCAAGAGATGCCATGGATCGGGGATTGGATACGATTTACAAACAAGAACAAGATGAAATCAAAGATAAAAGGATAGGTGAGATTACCTCATTGGATACTCAATATTGGATTTACTAACACATAAGTGTTCATCAATCCCTCAACCGATATCCTCAAGGTGTCGATACGATTGAGCACACCTCAAATACTCAAAAGGAATCCAACCTTGGTGGAAGAATTCATATGACCTTTCAAACAAAGAAAATACACTCTCCAAGTGTTCATCATTTTATTCATTTCAAAAGGTTAATGGCAAAGTGTTGGGAATGGCCTATTTATAGGCATTCCAAAATACAAGCAATTAAACAACTAGGAACTAAGATTAAACAACCCTAGAAAATAAAACAAGTGTTCAAACTAGTGACAACTACGACGCTATACTCAAAATGGGACTACGTGAGACTCCCCAAAATGGTTGGCGTCGTAATATGGATGGTTGGCCAGCATCGTCGGTGGGAGATGGAGTTCGCCGGAGATGAGAGGATTGGCCGGAGATGGATTTCGGAAGCCGACTATGACGGAGATACAAGCTGGCGCCCTCGGAGATGACTGGGGCGAAGCTCAAGGTGGCCGGGCAGTGGCAGGATGAGGGTGATCGGCGATGGAAGCTTTGCCGGAGAAGAGTTGCGGCGAATCAGGGTTTTCTTCTTCGTCGGAGCTTCGGTTTTCGGGGACTCGCCGGAACATTGGAAAGGTGGCCGGAACTGTTGACATGGACGAGGGTTCCCCATTCTCGATGGCCAATAAAGGTGGAAGGGAGGCCGCCGGACTGTTGCTGCGGTTGAAGTTATCGGCGATGGTGGTCGGCCGACTGGGTGTGGCGGACGACTAGCAAGATGACTCCCATGGCTGTTGCTGTGTTGTTCCGAGATGGTGGGTGAGGGTGACGAGGACGTCCCGACTTCAACAATCAATTTCATGAAGTCAAAACATGGAGATTGCATCATGTTGACAAGGGAAGATGGAGATTAGAGCTTGAAAGAAGGAAGGAGGCAATTTGGAGACAAAGAGAAGATTTTAGGACAAGGCATAGAACATGTTTGCCTATGTTTCCATTACATATGTAAAAACATTCTTGTTGAGATGTCTTGACACATGAGTGAGTTAGGCATGATCTCATTAGGACAAATGTGATGAGACATGAGTATACTAGGTTGCCTAGGTTAGTACTAGGTTATTGTCCTAGAATTGGTTGTGTTTGTTAGGAGTTAGCCTTGTTGGGGGTTAGCTTTGTTAGGAGTTGAACACAAGGGCCTTGTTTGGCACCTTGGCCGCCCCATTTTCCATTTTTGGGGCTTGGAGTTCGGCCATGGAGGATCTATAAATAGATCCTCCCCAACACTTGTATCACTTACCTTTGAATCATAATAGAATTCCTTTACTTTTGAATTTGAGAGTGTGAGAGAGAGTCTCCAATTCCAAATTCCCTCTTGAGTGGTAGTTAGAACCATCAAGAGTTGATATTCCCTTCTTCTTCCCTCATCAAGCGTCGGCCATTACCACCATCACCACCATGGCCGTGTGCATCCAAGGGAGAGGATTGATCAAATCGGTTCCAAGGGCTTAGCAACTTTGGGGTCGTGACACGCGGAGCTCGGAGGAAGCTTCACGGGGTCAAATCTTGGGAGATCAAGCAAGGCGGCGGACGGTTCCACCGTAGAAGGGTCGGGGTCGCTCGAGTCTACTTGGATGAACAAGATCACTTCCTTCATCATTTCCAAGTAATTCCATCATTTTCTTGTTCTTTGATTCTCGGCCACTTGGCCATTTTCTTCTCTTGATTTTGTGCCTTTGATTCTTCTTTTCGGTTTAGACACATAGATCCATGGCATAAATTTTGGTATCAGAGCCTTGTCTAGATCGAAAATTCCATGTATTAGTGAATAGGATCACACGCCATGTTCATCTCTTCCATGTGGCGGTTTATGTGAATTTTCATGTTGATTGTTGCTTTTGATTCAATTCCATGTAATTTTGCTTCTTTTGATCATTCCATGTATTGTTGATTTTGGACTTTCCTTGTAATTTGGACTTTGGACACTCGTTGTTGAATTCGGAGCCCTTGTTGAATGCCGTTGGTGCTAGTTTTCACTTTTTCCTAATCTTGATTGTATGTTAATGCATGTTTTAGCATCTCGGGGTGATTGTTGAAATTTCTTCCAACAAGAGTGATAGGGCCGAGAGTGGGATTCAATTTAGGGGTGGTTTTGTTGAATTTTTAGCACTTGTTGAAAGTAGTGTAAAATTGGTTAAGGGAAGTTTACTTGCACATGGGTGGTTAGTGGAAGTTAGGGACATTAAGACAAACTAGGATGTTTCCCCATTTTTAGGACATATAAGGATGTTTCCCCATTTTTCTTACATAGGGGTTATGGTTTTTCTTTTTGTTTCTTGTTGTTAGTCATTTTTCACTTGCTCAAATTTTTGGCTTGTTGAATTTTTCTCGTCGTGATTGTTGAATTTGCTATTGGCCTAGTAAAAGTGCATTTTTGACAAAAGGCAAATCTCAACACTAGTAAAAGCCGAGATTATATAAAAAAAAAAAAAAAAAAGTGAAAATCGGCGCAAAAAGAATTATGGCCGAGAGCAAAAGATAAAAAAAAAAAAGAAATTGCGGGAGGCCGTAGCACTTGTTGAATTTTTTTTGGAGTCTCGTCTCAATTGTTGAATTTTGGTGTGAGTTGTTGCTTCTTGTCTTTGCCAAAGGATTGTTGAAATCTAGGGCATTTGACAAACTCACCACTTTGCCAAAGGATTGTTGAAATCTAGGGCAATTTGTTGAATTTTGAGTCTTGCCAAAGGGTTGTTGAAACCTAGGTGGCGTGGTAGCCAAATCTGCAACACTAATTATCCCAGCTGGACCATGCTCCCGGAGCCGGACCAAGAAGTTCACTGACCGGATTGCAAGCCTTCTCAAGTCTGAGGAATTCCAAGTCGAAATCAACAAAGAAGATGGCCACAATCCGAAAGCATTGATCATGATACAGCTCGATGAGACCGGAGGGATTCCAACCATGGGATCCCCAATTTTGAAGAAGTAAGCCATCACCGTCGCCGGAGAGTCGCCGGAAGATGACCGGAGAAGTCGTCGGAGCATCGGAGCATCACCGGAAGGTCAAACGGAGCTTGCCGGAAAGTTGGCCGGAAGTTGGCCGTCGCCGGAAAGTCGCCGGAAGATGACCGGAGAAGCCGCCGGAGCACCGGAGCATCGCCGGAAGGTCAAACGGAGCTCGCCGGAAAATTGACCGGAAGTTCGCCGGAGGTCGGCCGGAACCACCGCCGGTCGCCGGACAAATTTTGGTCAAAGTCGGAAGATGGTCGGATAATATTAGAAATTAATGTAATAGTATAAGACTTCAAATTTTGGGAGAAGGCTTTGTCCCTATCCTTTGTCCTTAAGCGCTTTGTCCCCAAGCCACACATAGAGACAAAGCCCTGCTTAGAGACAAAGGGTCTTGTCCCCAAAGCTCTGTCGCTAAGCAGACTCTGTCGCTAAGCAGGCTCTGTCGCTAAGCAGGCTCTGTCGCCATGCTCTGTCGCCAAGCAGGCTCTGTCGCCAAGCCATGCATAGGGACAAAGTCCTGTTTGGCGCCCAAGTCGCCAGTTTAGCGCCCAAGGCCTTATTTTTCGTCCCTTTTTCATTTTTCTTCCTTTGTAAGTGTTCCTAGGGGTTTTGGCACTATATATATGCCTCCCCCATCATTTGTAAGACTCATCTTTTGTCTTGAATGAAATCTACTTGATATTTCTCTCAAAAGATCACCTTGTGAGTTTACACACACTCTCACAAACACCTTTGAATGCTTGTTGGGAAACATTCATCACTTTGGACTTGAAGCATCCTTGTGATTATTAAACCAAGGCTTGAGCTTGGAGGATTGGGATGAGGTCACGGTTCTAACACCTTGGTTGCTTCCCCTTTCGGTTCTTGTTGTGGTTTGCTTCCCTATCCTTTCCTTTCCCTCTTGTTCCTGCAAGTAGTAACCAAGGGATCCATGGCATCCTAAGTTATTTGGTATCAGAGCTACACTTGGTTCTACTTGTTTTTCCATAAAAATCGAAAAATCCCAAAAACTTGTTCTTCACCATTCCCCATTTGGAACCACGTTCCATTTGGCAATTATAATCAACCATTCCTAAGGGGATATGCTGCCCAAATTTTTCCACACCCTTCTTCTCCTCCAAAAATCCACCGAAAAACCCTAAAAATAGTTGCTGTCCACTTTTCCGAAAGTCTGGTAACAGCTCGTTGAAAATTTTCAAAATCTGACTTCATATTCTTGTTCCTCTCGTCGAGTAGATGTGTTTACATATAAAGTTCATCGAAAACGGACTTCGGAATCAAAAGTTATGGCCGATTGAAGTTTTGGTGTTCTTGTTCACATAAATCCGAAAATTGCAAAAATATTCAAGTTTTCTTGTTGATGCTTGCTGCCCCAATTTGTTATGGTTGTTTGAACCTTGTTATTTTCCATTGTGTGTTTGTATTGCATCATATTAGAGTTTAACTCATTATTTGAGCAATTTAAACACAACCGTGGGGATTGATCGGGTTTGGGGTTGTGAGAAAATATTGTGAGTGTTCTTGACAATATTGTTGATGTTCTTGATGTTCTTGAGCTTGTTCATGGTGTTCATATTATTTGGATGAAGATTTGAAGATCTCATGCCCATGCTCTTACACATTGGACAAAGAGTTGGTGAAGTGATAAGTAAAGATTGACATTTGAATGATTAGCATTGATGTGGGTCAAGGTATAATCAACTTGGGAAATTAAATGCTTGACATGAGCATTAATTAGTGTGGGCCACCCATCCAAAAAGACAAAATCAGTGAAAATTTATCAGTTCAAGTGTGAATTTTTGCTACTGATTCACCACCATATTTTTTTTATATATTTTGAGTGTTAATACAATAAAGTGAATATTGGACTGGCACAATCGTGAAACCTAGCCCGAGAAGCCATTTGAGTATTTATACAATAAAGTGGATATCGGACTGGCACCCTTGTGAAACCTAGCCCGAGAAGTCATTTGAGTATTACGGGTTTATCCGAGTGTTTTAGTGAGGTTTTTATTTTTCCACTTCTATACCGGGACAAATACACTGTTGCTTGTGACGATTGCTCATATAAGGTGTTGAACTTAAATTGACTGCATTGCATATCACATAATCATACCTTATTTTTGAATTGAGTCGAGCAGTTACATTTGATCCGTGTATTGCGCGTCCGTATATTCAGGCCTCACTCTCCACCACTCGAAATTTGTTTGTGATCACTATGGACTGCAGATTTATACCAGGTTGTGAATTAACCCAGCATTCAGCCATCGGGTTGTGAGCAAACTGAGTGATTTTACCGAGTGATCCAAATAAATTCCATCTTTTATTTTATTTTATTATTATTATTATCTATAATATTCTTATTATCTATAATATTTTCATCTTCTTTGCAGGTGCTACTTAATTCTTCTTGTTCAATTTTCTGAAATGGCAGGTTCAGGTCAACCTTCTAACAAGGATTTGATGGACATGTTGCAAAGAATGACTGCCCGTTTGGATAATATGGATCAGCGGATAGATGATTTGAATCATAGGGTTGATACCTTCAAAGACGACATGGTCATGCATGGTAACGCGGTACAATCGGAAACCATGAGGCGTCTTGAGTTGAAGATACAGGAAGTGTTTGACCGAACAACTCCACAGGCCACTCCACCTGCAACGTCCAGTACCCCTCGGAGCCACCAAAGTGGACCCCAGGGGGTACAAAGCCATGAAATGGATGAGGCCGAAGCCGAGATCGAGGCCCAGCAGCAGGGACCCCCGACACGCTGGTCGAAACAATCCTATACCTCAGACACCCGCGAATCTACAACCGCCACGAGTACCTGCTCCACCCAGACCAGTCCGACATCAACAACGTGATTCCGATTCAGATCCCGACGAGGAGGTGTACCACAGACACCCCCGCCGAAATAATCGTAATGACGAGCCCGACCGAGACTTGAAAGGGATCAAGTTCGACATTCCCCCATTTAAAGGAACATCCAATCCGGATGAATTTCTTGAATGGAAGCATTCGATGGAACTCATTTTCAACTGTCATAACTACGCAGATATCAAAAAGGTCAATGTGGCCGTCTGTGCTTTCAAAGATTATGCGTTGGTATGGTGGCAGAAGGTGACTCATGACATCCACCGGAATGGCTATGATCCTATTCAAACTTGGGCCACGCTGACAAGGGCCATGGAGAACAGATTTGTACCATCTCACTACCGTCAGGACCTATATGATAAACTTGTATTTCTTGTTCAAGGAAACAGGTCGGTAGAGGAGTATTATAAGGAAATGGAGACTCTCTTACTGAAAGCCGGAGTAGTTGAAGACGAGGGCATCACGAAGTCTAGATTTCTCAAAGGACTCCGAATCGAGATCCGAAAGGAGGCTAAGCTGCGACCATATGACACTTTGTCCGATTTGGTGGAGCTAGCCATGAAGCTTGAGACAGATGAGCGACCTCGAGTGCAGAAGTACCGACAGGATTCCGGATCAAGTTCGCAGAAACCTTGGGGTCAAAAGACGTTCATTCCAAGGGACGATAAGCCCAAGCCGAAAGGTTTCGAAATGGCCAAGGAATTTAAGACCTACCGTCCGGAAGGTCCTAAACCCGCGGTCATCGAGAGGCCTAAATTTGACAAGGATCGGAAGAAGGAAGTCACGTGCTTCAAATGCGGTCGGAAGGGACATTACTCACCTGAGTGCCCTTTCACCAAAAGAGCTGCACTCATGGAAGACGGATCTTGGAGAATAATAGACTCTGATGATGAACAACCTGAACAGGCTGAGAGAGAAGAAAATGAGGGCTCCGATGACAGTGAAGAATTCTACGCTGCCGAGGAAACAGTTGAAGAGGATCGCAAGCTAACTAATTTGGTGGCTATGCGGACTCTCAGTGCTGAACGATCCAAAGAAAACCCTCGATCTGACGAGCAACGGGAGAATTTGTTTTATTGTCATTGTGATTTAAAGGGCAATGTTGCTTCTGTAATTGTTGATAATGGTAGTTGCACTAATGCTGTGAGTGCCTATGTTGTTCGCAGGTTAGGCATTCCAACTGAAGAGCATCCGAGTCCCTACCACCTCCATTGGATGAATGACAATAGCGACCTGAAAGTCTACCGACGAGCCAAGATTCCTATCAAGATCGGGTCCTATTCTGAAAATGTCATTTGCGACGTCATTCCAATGACGGCATGCCATATTTTGTTAGGCCGACCATGGTTATATGATCGCGATGTCAAATACAAGGGTCGTGCCAATTGTTTATCTTTTATTTTTAAGCAAAAGAAAATAAATGTCAAGCCACTGTCCGTAAAAATGGTTCGGGCGGATCAGGAAGTCCTACGTGCCAACATGAAGAAAGACGAAGCCGAGCGGAAATCGAAGGATAAAGGGAAAACCCTCTGCATTGAGAGCACGTCTGCCAATCCTTGTCTACTGACGACCCGAACCGATTTTGAGCAAACAATACGCGCACCGAGTTCCACAGGTTACTGTTTCCTTGCTTTTGCAAAACCTGTTGATGATATCTATAGGACTTGCACTGCTGCACCTAATATTCCTGTTAATTTTTCCAGGATGTTGGATGAAAATTCTGATATCTTCCCGGATGAAGTCCCCGCTGGTCTTCCACCTTTGCGCGGAATCGAGCACCAAATCGATTTCGTGCCTGGAGCTTCAATTCCCAATCGGCCAGCTTACCGAATGAGTCCGGAAGAAACTAAGGAAGTGCAGAGACAAGTTCAAGAGTTGATGGATAAAGGATGGGTCCGAGAAAGCCTCTCGCCGTGTGCCGTGCCCGTTTTGTTGGTTCCCAAGAAAGACGGGACGTGGCGCATGTGTGTAGATTGCCGAGCCGTGAACGCAATTACCATTAAATATCGGCACCCGATCCCGCGGTTGGACGACATGCTTGACGAGCTGGGTCACGCCAGCATTTTCTCGAAAATAGATCTACGAAGTGGTTATCATCAGATCCGGATGCAACCGGGAGATGAATGGAAGACGGCGTTCAAGACCAAATTCGGGTTATATGAATGGCTTGTTATGCCGTTTGGACTGACGAACGCGCCTTCAACATTCATGCGACTTATGAATGAGACCCTTCGCCAATTCATTAATAAATTTGTCGTTGTATATTTTGATGACATTTTAGTGTATAGTTCTAGTGAGTCTGATCACCTTTCCCATGTCCAACAGGTACTAAACAGGTTGCGGGAAGTTCAGCTCTATGCTAACAAGGAGAAATGCACTTTTCATGCAACTGAACTCTCGTTCCTTGGATACATTGTGGGACGTGGTGGTCTTAAGGTCGATGAAGCAAAAATAAAGGCAATCTCTGAATGGAAGCCACCCACGAATGTGCATGAAGTTAGACAGTTCTTGGGTCTGTGTGGGTTCTTCAGGAGATTCGTCCCGAATTTTAGCTTGATTGCGGCACCCCTAACTTCACTGCTTAAGAAAGGACTTATTTTTAAGTGGGGGCCGTCTGAACAAAAGAGTTTTGACGAGCTGAAGTCCAAACTGACTCATGCGCCGGTTCTACCCCTACCAGATTTTGACATTCCATTCGAAGTGGAATGCGATGCATCAGGAACGGGCATGGGTGCAGTTTTATTACAAAATGGAAAGCCGGTGGCATACCACAGCGAAAAGTTCTCTGGCGCACAGTTGAACTATTCTACATATGACAAGGAGCTCTACGCTGTGGTCCGAGCTTTAAAGACGTGGCAACACTATCTCCGGGGTCGTGAGTTCATTATCCATACGGACCACGAAACCCTCAAGCATATTCGGAATCAAGGACAACTGGGAAAAAGGCATGCACGCTGGAGCGGATTTATCGAGACTTTCCCGTATGTGCTCAAGTACAAAAAGGGGAAGGAAAATATTGTTGCAGATGCTTTATCCCGAAGGACAGCCTTGGCGGCCATTGCCACGACACACCTGATTGGCTTTGAACATATCAAACATCAATATGCCACTGATCCAGACTTCAAGGATTTCTGGGCAGAAACCGAAAAGCACGGGTTCAAGGAGTATTCAAGACTTGATGGATTTCTATATTATGAGAACCGACTGTGCATTCCCAAGGGATCGGTCAGGGAACTTCTAATAAAGGAGGTTCACAATGGAGACCTTATGGGACATTTCAGAAAGACTGCCACCTTTGGTATTCTGAGTGAACGTTTTTACTGGCCGGGAATGAGGAAAGAAGTGGATGACTTGATCTCCAAATGCATCGTCTGTCTGAAGGCGAAATCCACTTCCAAGCCACATGGTTTATATATGCCTCTACCAATTCCCGAGGGACCATGGATTGATCTTTCTATGGACTTCGTGTTGGGACTACCACGGACAGCACGGAACAAGGATTCGATATTCGTAGTGGTAGATCGATTCAGCAAGATGGCTCATTTTATTCCTTGCACGAAGACCAACGACGCCCACCACATCGCCAAATTATTCTTCAAAGAAGTGGTGCGTCTCCATGGAATCCCGAAAACTATTGTGTCAGATCGGGACACAAAATTTGTCAGCTACTTTTGGAAATCTCTGTGGCATGAGATTGGCACGAAGCTTTTGTTCTCCACAGCATATCACCCTCAAACAGACGGGCAAACTGAAGCCGTCAACAGAGTCTTGGGTAATCTGCTGCGGATTATTACTGCTTCCAGTTACAAAAGTTGGGACGAGTGTTTACCCTACATAGAGTTTGCATATAATAGACACGTCCACAGTGCCACTAACATGTCACCATTCGAAATTGTCTATGGTTTCAACCCACTAACACCTGTCGATTTACTGCCATTGCCCCGCAGTGAGCATTTTAATGTTAATGGCAGGGATAGGGCTCGAGCTATACAGGAGCTTCACAAGAACGTCCAGGAAAGCCTCAGGAAGGCCACGGAGACATACGCGAAATATGCTAACAGGGGACGAAAGAAGCTGCTATTGAAGCCCGGGGATTGGGTTTGGCTCCACATGCGAAAGGAGAGATTTCCGATGAAGAGACGCGACAAACTTTCCCCACGGGGGGACGGTCCATTCCGAGTTTTGGAAAAGATTAATGACAATGCTTACAGATTAGAGTTGCCCCCTGAGTATGGAATTAACGCTACTTTTAATGTTGCAGATCTCAACCTCTACGAGGAGGACGGTGAAGAGCTTGATCGGTTGATGGCTCAACCTTCTCAAGGGGGAGGGGATGGCGTGGTAGCCAAATCTGCAACACTAATTATCCCAGCTGGACCATGCTCCCGGAGCCGGACCAAGAAGTTCACTGACCGGATTGCAAGCCTTCTCAAGTCTGAGGAATTCCAAGTCGAAATCAACAAAGAAGATGGCCACAATCCGAAAGCATTGATCATGATACAGCTCGATGAGACCGGAGGGATTCCAACCATGGGATCCCCAATTTTGAAGAAGTAAGCCATCACCGTCGCCGGAGAGTCGCCGGAAGATGACCGGAGAAGTCGTCGGAGCATCGGAGCATCACCGGAAGGTCAAACGGAGCTTGCCGGAAAGTTGGCCGGAAGTTGGCCGTCGCCGGAAAGTCGCCGGAAGATGACCGGAGAAGCCGCCGGAGCACCGGAGCATCGCCGGAAGGTCAAACGGAGCTCGCCGGAAAATTGACCGGAAGTTCGCCGGAGGTCGGCCGGAACCACCGCCGGTCGCCGGACAAATTTTGGTCAAAGTCGGAAGATGGTCGGATAATATTAGAAATTAATGTAATAGTATAAGACTTCAAATTTTGGGAGAAGGCTTTGTCCCTATCCTTTGTCCTTAAGCGCTTTGTCCCCAAGCCACACATAGAGACAAAGCCCTGCTTAGAGACAAAGGGTCTTGTCCCCAAAGCTCTGTCGCTAAGCAGACTCTGTCGCTAAGCAGGCTCTGTCGCTAAGCAGGCTCTGTCGCCATGCTCTGTCGCCAAGCAGGCTCTGTCGCCAAGCCATGCATAGGGACAAAGTCCTGTTTGGCGCCCAAGTCGCCAGTTTAGCGCCCAAGGCCTTATTTTTCGTCCCTTTTTCATTTTTCTTCCTTTGTAAGTGTTCCTAGGGGTTTTGGCACTATATATATGCCTCCCCCATCATTTGTAAGACTCATCTTTTGTCTTGAATGAAATCTACTTGATATTTCTCTCAAAAGATCACCTTGTGAGTTTACACACACTCTCACAAACACCTTTGAATGCTTGTTGGGAAACATTCATCACTTTGGACTTGAAGCATCCTTGTGATTATTAAACCAAGGCTTGAGCTTGGAGGATTGGGATGAGGTCACGGTTCTAACACCTTGGTTGCTTCCCCTTTCGGTTCTTGTTGTGGTTTGCTTCCCTATCCTTTCCTTTCCCTCTTGTTCCTGCAAGTAGTAACCAAGGGATCCATGGCACTAGGGCAAATTGTTGAATTTTTGTTGACTTGCAAAAGGGTTGTTGAAACCTAGTGCAAAGTGTCTTTTTGGTGTTTCAACAAAGGGTTGATTGAAACCTAGGTTGTGCACTAATTCTTTTGCTTTTTGAGTTTTGTCTCGATTTTTCTTGTGTTGGCCGAGACATTGTGGCCAATTTTTGGGGTTTTGTGTGTTGTGAGTTCACTTCATATTGCTTGGGGTTGTGAGTAGGATTGGTGTTTGGTTGATTGTTGAATTCTAGTGGGTTGATTGTTGAAATCTTGTGAGGCATTGTTGGAAGATTTGGATACACTTACTCTTGTGATTGCTTTTATGTGTATTTTCTATATGATCTTCTAAACGGTTTTTGATTGAGTCGAGTTAGAGTAATTGCATTCCTACTCTAAAGCGTACATCACTCAAGTTCCGCCTCCGTCTTTTGTTCGACCAATTGCAACCTTTGTTGGAGTTGAATTCGGCCAAGCTTGGGGGATCCCTTGTTGCTAACCTAAGGGACTCGATAGTGTGACCGAGTGACCCGAGTGAACCCTACAACACTTGAGTGAGGTTCATTTTTGATTTTTCCTTATTTTCTAACCTAGTATACATATATCTTGTAGTTTGTTTGTTTTTGTTGTTTTGTTAGATATGGCTACTTTGGAGGATGTCATGAGGCTTTTGCAAGAGCAAAAGGAGGAGATGCAATCCATGAAAGCCGATACTAGGATCATGCAAACGGCTATGACTTCACATTTTGAAAGGTTGTTGGAAAGGAAACTTGAGGCCGTTTATGAGGAGCTTGGAGGCAATCAAGTGCATGATGAACCGGAGCCACATAGGCATGGTACTCGATCTAGTGGAAGTAGAACACCAAATGGGAGTGTTCCACCTCAAGGGAGGCGCCAAGGCCGCGAGCATGCACCTAGGCCGAGGCTTCCAAGGAGGGGTCCTAGGCGTGAGGAGGTCCAATCAAGTGAATCCGATGGCGATTTTGAAGAAGTGGCCCCACGGCCAAGGAGGAATAACAACAATGATGATGAGCTCAAGAGCATCAAGTTTAACATTCCTATTTTCAAAGGCTCAAGTGATCCACAAGAGTTCTTGGAGTGGAAAAGTAAGATGGAGGTGATGTTTGCTTGCCACCGATACTCGGAGTTCAAAAAGGTGCAAGTGGCGGTTGTGGAATTCAAAGACTATGCCATGACTTGGTGGGAGAAGCACAACCGGGACCTTGAAAGAAGAGGAGCTCGACCTATTGAGACTTGGAGAGAGTTGGTTCGGGCAATGGAGGCTAGATTCATTCCATCATTCTACATGGAGGACCAAGAGCTAAAGTTGCATTCTTTAATGCAAGGGAGCAAGACCGTTGAGGAGTATGCCAAGGAGATGGAGCTCTTGATGATGCGCACCCAACTTGAGGAAAGGGAGAGTGTGACTAAGACAAGGTTCAAACGAGGTCTTAGAAGAGACATTTTTGAGGTTGTAAACTTGCAAAAGTTTGATACTTTGGAGGACATGGTGCATTTTGCTATCAAAGTGGAGGAGCAAAACAAAGGCAAGGGTCAAAGGGCGTTTAGCAAGCAAGTCTACAACAAAGACTTCAAATCCTCATCAAAACCGTGGCAAACTAACCCTAAGAAGGAGGATTCGAGCAAGGACAAGGGTGTCATCAAACCAAAAGGGGAGGTTTCTAAGTCTAATAGTGAAAAGACTAAGAATATTACTTGCTTTAAGTGTGGCCAAAAAGGGCATTATGCTTCTACTTGTAGTTCTAAAAAGACTTTGATTTTGCATGAGAATGGCATTTATGAGTTTGTTGATGATTTTGTAGGTGAATCAAGCTCAAGTGAGGAGGATGAGGACACGGGCAAGGTGGCCTTGAATCAAGTAGAGGACGATGGTGAGGAGTCTTCTTCATCACTTGTAGCAATGAGGATGCTTGGTCACATTGCAAAGGAGGATCATGACCAAGATCGAGTTAAGGAGCAAAGGAGCAATCTTTTTCATTGTAGGTGCAAAATTCAAGGAAGAAATGCTAGTGTTATTGTGGACAATGGGAGTTGCACAAATGTCATATCCACCTACACCGTGAGGAAATTGTCACTTCCAACTATCAAGCACCCGAATCCATACAAGCTTCAATGGATGAATGATAGTGGATCCCAAAAAGTGACACTTCAAGCTCAAGTTCCTATTGTGATGGGAGTTTACAAGGAGGAAGTATTATGTGATGTCACTCCTATGAGTGCATGTCATCTTTTGTTGGGAAGGCCTTGGCAATCCGACAAGGCTATTAGATATAATGGACTTTTAAATACTCTTAGCTTTTATCATGATGATACTAAGATTGTGATTTCTTCTCTTTCTTTGAAGGAAGTGCAAAAGGATCAAATGAGTTTGAAGAGGAACATGAAGGAAGAGGAAGAAAGCTTCAAGAAGAAGGACACCAAGGGCGGGTCAAAGAAGGAAGCTAAGGGAGAAGGAAGCACTTCCAACATTCTAGTCTCTTACAAGGATTGTAAAAGGGAGTTGATGGATGACACTACTTCTAGTCATTGTATTGTGTTAGTTTGTAAGGATGTCTTTGATGATGAAATAAAGGCTAACACCAATTTCCCTTATGCTTTTTCTAGAATGCTTGAACAATATCAAGATGTTTATCCCGATGAGTTACCCGAGGGGCTACCACCTATAAGAGGGATTGAGCATCGCATGGACTTCATTCCGGGGTCTTCAATTCCAAATAGGGCCGCATACAAGTGTAATCCGGAAGAAGGAAAGGAGATCCAAAGGCAAGTCCAAGAGTTGTTGGACAAAGGATGGGTGAGAGAAAGCCTTTCTCCATGTGCGGTACCCGTGATCTTAGTGCCTAAAAAGGATGGGACTTGGCGAATGTGTGTGGATTGTAGGGCGGTCAATGCCATTACAATCAAGTATAGGCATCCCATACCTAGGTTGGACGAGATGCTTGATGAGTTGCATGGATCCCAAGTGTTTTCAAAGATAGACTTGAGGAGTGGATACCATCAAATAAGGATGCAACCGGGGGATGAGTGGAAGACCGCATTCAAAACCAAGATGGGTTTGTATGAGTGGTTGGTTATGCCATTCGGCTTAACTAATGCACCATCTACTTTCATGCGTTTAATGAATCATGTGCTTAGGTCTTTCATTGGTCATTTTGTGGTAGTGTATTTTGATGATATATTGATATATAGTAAGAATGAAGAGGATCATGTTGAGCATGTTAGATTAGTGTTGGAGAAGCTTAGAGAGGAAAAGTTGTATGCCAATTTTAAGAAGTGTATTTTCCATACTAATCAAGTTGTTTTCCTTGGATTTGTAGTGAGCAAAGAAGGACTCAAGGTAGATGAGTCAAAGATCAAGGCTATCCAAGAGTGGACACCTCCTACTAACATAGGAGAAATTAGGAGTTTTCTTGGATTATGTGGCTTCTTTAGAAGATTTGTTGCTAACTTTAGTATTATTGCCTCTCCTATGACAGGTTTGCTTAAAAAAGGAGTTCCATTCAAGTGGGGCAAGGATCAACAAGAGGCATTCGATACACTAAAGATGAAGTTAACTCAAGCACCGGTGTTGGCACTCCCAAACTTTGACAAGACTTTCGAGTTGGAGTGTGATGCTTCGGGTAAAGGCATGGGAGCGGTATTGCTTCAAGAGGGTAAACCAATTGCATTTCATAGTGAGAAGTTTGGTGGTTCGGTTTTAAATTACCCTACTTATGATAAAGAGTTATATGCTATTGTTTGTGCTTTGAGAACTTGGCAACATTATCTTTTAGCAAAGGAATTTGTCATACATACCGATCATGAGACTTTGAAGCATTTGAGAAGCCAACAAAAGCTCAACCGAAGGCATGCCGAGTGGATATCATTCATAGAGACATTTCCCTACATCATCAAGTACAAGAAGGGAAAAGACAATGTGGTGGCAGACGCCTTGTCAAGGCGTATAGCTTTAGTTTCTTTTGCTTCAACCCACTTGTTAGGGTTTGAACATATTAAATCATTGTACCCGGACGATAAGGACTTTGGTGAACTTTATGCGTTGTGCCATAAGCATGGCCATGATAGGTTTTATAGGGTTGATGATTACTTATATTGTGAGAATAAGCTATGCATACCTCAATGTTCTATTAGGGAATTACTTATAAAGGAGGTGCATGGAGGAGACATGATGGGGCACTTTGGGAAGAATGCTACCATGGAGGTTTTGGGCGAAAGATTCTATTGGCCGGGAATGCGAAAGCAGGTATCCGATTTTATTGCTAAGTGCATTGCTTGTCTTAAGGCTAAGTCTACTTCTAAACCTCATGGATTGTATATGCCTTTGCCTATACCTAGTGTGCCTTGGATTGATTTGAGCATGGATTTCATATTAGGGTTGCCTAGAACTAGTAGATCTAAAGATTCGATCTTTGTTGTTGTAGATAGGTTCTCTAAAATGGCTCACTTTATTCCATGTTCTAAGACTAATGATGCTCATCACATAGCTAAGTTGTTCTTTAAGGAAGTTGTGAGATTGCATGGGGTTCCTAAGACCATAGTTTCGGATAGAGACTCTAAGTTCATTAGCTATTTTTGGAAGTCTTTGTGGCATGAGATAGGGACCAAGTTATTGTTTTCTACTTCTTATCACCCTCAAACTGATGGTCAAACTGAATCTGTGAATAGGGTTTTAGGAAATCTACTTAGGATCATTGTGAGTAGCAATAGCAAGAGTTGGGATGAATGCTTGCCATATATTGAGTTTGCTTATAATCGTCATGTTCATTCTGCTACTCATATGTCTCCTTTTGAAGTGGTTTATGGACTTAATCCTCTTACACCCACTGACCTTATGCCATTGCCAAGCAATGAGCACTTGAATGTTAATGGCAGGGAACGAGCTAAAAGGATCAAGGACATGCATGTGCAAGTCAAGGAAAGCTTGGAAAAAGCAACCCAAACATATGCCAAGTATGCTAATAGAGGACGCAAGCCCGTGGTGCTTCAACCCGGAGATTTGGTTTGGGTTCACATGAGGAAGGAAAGATTTCCGGCCCAAAGGAGGGACAAGTTATCTCCAAGAGGAGATGGGCCTTTTAGAGTGATTGAGAGGATCAATGATAATGCTTACATATTGGATCTACCTAGTGAGTATGGTATTAATCCTTCTTTTAACATTGCAGATCTTACCTTGTATGAACTTGGAGATGAGGAGCAAGATCGGTTGAAGTCTCAACCTTTTCAAGGGGGAGAGAGTGACGAGGACGTCCCGACTTCAACAATCAATTTCATGAAGTCAAAACATGGAGATTGCATCATGTTGACAAGGGAAGATGGAGATTAGAGCTTGAAAGAAGGAAGGAGGCAATTTGGAGACAAAGAGAAGATTTTAGGACAAGGCATAGAACATGTTTGCCTATGTTTCCATTACATATGTAAAAACATTCTTGTTGAGATGTCTTGACACATGAGTGAGTTAGGCATGATCTCATTAGGACAAATGTGATGAGACATGAGTATACTAGGTTGCCTAGGTTAGTACTAGGTTATTGTCCTAGAATTGGTTGTGTTTGTTAGGAGTTAGCCTTGTTGGGGGTTAGCTTTGTTAGGAGTTGAACACAAGGGCCTTGTTTGGCACCTTGGCCGCCCCATTTTCCATTTTTGGGGCTTGGAGTTCGGCCATGGAGGATCTATAAATAGATCCTCCCCAACACTTGTATCACTTACCTTTGAATCATAATAGAATTCCTTTACTTTTGAATTTGAGAGTGTGAGAGAGAGTCTCCAATTCCAAATTCCCTCTTGAGTGGTAGTTAGAACCATCAAGAGTTGATATTCCCTTCTTCTTCCCTCATCAAGCGTCGGCCATTACCACCATCACCACCATGGCCGTGTGCATCCAAGGGAGAGGATTGATCAAATCGGTTCCAAGGGCTTAGCAACTTTGGGGTCGTGACACGCGGAGCTCGGAGGAAGCTTCACGGGGTCAAATCTTGGGAGATCAAGCAAGGCGGCGGACGGTTCCACCGTAGAAGGGTCGGGGTCGCTCGAGTCTACTTGGATGAACAAGATCACTTCCTTCATCATTTCCAAGTAATTCCATCATTTTCTTGTTCTTTGATTCTCGGCCACTTGGCCATTTTCTTCTCTTGATTTTGTGCCTTTGATTCTTCTTTTCGGTTTAGACACATAGATCCATGGCAGAGGGACAGCTCGGTCGGAGATGGTGGAAGTGGTGGCTGCGGATCCACGACAGTGGTGAAGCGGTCGCCGGAAAGAGGCGAGGCTGCGGCCCTTGTTGAAGGTGACGATCGGAGACGAGAGCCCGTGTCCGCTGTTGACGAGGAGCGCTGCCGGAGTGACGAGGACGATGGTAGGGACGGCGGGTGATGATGATCAGAGTGTGGTTGGACGGGGCGAGCCACGGCGAGTCGACGACGACCAGGTCGGGGAAGAAGATGACCGTTGGGGGAGGAAGACCTGCTAACGTGATATGGTACTGCGTGGGCTTTGTTGAGCTGTGCATATTAACGCAAGTAGATCCAGCGTGAGTGCTTACTGAGTGCAGAATCATAACGCAAGACCAACATGCGTTCTGCGGAGCTGGGCCAATTTTAGTTCCTTTTCTACTTTGTTGGGCTTCTAATTCCTTTGGGCCAAGGCTTCTTCTTCTCGTTTCAATTAATCCAAGCCCAAATAAATCCGGGTTCAGATCATCGAAGTGGTTGATCCGGGCATCCATGCCACCTTGTTTATTTTCTTATTTGGGTTGTTTAAACCTTTGTAATGTTGGTGGGCCTATATATAGTCCCTCCAACCCTAGTTGTAATCACTTTGCATTTGAATGAAAATCATATTTCTTGAATACAAAGTCACCTTGAGAGCTCCTTTCAAAGTGCTCTCAAACTTCTTGTGAAATCTTCCTTTGGAACTTCACACCATTGAATCGGGAAGCTAGTTTCAATGGAATTAATGGATGATGCAATCGAAGGAGACCACTTGTCTTGATTTAGTTCAAGTCCCTTGGTAAGTTTGGTTCAACTTCATCCATAGGCTTCACTATCTTCGTATTTGTTCTTCTTTTCGTTCTTCTTCTTTCTCCTCCGAATCCGGATATTGTCTTCAACAAGTATCGGTCTACGGCAACTGCTCCTTTTAATCGGCTCAGAAAAATGGATCGGGTCGGATTTGACTTCCATGTCATACCCTCCCACTCGAAAAGCTTTGGACTCCAAAGCTAATTGAGGGTCCCATTCCAGTTGAGCCTCTTTGATAACTGTCAGCTCAGTTTCTTTGCCCTTGGCCTCTTTCTCAGTTGCAACCAGCATTACAATTTTATCCTCAGCCTTTCCATTTTCCTCTTCAAGCTTGGCCTGCTTCTCAGGGTCGTTTACTAGGGGAACGACTTCATCTTCCAATTTTTCTTTCATGCGATTGTCCAACTCAGTGCGCGACTTCTTCAAATTTTCCTCAATCATGATCAGTCTATGATCCACCTCAGCAAAAGATCTTTCCATCACCTTTTCTGGATTATCAAATCGGGCATCCAATTTTTGGATCATGGCTTGTAGCGATTGCAAAGCGTTCAGAATTTCAGTGGATTGATCCATGTTGATTTATCTGTAGATAAAACACTAGGAAGATATATCCATAAATGATTAGTGCAAAAACAATCAAAGATATATTTTTGGGTGCACTCGTCACTCAGATATTCCTCACAAATTCTCACAAGTAGGGTAATCAACCTTGGAATAGATCACAACGAGTTAGAAGCTTCCACAAGTATGTCCAACCAAAATAAGAATGAGGATTGGTGCTCGAATTTATGGACGCGTAATCCAAGAAACAAATTGGAATTACTCGACTCAATGAAAAATGGCACACAAAAATTAATATGTGATGCAATGCAATGATTATCAAGTTCGAAGTTTTAATCAAGCAATCACAATTAATTAATCCGTATCCTCACAAATGATAAAACCCGGATGAACCAAAAGCAGAAATCACACAAACCCACTGTATCTGAAATTTTTGGATCTGAAATTAGTGCGATGGGAGGGACTGATTTTTGGGATTAACAGATAAAATTTATCGCAAAGTGGGTATTTGATTTGTTCAAATATGCCTTGACAATGACCCACTCAAGTCTCCCAACATATATGCTTTTAGAGTACAAGCATTAATTTCCCCAAAAAGTGAAAAGTGGTCCCCTTGTACTCTTGTAAGACTTGGTCCCCTTTGTCCCTCTCTCAACACTCACGATTTTGCTCACTTTGGATCAAAATATTCACTCCCAAGAACACTATGAAGAAATTATGAAGATCTTATGAACACACTTGAAGGTTTGAAGATGGGAAGAACACCTTGAAGATTCCCAAGAACTTGATGAACAAACCCTAATATTTTCTACCCAAAATCACTCACGGATTGCTTAATGATTATGCAAGATTAATCCAACAAACTCAAACACAAGCATATAACATCCATATTATGATTTTGGGACAGATTAGACAGCACAAACAGCAGATTTTTCGGATTTGGAAGCAAAAAGTGAAGAATTTTCGGTTTTTGGCTCAAGAACACCAAGAAACTTCAAATCTTCATAACTTGCTCATTTCTTGGCCAAATTAGGAGTTCTTTATATGAATCTTTATGTAAACAGTCCAATGAGTCCAAATATGAGATCAGATTCGCCAAAATCCCAACAGAAAAATACCAGAATTCCCGAACAGCAAACAGTCCACTATTTTTGGTGAGTTTTTCGATTTTTAGGTTTTGATGGATGAACAAGTAATGCTAACTCAAAGCTCTGATACCAAAATGACACGATTGTCTCTCAAAACCCAAGATCAAAGTTATGCAATTACTTGTGAGAGAAACAGAAGTGAAGAAAATTGGGCATGGTTTCGTTTAGATATAATGATATTTTGGGTTGCCAAATGACACGGTGGTGTCAAATGGGGATTAAAACAAGAAAATAAAAGATAAGGAAGCTTTACCAAAACCAAAGACAAGCTAAACTTGGAGTCACACCAAGTCCTCAAATCTAGATTTTGGTTACACAATTTGAGAGCTTCAATCTCAAATTGATGATTTAGCCCAAGGAGTCACACCAAGGGTTGTGAGAATGAATCACTCAAGCTCACGGGTTTGATAATCGAGTCACACGATTATCTCCTTCAAGAATCACTCAAGAAGGGTGTTGTGGAATCACTCCAACAACTAGTTTGGTATCACACCAACAAGAGAGCAAAATGCTTCTAATTTCAATAATATTCAAAGTCTTACCTTACAAAGTGAAGGGGAGGCACTATATATAGTAGCCAAAACCCTAAGGTCAAATAAACCCTAACACTACATAAGGGTAAAATAGGAAATAAGGAAAATACATGAAAAACCCTAGAAAACATGAAAAATGGCATGCTGGGCAGATTGTGTCGCGGAACAGGATCGTGTCGTGATAGGGGGTATCGCGACTGGGACTCCGCGACTGGGTCTTCTAGCCTTTTGGAAGCTCCGTGTCGCTAAGCAGGGTCCGTGTCGCGGAACAGGGTCCGTGTCGCGGAACGCGGCTTCGCGACTGGGACTCCGCGACTGGGTCTTCTAGCCTTTGGAAGCTCCGTGTCGCTAAGCTCGGCTGGGTCGCTAAGCGGGTGCCGTGTCGGGGGTTTGGGTTCGCGACAGAGGTGGTTTGGCGACAGGAGTCCTGAAAATCCAACAAGTCTAGAGCGGACCCCACAGTAGTTGTTCAAATTATTACATGCCTTGTTGAAAGCTGAAATAAACTAAATTAAACAAAGTAACAGTCTATCCACTTCCGACCAGTGACCATTCTCCGACTGGTGGTCGACGGCGGCGCCGGCGACTTTTCCGGCCAAACTTCGGCGAGCTCCGATCAACTTCCGGTGATGCTCCCAGCGGCTTCTCCGATCAGTCTCCGGCGACTCTTCCGGTGGCGGCGGCGGCGGCGGCTGTACTTTCCTTCTCCTCTTAGATTAAATTGGAAGGCCCATGCCAATTGGGCCAAGGCCGTTTGTATCGGACATTCCGGCATGCTTCTTCTGTTTTGCTGGAATCAAAACTGCTCCTTTTAATCGGCTCAGAAAAATGGATCGGGTCGGATTTGACTTCCATGTCAACAGGTTACTGTTTCCTTGCTTTTGCAAAACCTGTTGATGATATTTGCAGAACTTGCACTGCTGCACTTGATATTCCTATTGACTTTTCCAGGATGTTGGATGAAAATTCTGATATCTTCCCGGATGAAGTTCCCGCTGGTCTTCCACCTTTGCGCGGAATCGAGCATCAGATCGACTTCGTGCCGGGCGCTTCAATTCCGAATCGACCAGCCTACAGGATGAATCCGGAGGAGACCAAAGAAGTGCATAGACAAGTGCAAGAGCTGGTGAACAAGGGATGGGTCCGAGAAAGCCTCTCACCTTGTGTTGTGCCTGTCTTATTGGTTCCCAAGAAGAACGGAACATGGCGCATGTGTTCGACTGCCGTGCTGTCAATGCAATCACTATCAAGTACCGGCACCCCATTCCCCGTTTGGACGACATGCTTGACGAGCTGGGTCACGCCAGCATATTTTCCAAGATTGACTTACGAAGTGGTTATCATCAAATCCGGATGCAACCGGGAGATGAATGGAAGACGGCATTCAAGACGAAATTCGGACTATATGAATGGCTAGTCATGCCATTCGGACTGACGAACGCGCCTTCAACATTCATGAGGCTTATGAATGAGACCCTTCGTCCATTCATTAATAAATTTGTAGTTGTATATTTCGATGATATTCTTGTGTACAGTTCTAGCGAGTCTGATCACCTTTCCCATGTTCAACAGGTACTAAACAGGTTACGGGAAGTTCGGTTATACGCTAACAAGGAGAAGTGCACCTTCCATGCAACCGAACTCTCGTTCCTTGGATACATTGTCAGACGTGGAGGTCTTAAGGTCGATGAGACGAAAATAAACGCGATCTCGGAATGGAAACCACCCACGAGCGTACATGTAGTTCGACAATTCTTGGGTCTGTGTGGTTTCTTTCGGAGATTCGTTCCCAATTTCAGTCTGATTGCGGCACCCCTGACTTCACTACTCAAGAAAGGACTTGTTTACAACTGGGGGCCGCCTGAGCAGAGAAGCTTCGAGGAGCTGAAGAACAAGCTGACCCACGCACCGGTATTGACCCTACCTGATTTTGATCTACCATTCGAGGTAGAATGCGATGCATCGGGCACCGGTATGGGAGCAGTCTTGTTACAAAATGGAAAGCCAGTGGCATACTGCCATGGATCTCTTGGTTACTAACTTGCTAAAAAGGATTAACAAAGAAAATGGAAGATTAACAAAGGATAGAGAAGCTAAACCGCAACAAGAATCGTCGGGGGAAGCAACCAAGATGTTCAAAACCTTGACCTCATCCCAATCCTTCCACTCAAGCCTCGGTTTGATGATCAACAATGGTAGCCTCAAGCCAAGTTGATGAATGTTTCCAAGCAAACATACAAAGAGTGCCAAGGATCTATGTGCCTAATTCGAAATGGATCCAAATCAAGAAGGATGAAAGGAATGCCAAATGGCCAAAAACAAGAAAAGAAGAAGAATCAAAGATCAAAACAAAGGAATAAGCAAAATACTTGGTAGAAATGGATGGATGTGATCTCGGCCACAATCCCAAAAACGCATATGACCCGGACCCTTCTAGATCGATCCATACGCCGCCATGGTTATGCCTCCAAGATGACCCCGTGGTGCCTCCTCCAAAGCCTCCCCGTGTCACGACTGCCATGGATCGACAAAGAAATACAATAGATTTACAAAATACAAGGAAAGAAAAATACAAGTTAAAATAAGGATAGAGAAGCTCCAATATTGAAGAAGATCTTGAGATGGAGATGCAAGCTTGCCCGGCAACACCGTCTCCTCCAAATCCTTCAACAATGGTGATTTCGATCCCGGATTTGCTTCAAGAATCCGAATCGTGTGGACTAGCCCGAGTCTAGAACACGGTTGGGTTGAGATTGCTCTCCATTGAGGGTTTTCGATTCCCACAAACTCTAAATGATCTTTGGAAAATAAGAGAGAAGTGTTCTCATTCAATATTCATGCCAAAGATGAGTCTTACAAATGATGGGGAAGGCATATATATAGTGCCAAAGCCCCTAGGAACACTTACAAAGGAAGAAAAATGAAAAAGGGACGAAAATAAGGCCTTGGGCGCTAAGCGGGCGATTTGGGCGCTAAACAGGACTTTGTCTCTATGCATGGCATCGCGACAGAGCATAGGGACAAAGCAGTTTTGTCTCCAAGCATGGCTTTGTCTCCAAGCAGTGCATATGGACAAAGCATAGAGACAAAGCAGTTTTGTCTCCAAGCATGGCTTTGTCTCCAAGCAGTGCATAGGGACAAAGCATAGAGACAAAGTAGTTTTGTCTCCAAGCATGGCTTTGTCTCCAAACATGGCATAGGGACAAAGCATGGGGACAAAGTAGTTTTGTCTCCAAGCATGGCTTTGTCTCCAAGCATGGCATAGGGACAAAGCATAGGGACAAAGCCTTCTCCCAAAATTTGAAGTCTTATATTATTACATTAATCTCCTAATATTATCCGACCATCTTCCGACTTGACAAAAATTTGTCCGGCGACCGGCGGTGGTTCCGGCCGACCTCCGGCGAACTTCCGGTCAATTTTCCGGCGAGCTCCGTTTGACCTTCCGGCGATGCTCCGGTGCTCCGGCGACTTCTCCGGTCATCTTTCGGTGACTTTCCGGCGACGGCCAACTTTCCGGCGAGCTTCGTTTGACCTTCCGGTGATGCTCCGATGCTCCGTTGACTTCTCCGGTCATCTTCCGGTGACTCTCCGGCGACGGTGATGGCTTACTTCTTCAAAATTGGGGAATCCACAATTGGATTCCATCCGGGTCCTTCAATTTAGTCGGGTCTTTTCTACCCTCGTCGGACCGGATCGGGTAATTGGTTTGATTGATCCGGATTTTTGCAGCATCCTCTCCCCCTTCAAAAGCTTTGGACTCCAAAGCTGGAAGAGTAATTATTCGAGACAGATCAATCGTGCGGAATAAACCTGCACAAACCGGAATTCCATAAATTTGATAATTTTGGCTAAATTTTGAATAACAAAAATGAAATACGAGTTTATCCAAAATATCATCCGTGGGGCGGATATGCTCCTTCGACTCGATCTCGAGGCATAAGTCCATTGGGCTTTCAGCTCCAGCTCCTTGGATCCAATTCCTGCAAAAATAATGACAAACTTCAGATGAATCAGTTTTGTCATTGATCAGAACAACCTTACCTGATTCCCTCAGAAGTTCATCAGCCTGATTTATCCGGTTACCTGTGGAAATATGAATTATGTCAAATGCAGTACCGGTTTCAAACTCAGGGAACTGTTCAGAATCGTAAAAATTTAAAGAACAAATTCGAGGTAGGCTCCCAGTGACCAATTCCTCAGAACATAGCGCGGTTGAATTCGGTGGGAGCTGTTTCGTCCTGGCCTGGAAGTCCCGCTCCTCCTGTTGCATTTCTCTTAAAAGTCTCTCACGGTTAACTCGAACAATGTCGGGCGACAGTGATCTGATGTTGTACTCCTTCTGATCATGGGTGAATGTTATCAAATTCACTCGCCCTTGGTAGGCAACATTGTTGTCATACAACCATGGTCGACCTAGCAGTATATGGCATGTATTCATTGGCATCACATCACAGTAGATTTCATCGGAATATGTGCCAATAGAGATTGGAACTTTTGCGCGCTTGACAACCTTTGATTTTCCGCTGTTGTTCACCCATTGCAAACAATATGGATTCGGGTGGTCCTCAGTTGTCAATTTAAATCTGTATACCGCATGCAAGCTAATGACATTAGAACAACTACCACTGTCAACAATAAATAATGCTAAATTATCAAAGATTTTGCAATGGTAGTGAAATAGGTTCTCCCTTTGTCCAGTTTCGGTTGCTGTGGGTTCTAGCACTTTGGTAGAGTTGATCGTAGGGATGAGCACTGATGACGAAGAATTTCGGTCATCTCCAAGTATCCATGCAGATTTGCTCGAATCATCCCCTATCTCGACGATCATTTTTCCTTTGCCCTTCAACTGGTACTTCCGCTTTTGCTCTTGCTCTCCTTTGGCCTTAAGCTCATCCAACGGCTTGCTTAGACAAAATTCAATGTCATGTCCTGGACGGAAACAATATTCGCAAGATGACATGTTCGTCTTTGGCTTCGCAGTGGGCATCGGGCTGGTTACTGGTTTGACCGTGGTTGGAGTTCCGAGCTTGACCCCTTTTAGCTCGTCCTGCAGATGTTTTTCAACAATTAATGCTTCATCTATTACTTCATCAAGGATTTTATACCTGGATCGCATGCGCTCAAAAATTTCTATCCGTAGGCCTGTCAGGAAATGTTGCGATTCTTGTTTCGCAGTTTCTTCTTTGCCTGATCGTCTTTTCAGATCGATAAACGTTTTGGCGTATGCTTTCACTGAGGCGTTGCCCTGCGCTATGGCCTGATATTCTGAAGCAGCCTCGGCTCTGAGCTCTTCTGGCAAATATTTTCGGTCCATTATCTTGATCAGCTGTGCCCATGTGGTGACGGGGTCAAATCCATCCCGTTGTATTCTCTTGACCGTTGATAGCCACCAATCTAGGGCCATCCCTCGAAAGCTCTGAGTGGCTATTTGAAAAACTTCAGTTTCAGTATGGGATTGATACTTCAACATGTCCTCCATCTGTTCCTTCCATTTAAGGTATCTTTGAGGATCAGGGTACCCTCGGAACTTGATATGGGACAATGATAAGTGTGGAGGATCTGGCTCTAAGTCTGGGTTCCCTTCTGATCGGCCTCTATCATACACATGTTCCTTATCCGGTGGGAGAGATTTCTTTTCTTTCACAGCGACGGCCCTTGGATGCTTTGAGGATTTTGTTGGCCTTTTGAAGTTGAATTCCTCTTCAAGTATGTCTGCTATCTGTACATCCAGGGTATGCTGAAGTTTGTGCTTCACCGTATCCATTACTTGGTCGTATATGGATTGTGGGTCCACAATTCGGTGATCAACCTCTTCGGCAATGAAATTTATTTTGGATGTGAGGCTTTCAGATAATGCACCAAATTTCGAATGAAGTAATTTAGAAAGTTCTTCCCTGTGTCGAAGGACTTCCTGTGTAATCTGGGTGGAACAACGAGCCATCAAATCGTCATGTGTTACTTCTTCGGCTCGTTCTCGAATTTGTGCTTCTAGCCTGTCTCCCAGTTGTTCCAGCTCATACTCCAATTTTCCATCTATCTGTCCGGCTAGTTCATCAATCTTGTCCTCCAATTTTTCAGTCCAATTTTGTTCAGCTTGACGGAGCAATTTCTTGACCCTTTCAATTAACTTCTGGCCATTTTTCTCAGAAAATTCCTTAACATATTTTCTGAAAAATGATGCAGTTGCATCCATTCGTAGTTCCAGCTCAGTTGAAGAAATTATGATATGTTCCTGTAAATCAGTGGCTTGCTGGTCCAGTGCACCAGTAAGAACTTCAACTTTTCCCTTGAAGTCATCAGCAACTTCGGCAATTTTCTCGTTCACCCTCAGTAGTGAACTGACAATCTTTCTCTGACCTTCAGTGGCAACCTTGCTTAATTCCTCATGCAGATCGGAAGAGAGACTGGTATGCTCCTTCTGGATTTTGTTGTCCACCTGTTTTTCGAGACTTGAAAATTCATGATTTAAGACATCAAATTTATTTTCAAGGTTCTCAATTTTTCCATTAATATCTTCAAACTTAGAGTTGACATCTTGCTTCATTTCCATAATATTGGCATTCAGAGTCCTCAGTAATTCCATCATCGCAGGATCACAGGTACCTGCCATCTCAGAAAAATATACTAGGTATATTTATAAGAGGTTAAAATATAAATATATAATATAATAAAATATATGGAATATTTTTCCTCACACAAATCTCAAACCCTTGGTGTTGAAAACTTGGGTTCGAAACACAATTCAGTACTTGGGAGGCTCTTCCGGATAAAATTCCACTGTTGAGTTGGAGAATCGGTGCTTGAATTTATATACGCACAATGCAAGATACAAATGCAATGTCCGACTCAATCAACAACCGCTAGGAAATATGTGAAATGCAATGCAATGAAATTATGTCACGGTTTTAATTGGTAATTGCAATCCAATAATTCCAAGTCCTCACAATATAAAAGTGAACTCACCAAAATTTGAAAAGTGGTAGCTCACAACACTCGACTCCCAAATATGATTCTCACAGATAAAAATAAACACTCAATAAAAGTAACCCAATACTCAAGTGGCTTCAATGGCTAGGTATCACAATTTTATGAGAGGAATTCCAATGTCTTTATCTCAGACGGAACTTCAACTCGGTGTTCATGAAATAAATCAGAGGAACAATTGTGCCAGTCAAATATATCCACTTTATTGTATTACTTGAAATATATGTGCCCAAAATCCCAAATATATGGTGCAAGTTCAAGTAGAGATTTAAATTCAAGTGGGTTTTGGTAGGGCCCACGCAATTTGGGAAGAAAAGAGATGGATAGCTCGAGTGGGGCCCACGGTTATTATTGTCCTCAAAAATTGGTGGCTGGTCACGTGAGGGATGGGTAATAATAATGAGTGAATCAAATATTTTAACACTCCATTCCCTTCATTCAGCCGAAATAGAAGACTTTGTAGTACACACTTTAATTCAAATCAATTGCCCACACCTCTTTCCAATCAAGTGTCACCATCTACCTAGGATAGCAATAATAACCCCTACTAAAACACACAAAGCACACGGCAATGAAGAGGAATTGGATCAGATTTTTGAGTCTCAAGAAAAAATTATGAAGATCAACTTGAAGATGTTGAAGATCATAAGAACACTCATAGAACACTCAAACACTCATTTGGAATTTTTGGAAGCATATTAGCCAACTAAGCACATGAACAATATTCCAAATGCACACATACACATATGAGATGCAAAATGAGTGAAAACTAACAACAAACACAAGAAAACACAAGATCAAGAAGCAAAATATAGTGATTTTCGGATTTTTGGTGAAGAACACACAAGAACTTCAAACTAGCATAACTTTGTCATCCGGACTCGGATTTGAGCAAACGATATATGAAAATTCATCTACTCGACGAGAGGATTCCAAATATATATTCAGATTTCAGAGATTCAAACGGACCAGTTCAGGAAATGGCAAAACAGATTCTGTCCAGAATAATATTTTTGAGTTTTTGAGTTTTTGATGGATTGTGGAAAAATTTGGACAGCATATCCCCTTAGAATGGATGAAATGGTTATTGCCAAATGGAAGGGTGCTTCCAAATGGGGAGTTTAAACTATTGATTCTTTGTTTGGCTCTGATACCAAATTAGTATGCCATGGATCGACAAAGAAATACAATAGATTTACAAAATACAAGGAAAGAAAAATACAAGTTAAAATAAGGATAGAGAAGCTCCAATATTGAAGAAGATCTTGAGATGGAGATGCAAGCTTGCCCGGCAACACCGTCTCCTCCAAATCCTTCAACAATGGTGATTTCGATCCCGGATTTGCTTCAAGAATCCGAATCGTGTGGACTAGCCCGAGTCTAGAACACGGTTGGGTTGAGATTGCTCTCCATTGAGGGTTTTCGATTCCCACAAACTCTAAATGATCTTTGGAAAATAAGAGAGAAGTGTTCTCATTCAATATTCATGCCAAAGATGAGTCTTACAAATGATGGGGGAGGCATATATATAGTGCCAAAGCCCCTAGGAACACTTACAAAGGAAGAAAAATGAAAAAGGGACGAAAATAAGGCCTTGGGCGCTAAGCGGGCGATTTGGGCGCTAAACAGGACTTTGTCTCTATGCATGGCATCGCGACAGAGCATAGGGACAAAGCAGTTTTGTCTCCAAGCATGGCTTTGTCTCCAAGCAGTGCATATGGACAAAGCATAGAGACAAAGCAGTTTTGTCTCCAAGCATGGCTTTGTCTCCAAGCAGTGCATAGGGACAAAGCATAGAGACAAAGTAGTTTTGTCTCCAAGCATGGCTTTGTCTCCAAACATGGCATAGGGACAAAGCATGGGGACAAAGTAGTTTTGTCTCCAAGCATGGCTTTGTCTCCAAGCATGGCATAGGGACAAAGCATGGGGACAAAGTAGTTTTGTCTCCAAGCATGGCTTTGTCTCCAAGCATGGCATAGGGACAAAGCATAGGGACAAAGCCTTCTCCCAAAATTTGAAGTCTTATATTATTACATTAATCTCCTAATATTATCCGACCATCTTCCGACTTGACAAAAATTTGTCCGGCGACCGGCGGTGGTTCCGGCCGACCTCCGGCGAACTTCCGGTCAATTTTCCGGCGAGCTCCGTTTGACCTTCCGGCGATGCTCCGGTGCTCCGGCGACTTCTCCGGTCATCTTCCGGTGACTTTCCGGCGACGGCCAACTTCCGGCCAACTTTCCGGCGAGCTTCGTTTGACCTTCCGGTGATGCTCCGATGCTCCGTTGACTTCTCCGGTCATCTTCCGGTGACTCTCCGGCGACGGTGATGGCTTACTTCTTCAAAATTGGGGAATCCACAATTGGATTCCATCCGGGTCCTTCAATTTAGTCGGGTCTTTTCTACCCTCGTCGGACCGGATCGGGTAATTGGTTTGATTGATCCGGATTTTTGCAGCAACGACCCCAACAAGCTAGTTGATGGAACCGATTTTCCCTTTCCTCCCTTGCAAGTCACGGCCAAGTGGTGGTGGATGGTGGTGGTGCCGCGGCTTGGTTGTTTGGAATGGTAGGATACAAGTTTCTTTGAGGGATCCAACTATCTCTCAAAGATTCACACAAAAGAAGAAGAGTTCCTCTCTTTTTCTCTCAAAAGGGAAATTTCAATATCATTCAAAGTCTAATGTTTACAAGTGGTGGAGGACCTCTTTTAAAGGCCCTCATGGACGCCCCTTATCCCAAAAAATGAAGAAAGTAATTCCTAACTCCCCTCCAAGTAACTCCTAACAAGCTTAACTCCCTCTAAGACAAGCTTAACCTCTCACAAACACAAGTTCGGTTAAGACATGAACCTAGTATGGACTAAACTAACCTAGTATTAAGATGTCTTCCCATATATGTCTTAGTTTGACATTCACAAGTAGGGAAACATAAGCCATATCTTAAACTAGGTTGTTTTAAGACATGTCATAAAAACATAGGTAGACATGTCTTGAAACATGTCTCTTCTTTCTTGAAGCCTCTTTCAACCTCTTTGCTTGTCCAAAATTGCTTATCTCTTCCATCTAGCTTCTCGATGCCACCTTGGAACTCGGATGCCGCCATGTCATCATGCGCCACGTCATCTCGTGCCATGTCATCGCCTCTCTTGGATGCTCCTTCATGCCTTTAAGCTTCTTTGAAATGGCTTCCAAGTGTGTTTGCATCCTTCTCTTTAGCATTTAAGCTCACCACAAGTAGATGCTCTTGTTTGGACAAGTTTGTCGGACTAGACGTCCTCGTCACACTCTCCCCCTTGAAAAGCTTTGGACTCCAAAGCTTATCTCAAATGCTCCTACAAAAGATTAAGCCCATAAGAGAGTATGACAAAATAGCATACTACAAACAAATAAACGATATCCACGATACCTAAGTATACTCTCAAACATCTTAACAAGTCTAAACTTGCAATATAGTAATAAGAGTACAACATGCCAAGAAAATTTCATGTGGAAAGTATCATACACCCAACAATTATATGGCATATAAGAGTAAAGGTAGATCCTAATGAGTGTCCTAAGTAAGCATTTATCACAACTCATATCGTGCATAATAGGATCTATATAAAGATGCTCAAGTATTCTAGCATGTATATCAACATTTCTCAAGTAAACTTCATATGGCATAAAAAGATCCACAAGATGATTCTTAAGTAATCTAGCATGTATTTCATAACTCTTCAAGTAATGCTCATAAGTCATAAACGAATCTATATGACAATGTTCAAACAATCTAGCATACCATTCATCATTTCTCATGTAGTGCTCATGCTTCATACTAGATTTTAAAGAGTATAATAAGGAATAGTAATGTGCAAACAATCTAGCATGAATATCATCAATTCGCAAGTAAGGCTCATACCTCATGCTAGAATTTAAAGAACATGATAAAGCTCCTATATGGTGATGTTCCAACATACTAGCATACCTATCTTCAATTTCCAAATAATCCCCATGTCTTATGCTAGCATGTAAAGAATATGATAATGAATCTATATAGTGATGTTCAATCATTCTAGCATACTTATAATCTACTCTTACATAACCCTCATGCTCTATGCTAGAATGTAAAGAAGGTAGTAAAGGATTTTCTACCTCTAGCTCATCTACATCAAATTTAAAAGAATAAACCTCATGTGAGCTTTCCTCCTCAAGATCCTCATGATCTTCTTCAAATTCTTCTTCAAGTGCCATGGTGTCATTCTCACTCCTACAAGCAAGGTTAGATGCAAACATTGCATTGGATATAACTAAGAGTGCTCTAAACCTTTCAAAGCTTGCATGTGGTCTACCCAAGTACCACTTAATAAGCACACCAAAGTCCATAATGTCCATGTACAAGAATTCAAAACAATTTAAACCCAACTCATGCTTGAAACAATCAAAAAGTACAATCCTCCTTGTTGCATCCTCATCCCAAGCATGGATCTTGTAATTCATCTTGCACCAATCCCCATAGCTCACCTTAGAAAAGACATTTAAGCACATATCATAAGCACTTGATTCATCATTTATATCATTTCTCAAAAGAAAACAAAAGCTAGAAGATAAATCTCTAACTTCCCTTTTACCATCACCATAAGAAATCAACATATTTGATGTGTTTTCCACTTCTTGAACTCCCTTGCTCTTCTCGGCTTTGGAAGTCTTCTTAAAGACTTCTTCTTCTTCTTTCATTCTTTTCCTCAAACTCTCTTGGTCTTTTTGAACTTCCTTCAAAGATAGAGAAGAAATCACAATTTTAGTATCATCATGAAAAAATGTAATAGAATTTAAAAGTCCATTATATTGGATAGCCTTGTCGGATTGCCAAGGCCTTCCGAGTAAAAGGTGACATGCACTCATAGGAGTGACATCACATAAGACTTCCTCTTTGTAGTTCCCCATCACAATTGGAACTTGAGCTTGTTGTGTCACCCTAAGCCCTCCACTATCATGCATCCAAAGTAGTTTGTAGGGTGAAGGATGTTGAAAGGTTGGAATTGCAAGCTTTCGAATGGCATAAGTGGAAATGACATTGGTGCAACTCCCATTGTCTATGATGACCGAAGCATTCCTTCCTTGAATCTTGCATCTACAATGGAAAAGGTTGCTCCTTTGCTCCTTAACTCGATCACTTCCATCCTTAGGAATGTGTCCTAACATCCTCATGTTCACCAAAGAAGAGGAAGATGCTTCACTATCATTGCCTTCATGGATTACTTTGCCCTTGTCCTCCTCATCTTCACTTGAACTCAATTCACCTACATGTTCATCAACAAACTCATAAACACCATCTTCATGCAAAATTAAAGTTTTCTTTGTAGTACAACTTGAAGCATAATGTCCTTTTTGATGACACTTATAACAAGTAACATTTTTGAGCTTATCTAAATTGGGTTTAGAAACCTCCCCTTTTTGTTTGAAGACTCCTTTATCTTTGCCCTTAGAAGACTCCTCCTTCTCGGTTGCCGCTTGCCACGGTTTGCTTGTGGCTTTATGATCCTCTTGGTATGATTGCTTTGGCAAAGCTCTTTGCCCCTTGCTCTTGTTTTGATTCTCCACCTTGATAGCAAAATGGACCATCTCATCTAGTGATTCAAAACGTTGCAAGTTCACAACTTCATAGATGTCACGCCTCAAACCCTTTTTGAACCTAGCTCTTGTCACACTATCACGTTCCTCCATTTGTGTCCTCATCATCAAAAGCTCCATCTCCTTGGCATACTCCTCCACCGATCGGTTGCCTTGGTACAATGCTTGCAATTTGAGCTCTTGATCCTCCAAGTAGAAAGGTGGTATGAATCTTTCCTCCATAGCTTGGATTAAGCCTCTCCAAGTAGCAATTGGCCTTGCACCCCTTCGATCAAGGTCCCTCTTGTGCTTCTCCCACCAAGTCATGGCATAGTCTCTAAACTCAACAACGGCTACTTGCACCTTCTTAAATTCGGAATACTCATGACAAGCAAATAACATCTCCATCTTGCTTTTCCACTCTATGAACTCATTTGGATCACTCGAACCCTTGAAACTAGGAATATGAAATTTGATGCTCTTGAGCTCATCATCATTTCGACGCCCCCTAGGCCTTCGGACTACTTCCTCAAAGTCATCCTCGGATTCCATCTCATCATGGTCATCATGTCTCGGTCTCCTCCTAGGATTCCTTGGCTCACGGTTTCGATCATGATCATGGCGTCGTGGTTGTCTTTGCTCACGGACTTGGTCTCGGCCAAGTGGTGGAATGCTCCCATTTGGTGTTCTACTTCCACTAGAATGTGAGCCTCGCCTAGGTGGATCCGGTCCTACTCGATCTCGATCACCTCCAAGATCTTCATATACACGTTCAAGCTTACGTTCCATCATCCTCTCCAAATGTGTAGTCAAGGCCACCCCATGCACACGTACATTCTCCTCTACATCCCGCAAACGTTTATCGGTATCTTCCTTGTGTGCATTCATGAGTCGAACAACATCATCTAAGGTAGTCATGGCTGCCAACAAAACTCAAAACAAACTAGAAAATATATGTATAGAATGTTAGAAAACAAAAAGAAATCAAAAATGGACCTCACTCAAGTGATGTAGGTACACTCGGGTTCACTCGATCACACCATCGAATCCTTCGACTAGCAATATGGGACCCTCCTCAAGTAGCTCGAAATCAGCCCCACAAAGGTGTCTCAAGTCGGCAATATGGTGGCGTTGGAACTTGATATACGTACGCTTTAGAGTAGGAAAGCAAATACTCTAACTCGACTCAATCAACAACCGTTAAGAAGATCATATGAAAATACACATAAAAACATGTAAAGAACAATCATATCCAATCTTCCAACAATGCCTCACAATGATTCCAACAATCAACCCCACTAAAATCAACAACCCGAAATGGAAAAATCCTACACACAATCCCAATGACAATATTTGAGTGAACTCACCACACAACCCAAAAAATCACAAGAAAGGTCTCGGCCACAATTACTGCCGTAAAATTCCGGATCAACCCGAATTTCATTCCGGATCAAAATTCCAATGGACCCGGATTAATTAAAAGGAGCAGCCCGGATCAAGATATCAGTAAGCTCGGATAGATTAAATCAAGGAGAAGAAGTTCTGGCCCAATTAGATGGAAGGCCCAACAAAGGAATGTTAAACTTAGCCCAGCAGACAAGGTCGCATGTCCATCATGCGTTAAGTTGAAAGACTCCCCAAGGTTTAACGCAGTACGATCTCGCGTTAGACCTCCTTCTCCAAAGAACCACGCAGGTGTGTCTTGCGTTAGTACATTGTCTTCCCCAACGGGCTTCTCCTTCCCCGACACCATCATCGTCGACCTGCCGCTGCTCGCCCGGGCCACCGTCGTCTCCTCCGGTGACCATCATCTCCTCCATCGTCTCCGGGCAACGCCGCTGCTCCGGCGACCTGTCATCACGCCCCATTCCCCAACTCGCGGCCGGCCATCTCCGACGAGGGAAACCCTCGTATTATTCCCAACACCATCTCCGGCAATAGCCCCATCGGCCCGAGTCTCCAGCATCCTCCAATTGTCACCACTGGAGCTCCGGAAGTGTCTCACCATTGTTGTTCGCCAATTCCGACCATCCCGAAAACCGAAGCTCCGCCGAAGAAGAAAACCCCGAAAGCCACAAAAGGATCACTTCCGGCCATGGCCGTTCTTCCTCATCCCTCCGACAGCGTCCTCCGTCGACAGCAAGGCCTCCAAGGTCCTCTGCCAAGCCTCCGGCAAGCTTCCTCGGACACCCTTGTTCCTCCGGCGAGCTCCCGGCATCTCCTCCGGTCTTCTCCGCGACTCGAGCCGACTGGTATCAAACTCCTCCTCCGGCAGCCTCGCGGCCTCCCTTATCACCATCCAGCTTCTCACTTATGTCCGTCGGCCAAGCTTCCTGCCATCTCCACATCTCCGGCCGCTGCCTCGCCTCTCCGACCACCCGTGCTTCTTCTCCGACGAAGCTGCAGCGGCCAGGGCCGCTCTCCCCCATCTTCATCCTTGTCGCGGACCTCTCTCTGTCGGGGAGCCCCTCCGTGTCGCGGTCCTTCGATTGCTCCGCGACAAGCAACTCGTTTCGCGACAAGTTTCGTTCCCCGACCAATTCCATATTCAAATTCCCTTTGTGCCGCCGAGCTGAGGAGTCCTGGGAGCAAAGGTCCTGCAGTACAAGAAAAGGTGGAGTCTTCTTCTAGGAGCTGGAGTCCCGTTCCTTTCTACGCGTAGCCCCGAAATACCTTTTCACTTATTTAATCTTGTTAGGCTTGTTTAATGGGTTGATTAAAGCCCCTAATTGTTTGTTTAGTTTTACTAATTATGTAATTAGGGTTTTGCCTATATATATGGGTTCCCTCATTTTGTAAGACATCTTTGCTTAATATTATTGTGAGAATATGTCTCTCTTTATTTTCAAAGATCATTGAGAGCTTGGGGAAGCCTAAAATCCCATTGAGTCAAAAACTCAAACCCATCTTGTGTTTAGCTTGAGCTAAGTGCACTATTTTGGATTCTTGAAGCAAATCCAAAATCGATTCACCTTGTTTAGGAGATTTGTGAAGAGGTGGGGAAACCAAGTTTTTACACCTCAAACAAACCATCCTTTGTGAGGGCTTCCTTATCCCATTTTATTTTTCCTTTGTTCTTCCCCTTTTGGCACCAAGTGTCAAAAGGCAATATCAATCCTCTTGTTTTACAAGTCGATACCAACTTCGATTCATGGCATTATATAGATTTTGGTATCAGAGCTAGTAGTTGGTTCACTTGTGTTCATCCAAAAATTTCAAAATCTCAAAAAAAAAAAAGAGTGTCCACTGGTTACTGTTCACTGTCCAGCCGTTTTGATCCGTTGAAAATTTTTGTAATCTGACTTCGGATTTGGATTCCTTGTGTCGATTACATAAAGATTCATATAAAGTTTGAAAAATTTGGCCAAGGGAATCATTTTCTATGAATTTTTGAAGATCTTGGCCATATTTTCTCAAACCCCTTGTTCTTCATATTTTTCATCTTCTTGTTCATCCATTTCACACACCACCACTCCCCATTTGGAACCACGTTCCATTTGGCAATCTCAAATCATCCATTTTCTAGGGGTTATAATGCCCAAATTTTTCCAAATCCACATCCTTCACCAAAATTTCCACCAAAAACCCTAAGCAAGAAAGTTTCTGCCCTCTGTCCGGAAAACCTGGTCTCTGCCCGTTCAGATTTTGTGAAAACAAGTTGCATATTTGGATTCCTCTCATTGAGTACATGGATTTGCATATGTGGTTTGTTCAAATCGGACACCGGATGTGAAAGTTATGCCCAATTGAAAATTCTTGGTGTTCTTGCTTGTTCTTGCTTGATTTTTCAAATCCAATGCTTGTAATGGTTATAATGGCACAAATTGTTGGTTTAAAGTGTTAATTAGACATTATTGTGTCAAATTTCGAGAGTGTTGAGTGTCTATTGAGTGTTTGGGTTAAATATTGGGTTTAGGGTTTGTTGATGTTCTTGGTGTTCATCCTTGTTCTTCAAGTTCATACCACATTCAAGCCATCTTCAAAGGATGTTCAAAGTGTTCTTGATGAATGCTTTTTAATCCACTTGAGAACAATACAAGGGTGTTATAGGAAAATTACAAGAGACAAAAGCTTGCAAGTTTGTACTTGGAAAGGGACATCCGAAACCCCTCATTAAAACCCCATATAATTGCCTAAATTGTAGCATACACACAAGGGGCATCTTGAGATTCAAAACTTGGCAATTGCAGAAAAGGGAAGGTCATTGAGACAAGAGTTTACAACGGGTGGAATCAAACTTTTCAATTGTTGAGTAAGCCGTCCCATGCATTCTCATTAATTGAAGCAAAGGTCTCGTGGACCCCACCAGTTGACCAGATTTTATTCTGATTTAAAAAAAAAAAAAAAAGTGAAAAGAAACGAGAGCAGTACCCGAGATTGTAATTCCAACAAGTTGTTTTAGCAATTCAACAAGTGGGTTTTGATTGTATTTGGGTAGATTAAAATTTGATTTAATTTAATTGGGCAATTATTTTTATTGTTCAATTGGGTTAAATTAAATTAGGAATATTTGTGTGAGGCATATATTGTATGTGTTTCCGAGTGTTTTTATTTGTGAGGTTTTAATTTCTCACTTCTAAATTTGTTTTGAGAGTTTTTGTTTGTGAGATTTTTATTTTTCACTTCTAAATAGTGAGGAATCGAAATCCCTGAACACTAACTAATTAAAACTTGGAACCATAAATTGTGCTTGATTGATCACACACAAGTTATCATTTTCCTTGATAGAGTCGAGCATTGCATTTTGTTTCTTGCCTTGCGCGTCACCCTATTTCTTGATAGAGTCGAGCATCGCATTTTGCATTCGTGCTTTGCGCGTCTTATCCCTCATTTCCCTAATCTTCCTAAGCTCCTTACTTGGTGAATTTATTTGGAAAACTTCGGAACCAAGCTGTGCCTGAACTCAAGACATCCGACACAAAGGTTTGAGTTTAGTGAGGTTCCACCAAAAATATTTTATTTTTATTTTCTAACTTTTTATACATATATCTAGAATATTTTTCTGAGATGGCAGGTACATCTGACCCCGCCATAATGGAATTACTGAGGAACTTGAATGCAAACATGGTGGCAATGAAGCAGGATTTTGATGCCAAGCTTGATGAAAAATTTGTGAGCCTTGAAAGCAAATTTGACGCTTTGAGTGAAGAATTTTCAGGTCACAAGAAACAAGTGAGCAACAAAATTGCAAAGGAAAATCTTAGTGTCTCTTCAGAGCTACATGGGAAATTGCATAAAATTGCCACTGATTGTCAGAAGAAGAATGAGAATTCCATGCTGAAGATCGATCAGAAAATTGGCGAAGTTACTGATGACTTCGAAGGAAAATTGGATCAACTTGCCTTGGATTTTGAGCGAGCTTTGAACGTGCAAGTAGATCACCGCATGGGAATTTTATCTGCTAAACTGGATGGAAAAATGGAATATCTTGCTGAGGAATTGGAGCAACAGACCACTGAGCTCCAAGAGCACATTATTGTTTCCACCACTGTAGCTGAAGTCCGGATGGATGCAACTGCATCACTTTTCAAGAAACTTGTTGAGGACTTTACTGAAAAGAATGGTCAGAAGCTAATGGAAAAAGTCAAGAAATTATTCTGTCAAGCTGAAAAGAATTTAGCTGAGCAATTGGAAGACAGAATTGAAGAAGCAACAGGCCATGTAGAAGGAAAACTGGAATATGACACTGGTCAAATGAAGGAACAATTGGAAGAATTCATGAAGGAGTTCATGGAAAATTTAGGAACTCCTATGGAAGAATTTTCTGAGAAAGTGAGCGCTGAGATCAAGGAATTGTCTGAACACTTCCAACAACGGTTAGATTTTGTAGTGGAAAAATTGGAGCACAAGATTCAGTCTCCACAAGAAATCTACGATCAAGTCATGACAACCATCAAGGATGAGCTGAGAAACACTTTGGATGTCCAGATCGGCGATATTCTCAAAGAAGAGTTTGGAATTAAAAGGCCAAGCAAGGAGTCAAATGTTCATAAAGCCAAACTCCAGAAGAAAGAAGAACTAGTCATCCCTGTTCCAGATTGGAAGAAAGAAGAACTGGTCATCCCTGTTCCAGATTGGAAGAAAGAATATAAAGAAATCATCCAAGGGAATGAATCAGTCCAAGAGTATGCCCAGCGATTTAAGGAATTAAAAAGAAAATCAGGCATCCAGGAACTCCCTTATGCAGAATGGTACCATTTCCTGACGGGTGTACGAAGCGAAATCTACAAGAACATGTACACCAGGTACAACGACCTTGACCATGCAATATCTGATGCACTAATTATTGAAAAATGTTTGCAGGACGAATCTGAAAGGATCAAGTTTGAAGAATCCCGAAGGACGAAGAAGAGTGCAATGCGTGTCGTCATCGAAAAAGAAAAGGGATACTGGGATCCATGCGAATATTGTTCAATGCTGGGACATGAGATAAAAGATTGTTGGCTGAAACCAATACACGACAGAATAGCCAAGGGTAAAGCTAAAAGAGCCGAGTTTGAAGCCCAATGCAAGGAATTGGACAAACTCATGTCCAATTCCTACTGTGAACCTGAGGATCGCAAGGAGGAACCTCCTATCCATCCAAGCAGTATACCGAGCTATGCTGAAGTCCTCAAAGCGAGCAGTTCAAATTCCAAAGGGAAAGAAAAGGTTATTGAAGTAAGCAACCATGAAGAAGAAGGCTATGAAGCAATCTACATTCAAGAAGATGGTCGCCAACTCTCTAACTTTGTGTTCACCCGCACTCCCGAATCACTCAAGAAAGTTGACCACCCATCCATCGACTTAGAACAAAGGGAGAATTTATTCCATTGCCACTGCGAAATTCTTGATAATTTAGCATCTTTAATAGTGGATAGTGGAAGTTGTTCTAATGTTGTGAGTGTGTATGTTGTACGCAGGTTGGGATTACAAACTGAAGCGCATGAACAACCTTATCATTTACAATGGGTCAGCGATTGCGGAATCGTCAAGATAAGCAGACGAGCAAGAGTGCCTATCGCAATCGGGACCTACACTGAAGAAATACTGTGTGATGTGGTTCCGATGAACACATGTCATATTCTTTTAGGGCGCCCATGGATGTTTGATAAAGATGTTATTTATCAAGGGCGAGCTAATTTAATCACATTCACACACGAGCAAAAGAAGTATATAATCAAATCGCTATCTCCAAAAACTGTGCAAATTGATCGTGAAAAATTATTGGAGAATATGCGAAGAGAAGGAGAAGCTCACAAGAGGGCTATAGCTGAGAATGCCAGAATCAAGAAGCAGTCTTCTAGCAAAACTGCTAATCAGACTACTGAGAGCCCATCAAAAATTTGTTCTTTAATTTTTCATCATTCTGAAAATTTTTCTGAATTTAATCATGGTACTACATCTAATTTGATCAATTTTTCTACAGGTACCCATGAAGATCAAGATGAAAATTTTCTAAACAAATCAGGTAAAATCATTCAAATTAATGACAAAATAGAATTATCTGAAATTTGTCATTCTTCTTGCAGGAAATTTAAAGCTGGAGCTGATCTGGAACGCAGAATGGAATTCACATTTGAAGCAGGATCTGAGAAATTTATCTGCTCCATGGATAACATTTCTAATGATTTTCTATCCCGATTTTGTCTCACCGAGCTTATTCTAAAATGTCAATCTTATGGGATATCGGTTTGTGCAGATCATAATTATGTGGTTGATCCTACCGCCATGACGTCTCTTTCCGCTTTGGAGTCCAAAGCTTCTCAAGGGGGAGAGGATGCCGTAAAATTCCGGATCAACCCGAATTTCATTCCGGATCAAAATTCCAATGGACCCGGATTAATTAAAAGGAGCAGCCCGGATCAAGATATCAGTAAGCTCGGACAGATTAAATCAAGGAGAAGAAGTTCTGGCCCAATTAGATGGAAGGCCCAACAAAGGAATGTTAAACTTAGCCCAGCAGACAAGGTCGCATGTCCATCATGCGTTAAGTTGAAAGACTCCCCAAGGTTTAACGCAGTACGATCTTGCGTTAGACCTCCTTCTCCAAAGAACCACGCAGGTGTGTCTTGCGTTAGTACATTGTCTTCCCCAACGGGCTTCTCCTTCCCCGACACCATCATCGTCGACCTGCCGCTGCTCGCTCGGGCCACCGTCGTCTCCTCCGGTGACCATCATCTCCTCCATCGTCTCCGGGCAACGCCGCTGCTCCGGCGACCTGTCATCACGCCCCATTCCCCAACTCGCGGCCGGCCATCTCCGACGAGGGAAACCCTCGTATTATTCCCAACACCATCTCCGGCAATAGCCCCATCGGCCCGAGTCTCCAGCATCCTCCAATTGTCACCACTGGAGCTCCGGAAGTGTCTCACCATTGTTGTTCGCCAATTCCGACCATCCCGAAAACCGAAGCTCCGCCGAAGAAGAAAACCCCGAAAGCCACAAAAGGATCACTTCCGGCCATGGCCGTTCTTCCTCATCCCTCCGACAGCGTCCTCCGTCGACAGCAAGGCCTCCAAGGTCCTCTGCCAAGCCTCCGGCAAGCTTCCTCGGACACCCTTGTTCCTCCGGCGAGCTCCCGGCATCTCCTCCGGTCTTCTCCGCGACTCGAGCCGACTGGTATCAAACTCCTCCTCCGGCAGCCTCGCGGCCTCCCTTATCACCATCCAGCTTCTCACTTATGTCCGTCGGCCAAGCTTCCTGCCATCTCCACATCTCCGGCCGCTGCCTCGCCTCTCCGACCACCCGTGCTTCTTCTCCGACGAAGCTGCAGCGGCCAGGGCCGCTCTCCCCCATCTTCATCCTTGTCGCGGACCTCTCTCTGTCGGGGAGCCCCTCCGTGTCGCGGTCCTTCGATTGCTCCGCGACAAGCAACTCGTTTCGCGACAAGTTTCGTTCCCCGACCAATTCCATATTCAAATTCCCTTTGTGCCGCCGAGCTGAGGAGTCCTGGGAGCAAAGGTCCTGCAGTACAAGAAAAGGTGGAGTCTTCTTCTAGGAGCTGGAGTCCCGTTCCTTTCTACGCGTAGCCCCGAAATACCTTTTCACTTATTTAATCTTGTTAGGCTTGTTTAATGGGTTGATTAAAGCCCCTAATTGTTTGTTTAGTTTTACTAATTATGTAATTAGGGTTTTGCCTATATATATGGGTTCCCCTCATTTTGTAAGACATCTTTGCTTAATATTATTGTGAGAATATGTCTCTCTTTATTTTCAAAGATCATTGAGAGCTTGGGGAAGCCTAAAATCCCATTGAGTCAAAAACTCAAACCCATCTTGTGTTTAGCTTGAGCTAAGTGCACTATTTTGGATTCTTGAAGCAAATCCAAAATCGATTCACCTTGTTTAGGAGATTTGTGAAGAGGTGGGGAAACCAAGTTTTTACACCTCAAACAAACCATCCTTTGTGAGGGCTTCCTTATCCCATTTTATTTTTCCTTTGTTCTTCCCCTTTTGGCACCAAGTGTCAAAAGGCAATATCAATCCTCTTGTTTTACAAGTCGATACCAACTTCGATTCATGGCAATTACAAATCCGAGACAAGATTCAAAACTCCAAAAAGAATGGTGCACAACCTAGGTTTCAATCAACCCTTTGTTGAAACACCAAAAAGAACACTTGCACTAGGTTTCAACAACCCTTTTGCAAAGAACAAATTCAACAAGGTGCCCTAGGTTTCAACAACCCTTTGGCAAGAACAAATTCAACAAAGTGCCCTAGGTTTCAACAACCCTTTGGCAAGATAAAGAAAGTGAAAACAACTCACAACAAGAATTCAACAATAGAATCGAGACTCAATCAAGACAAAAGCTAAGGCCTCCCGCAATCTTTCCTTTTTTTTTTTTTTTTTTTACTTTTTACTCTCGGCCATGCTCTTTTTTTTTCTAGCCTTTTCACTTTTTTTTTTTTTAAATTCTCGGCTTTTTCTAATATTGAGAATGCCTTTTGCCAACAATTTTCAACAAATGCACTTTTACTAGGCCTTTAGCAAATTCATCAATCCCAACGAGAAAAATTTCAACAAGCCAAAAATATATCAAGTGAAAAATGACTAGCAACAAGAAACAAAAAGAAATGCCAAAACCAACTTGTAATAGAAATGGGGAAACATCCTTATATGTCCTAAAAATGGGGAAACATTCTCAAATGTCCTAAAAATGGGGAAACATCATTAATTGTCCTAATGACCATAACTCCCACTAACTACCCATGTGCAAGTAAACTTCCCTATTCTCTTTTAACACTAAATTCAACAAGTGCTAAAAATTCAACAAAACCGCTCCTAATGTGAAACCCAACTCTCGGCCCTACTCTCTATGTTGGAAGAAATTCAACAATTGTCCCGAGATGCTAAAATATGCAATTCCATACAATCAAGATTAGGACAAAGTGAAAACTAGCACCAACGGCATTCAACAAGGGCTCAAAAATTCAACAATGAGGGTGATTTTTCCAATTCAACAAAATGTGTCCAAGAGTCCAAAATTACAAGGAAGGTTCAACAACAACAATACATGGGAATTTCAACAATCCAATTACATGGGAAAAATTCCATAGAATCAAGCATACATGGAATTCAACAAAAAGCAACAATCAACACAAAATCACCATAAAACCGCCACAAGAGAAGATGAACATGGCGTGGGTGATCCTAAACATCTAAACATGGAATTTCGAAATTAAGCATGGCTCTGATACCAAAATTTATGCCAAGGATCTATGTGCCTAATTCGAAATGGATCCAAATCAAGAAGGATGAAAGGAATGCCAAATGGCCAAAAACAAGAAAAGAAGAAGAATCAAAGATCAAAACAAAGGAATAAGCAAAATACTTGGTAGAAATGGATGGATGTGATCTCGGCCACAATCCCAAAAAAGCATATGACCCGGACCCTTCTAGATCGATCCATACGCCGCCATGGTTATGCCTCCAAGATGACCCCGTGGTGCCTCCTCCAAAGCCTCCCCGTGTCACGACCCCAACAAGCTAGTTGATGGAACCGATTTTCCCTTTCCTCCCTTGCAAGTCACGGCCAAGTGGTGGTGGATGGTGGTGGTGCCGCGGCTTGGTTGTTTGGAATGGTAGGATACAAGTTTCTTTGAGGGATCCAACTATCTCTCAAAGATTCACACAAAAGAAGAAGAGTTCCTCTCTTTTTCTCTCAAAAGGGAAATTTCAATATCATTCAAAGTCTAATGTTTACAAGTGGTGGAGGACCTCTTTTAAAGGCCCTCATGGACGCCCCTTATCCCAAAAAATGAAGAAAGTAATTCCTAACTCCCCTCCAAGTAACTCCTAACAAGCTTAACTCCCTCTAAGACAAGCTTAACCTCTCACAAACACAAGTTCGGTTAAGACATGAACCTAGTATGGACTAAACTAACCTAGTATTAAGATGTCTTCCCATATATGTCTTAGTTTGACATTCACAAGTAGGGAAACATAAGCCATATCTTAAACTAGGTTGTTTTAAGACATGTCATAAAAACATAGGTAGACATGTCTTGAAACATGTCTCTTCTTTCTTGAAGCCTCTTTCAACCTCTTTGCTTGTCCAAAATTGCTTATCTCTTCCATCTAGCTTCTCGATGCCACCTTGGAACTCGGATGCCGCCATGTCATCATGCGCCACGTCATCTCGTGCCATGTCATCGCCTCTCTTGGATGCTCCTTCATGCCTTTAAGCTTCTTTGAAATGGCTTCCAAGTGTGTTTGCATCCTTCTCTTTAGCATTTAAGCTCACCACAAGTAGATGCTCTTGTTTGGACAAGTTTGTCGGACTAGACGTCCTCGTCAAAGAGTGTGTGAGAATGTGGGTAAACTCACAAATGATCTTTGAAGAGAGAATTAATATTCATTCAAGAAAAGATGTCTTACAAGTGTTTGGGAGGTCATATATATAGACCTCATTACAAAAGGGCAAACCTGGAATAAGAAAATACATGAAAAAATGACCAAATTCGAATTGCCTAGTTCTAATTATGGTGTAATTCGAATTATAGGGTGCAATTCGAATTATATGGTTCAATTCGAATTATGGTGCAATTCGAATTATGGTTCAATTCGAATTATGGTGCAATTCGAATTATATGGTTCAATTCGAATTATGGTGCAATTCGAATTATGGTGCAATTCGAATTATATGGTTCAATTCGAATTATGGTGCAATTCGAATTTTGGTTCAATTCGAATTATGGTGCAATTCGAATTATGGTTCAATTCGAATTATGGTGCAATTCGAATTATGGTGCAATTCGAATTATGGTTCAATTCGAATTATGGTGCAATTCGAATTATATGGTTCAATTCGAATTATGGTGCAATTCGAATTATGGTGTAATTCGAATTACATGGCTCCATCAATGCCTTAGCCAAATTTCATGTACTCTTATTTTCTACACTATTACAAAATATATTATCCGACCAATCTCCGACTTGTCCGAAAATTATCCGGCGACCGGCGGTGGCTCCGGCCGATGTCCGGCGAACTTCCGGTCAATTTTCCGGCGAGCTCCGTTTGACCTTCCGGCGATGCTCCGGTGCTCCGGTGGCTTCTGCCATGGATCGGGATTAGACACAATATTCGATGATGAACAAGATGATGAACATAGATGAACAAGGATGAACTCAAAATGAAAATAAAAGGATAGGTTGAGATTTCCTTTACCGAAAGCTTAATCTTGGATCAATGGACACACTAAATGAGCCACGATTCCCTCGATCAACAATCTTCAAGGTGTCGATACGATCAAGCACATCTCAAGCTTGAAAGGAATTGCACCGACAAGGGAGAAATTCAAGATGACCTTCTAAATGCTCTCGGTTATCACCAAAGAGAAAACACTCAAATTTCTTAAATCATTCAAAAGGTGTCCTTACAAAGTGTTGGTAATGCCCTATATATAGGCAAACCATATTACACGGAATTAAACGACTTGCTATGTAAATTAAACAAGTACCAAAGCTACGGAAATAATAAAGTCTAAGTACATCCATAATGTGTTGGTGGTCTTGCTTGTGGGCCTTGAGCTCGTGTGGGTCTCGACACTTCTACTTCTTCATTAAGTTCCTTGGCCCAACATCTTCAATTAAATGGATTATCAATCTCGGCCCATTTTTATCCGGGTAGCTCAATTTCTGTTCCCACACCTCGGATTCATCGGATAGTATTTTGGCGATGGTGTTGAGGAACCTCTTGGCACGTTGCTTAGAGCAGGGTCCTTCCGGGATGCTAAGTGCTACAGTTCCGGCTCCCATGCCAGCTTCTCCGGTCGACTTCCGGTGACTCTCCGGCGACGGTGATGGCTTACTGCTTCAAAATTGGGGATTCCATGGTTGGAATCCCTCCGGTCTCATCGAGCTGGATCATGATCAATGCTTTCAGATTGTGGCCTTCTTCTCTATTGATTTCTTTTTGGAATTCCTCAGTCTTGAGAAGGCTTGCAATCCGGTCCATGAATTTCCTTGCCCGGGTCCTGGAGTGTGGTCCTGATGGGATACTTAATACTGTAGATTTGGCTCCCACGCCATCCCCTCCCCCTTGAGAAGGTTGAGTCATCAACCGAACAAGCTCTTCACCGTCTTCCTCGTAGAGGGCGAGATCTACAACATTAAAAGTGGCATTAATTCCATACTCAGGAGGCAATTCTAACCTGTAGGCATTGTCATTGATCTTTTCCAGCACTCTGAATGGACCGTCTCCCCGCGGGGAAAGTTTATCACGCCGTTTCAATGGAAATCTCTCCTTGCGCATATGGAGCCAAACCCAATCCCCGGGCTTTAACAACAACTTCTTCCGTCCTCTGTTGGCATATTTCGCATATGTCTCCGCGGCCTTCTTGAGGCTGTCTTGGACGTTCCGATGAAGTTCCTGTATCGCCCGAGCCCTGTCCCTGCCATTAACATTAAAATGCTCATTGCGGGGCAATGGCAGCAAATCAACAGGGGTTAGTGGGTTGAAACCATAGACAGTTTCGAACGGTGACATGTTAGTGGCACTATGGACGTGTCTATTGTATGCAAACTCGATGTAAGGCAGACACTCGTCCCAGCTCTTGTAGCTTGAAGCAGTAATAATCCGCAGCAGATTTCCCAACACTCTGTTGACGGCTTCAGTCTGCCCGTCTGTTTGAGGGTGATATGCTGTGGAGAATAACAGCTTCGTGCCAATCTCATGCCACAGAGATTTCCAAAAATAGCTGACAAACTTTGTGTCTCTGTCCGACACAATCGTCTTTGGGATCCCATGGAGATGCACCACTTCCTTGAAGAATAATTTGGCAATGTGGTGGGCGTCGTTGGTCTTCGTGCAAGGGATAAAATGAGCCATCTTGCTGAAGCGATCTACCACTACAAATATTGAATCTTTGTTCCTAGCAGTTCGTGGTAGTCCTAGCACGAAGTCCATAGAAAGATCAATCCATGGTCCCTCGGGAATTGGTAGAGGCATATATAACCCGTGTGGCTTGGAAGTGGACTTCGCCTTCAGACAGACGATGCACTTGGAGATCAGATCGTCCACTTCTTTCTTCATTCCCAGCCAGTAAAATCGTTCACTTAAAATACCCAAAGTGGCAGTCCTCCCGAAATGTCCCATAAGATCTCCGCTGTGAACTTCTTTGATCAGCAATTCCCCTACGGATCCTTTAGGAATGCACAGCCGGTTCTCGTAATACAGAAATCCATCCAGTCTTGAAAACTCCTTGAACCCGTGCTTTTCGGTTTCTGCCCAAAACTCTTTGAAGTCAGGATCGGTGGCATATTGATCCTTAATATGCTCGAAGCCAATCAGGTGTGTCGTGGCAATGGCCGCCAAGGCTGTCCTTCGGGATAAAGCATCTGCAACAATATTTTCCTTCCCCTTTTTGTACTTGAGCACATACGGGAAAGTCTCGATAAATCCGCTCCAGCGTGCATGCCTTTTCCCCAGTTGGCCCTGGTTCCGAATATGTTTGAGGGTCTCGTGGTCAGTATGAATGATGAACTCACGGCCCCGCAGATAATGTTGCCACGTCTTTAACGCTTGAACCACAGCGTAGAGTTCTTTGTCGTATGTGGAATAATTCAACTGAGCGCCAAAGAACTTTTCGCTGTGGTATTCCACTGGCTTTCCATTTTGTAACAAGACTGCTCCCATACCGGTGCCCGATGCATCGCATTCTACCTCGAATGGTGGCGTGATAGCCAGATCAACTGCAACTATGATACCAGATGGACCATGCTCCCGAACCAGAGCTAAAAGATTTACAGATAAAATTGCCAGTCTCCTCAGAACCGCAGAGTTCCAAGCCGACATCAACAGAGAAGAGGGAAGCAGTCCGGAAGCATTAATTCTGATCCAGCTTGAGGAAATTGGGGATCGCCCATACATGCCATGCATGGGCTCTCCAATTCTACACTGAAGAAGGAGGAGTACAGTCAACGCCGCCGCCGGAGAGCCACCGGAGAGCCGCCGGACGTCACCGGAGCTTGATCGGAGTTCTCCGGAAGTTGACCGGAACTTGGCCGGAGTTTGGTCGGCGCCGCCGCCGTCGCCGGCCGGAGACCAGTCAATGATCGGAAGTGTTGAACTGTTATTTTGTTTAATTCAGACTTATTCTAGTTTAAACATGGCATGTAATAAATTAAACAACTACTGTGGGGTCCGCTCTAGACTTGTTGGATTTTCAGGACTCCTGTCGCCAAACCACCTTTGTCGCGAAACCGTGCTCCGCGACAAAGACCCTGTTCCGCGACAAGGTTCCGCGACAAAGACCCTGTTCCGCGACAAAGGCTGTTCCGCGACAAAGGCTGTTCCGCGACAAAGTCTGTTCCGCGACCAAGACTCCGCGACAAAGGCTGTTCCGCGACACAGACCCAGTCGCGATGCCATGTTCCGCGACACAGACCCAGTCGCGATGCCTGTTCCGCGACACGGATCCTGTTCCGCGACAAAGTCTGTCCAGAATGCCATTTTTCATGTTTTGTAGGGTTTTTCATGTATTTTCTTTCCAGTTTTACCCTTGTAAGTTGGAGGCCTATATATATGTCCTCCCAAACAATGTTTCTCATCTTTTGTTGAATTTAATATTGAGAACACTTCTCTTATTTGTTGCAAAAGATCACATTGTCTCAAACCAAGTTTGAACAATACCCCTTTGAGTGTTTATTGGGAAATACTCACCATTTTGGAATTGAAGCATCCAAAAATGGTCACTAATCAAGGTTATTGGATGGTTAGTTTGAGTTGAGGACAAGGTCTTCATACCTTGTTTAGCTTCTCCTAACCCCCTTTAATTGTGATTGCTTCCATATCCCTTTTGTGTTCTTCCTTGCTCTTATTTTTGGTTTCATTTTCCCCTATTGGCACCACATGTCAATAGGCAACATCTTCAAGCAATATTGTGTCCAACTACGGTCCGTTCGTGGCATCTTTTTAATTTGGTATCAGAGCCAAAGTTGGATCATATTGTGTTTTTCTTCATCAAAAACCCATAAAAATTCAAAAACCACCAAAAATACCAAAAATACATCCACTGGTTACTGTTCACAGCTTTTCGGAATTTTTATGTTTGAAATTTTTGGAATCTGAGTTCATATTTGGATTCCTTGAGTTGATTACATAGAGATTCATATAAAGTTTGAAAAATTTGGCCAAGGGAATCATTTTCTATGAATTTTTGAAGATCTTGGCCATATTTTCTCAAACACCTTGTTCTTCATCTTGTTCTTGCTTTGTTCATCACTCTTCACACACCACCACTCCCCATTTGGAACCACGTTCCATTTGGCAACCTCATATCATCCATTCCTAGGGGTTATAATGCCCAAATTTTTCCAAATCCCTCATAATCCATCAAAAACTCTTGAAAACCCTAAAAAGAAAGCTTGCTGTCCCATTTCTTGATTTTCTGATTTTGGTTCGTTGGTTTTCTGAGAAATCTGAACCCATATTCTTGATCCTCATCTCAAGAGCTTTCCATTGGTATATGATTCATTCAAATCCGAGTTCGTATGCCAAAGTTATGCTCATTTGAAGATTCTTGAATGTTCTTGGTGTTCTTCATCCAAAATCCAAAAATATCATATGTTTTGCTTTTTGATTCTGTAATCTTGTGTTTATGAGCTTGTTTTCCTTCATATAATCATCAATGTATGGATATTGCATCATTCACCAAGCATTTTGAGCATTGAACACAAGTTTGGTTGAACAAGTGCCTAGTTTGCTCCCTATTTTCACAATCTGGAACATTTTGGTGTTTGTTCTCTTTGGGGAAGACGACCTGCTTTCATTCCAAGGGGTGGGTTTACATATTTTGGGTGTTAGGAATCCATAGGAAGTGGTTTCGAAGCGTTTGGAGTTCATTTGGTCGATCAAACAACGAAAATAACAATTCTGCCCAAGTGCATCCGCGAGAGCAGCAACTTTGGGAGTTCATAACTTCTTGAGTTCTTCGAGTTTCCGGATGAATCTTCAACCATGTTCAAGAATTTTGAGTGCTGAATCCATAGGATTTTGAATCACCAAATTTGGAGTTGTTTTGAGGTCGTTATCACCTTTTTGGCAAAAGGTGTCCTTTCCTGGCGACACCAAAAAGAATCCGCGAGTGTGGGCGCGTGAGTGGACAAAACCTGGTGTTTTTTGTTTGTATCTCTTCCCAATCCGTGCAAGATTGATATCCTTAAAACCCCACATTAATTGGAGGCGATTTGCTGTCCCGAAAACAGCCAAAAGTGCATAACAGAAAACCTGGAACTGAAGTTCAAGCTGCCAACTTTTGAAAATCCTAGGGTTTTGACTTCCTTGAGTGTTTTGAGTGCAAAAGTGAGCCACAAACATACTTTGGGACATTGGGACTATATTTTTAGTGATACAATAAAGTGGATATCTGACTGGCACAATTGTTCCTCTGAACAAAGTTCACGAACATTGAGTTGAAGTTCCGCCTATTATAAAGGCATTGGAATTCCTCTCATAAATTGTGATACCTAGCCGAGAAGCCACTTGAGTATCGCGAATTTTTCCCGAGTGTTATTTTTCATAGTGAGCTTACTTATATACTGTGTGGGACTGATTGAGGACAACCAATTTCAAAGGATAGTGAACGTTGAGAGCAATTGCACTAATCGACTTGTGCTCAATTATCATTTGCATTGCATATCACATACATGTCATTGCTTCCTTGAATTGAGTCGAGCAATTACACACTGTTCGTGTATTGCGCGTCCCATAATTCCGTCCTCAACCTACTCATTCCATTTCCAAAATTCGTGGCCATTTCGGTTTGCATTCTCCGAATTGTGAATTAACCCCAATTTACCTCATTGGGTTGTGATCAAGAGTGAGAGTGATACACTGAGAGGCCCAGAAAAATATTTTCTTTCTAACCGCTTTATATCTATAATATTTCTTGTTTGATATAGTGCTATGGCAGGTGATTCTGAAACTACTGTACGAGAACTTATGGCCATTGTGGCCGAGAACAGTCGTTCAACAAGGGACATCACTGCCCAAGTGAAGGATTTGGCAGAGCAGATGAATGGACTAAGTGGATTAAGTGAGCAATTCTCTGAAGTCAGGCAGAGACTGGAGACGGTCGAAGGAGGATTAAGTGGGGAACTCGCTCGACACGCTGCAGCTGTTCGAGCCGAGACCTTGAGGGCTGTTGAAATAAGACTACAACAAGAGTATGACAAAGGAACACCCCAAGGGACTCCCCATATGACTCCAGAAGCTGTCCAAACTAGTCCACCAAGCGGACCCAGTGGTGTGGGAGCTAGTGGAAGTGGTGCTACAGGCATTAATCCAAGGGATATGGCGGAAGCCGAGAATGCTATGGCCCATCGGCGACGGGTCGAATTCAACCCGCCACTGAATAGGCAAATGGGACCACAACAAATGGCCGTTGCACGCGAGCGTCAACAAATTTTGGAACAACAAGCCAACCGCGTGCCACCCGTTCCACGAAACCCGCGACACCCACGAGCACCACTCGCACAAAATTTGAATGATAATAATAATGTAATAAATAATGATGATTTTGGCGATGATGAATCTGATGATTTCAATGGTTTCCCTGTAGGACCCGGAATTGACAGACCCAATCCAAGGCACAATCAGAACAATCGGGATCGTGAGCAACATCAGGAAATGAAAGGAATCAAGTTCGAGATTCCCATATTCCGAGGCACCTCCGACCCAGACGAATACTTGGAATGGAAAGATCAAATGGAACTCATTTTTAACTGTCATGACTATCCGGAACTCAGAAAGGTCAATATGGCTGTTTGTGCGTTTAAGGACTATGCGTTGATTTGGTGGCAGAGAACGCTTCGCGAGATTCGAGGAGGACATCAACCTGTCCGTACATGGGAACATCTCACCGGGTTGATGCACCACCGATTCGTGCCATCTCATTACCGCATGGATACTTATGAGAAACTTTCCTTCTTAAGCCAAGGTTCCAAAACTGTACCCGAGTACTATCAAGAGATGGAAGTTTTGATGATGAAAGCCGGGTGCATAGAGGACGAGGAGCTGACCATAACCAGATTCCTTCGAGGTTTAAGAGTGGAAATCAGGAAAGAGGCCAAATTGCGACCGTATAACACATTGGAAGAATTGGTAGAACTTGCTGCCCAACTTGAAAAGCAATTCAAAGAATCCGGACCACGAGTTCAGTTCAGATCAAATGCCGGAGCTACTTCTAGCTCTCCGAAGCAGTGGAACAAACCGTGGGCTCCGAAAGAAGACAAGCCCCGAACCAAAGGTTTTGAAATGGCCAAGGACTTCAAGGTCTACCGACAAGAAGCCCCGAAGCCTGCAACCATCGAAAGGCCTAGGTTCGAAAAGGACAAGCATAAGGAAGTCACATGCTACAAGTGTGGCCGCAAGGGACACATCTCCCCTAATTGCACCTTCGTTAAAAGGGCTGCAGTTATGGAAGATGGAGCTATAAGGCTTTTGTCTTCTGACGATGAAGAGGGACCAGCCAGAGGGGATCACGATGAACCGAACAATGACGATGATGATGAGTTCTATGGAGAACAGGAGGAAACAATCGAAGAGGACCATGTGCTGACCAACCTAGTGGCCATGCGGTCCCTTAGTGCAGAAAAAGCCGAAGGAACTCCTAGCTCCACTGAACAAAGGGAGAATTTATTTTATTGTCATTGTGATCTTAAGGGAAGTGTAGCTTCAATCATAGTTGACAATGGGAGTTGCACTAATGCTGTGAGTAACTATGTCGTTCGCAGGTTAAATCTCCTGACTGAAGCACACCCCAGTCCCTATCTCTTGCATTGGATGAACGACAACAGTGATTTAAAGGTCAACCGAAGAGCCAAGATTCCAATCAAGATTGGTTCCTATGCTGAAGACGTCGTCTGTGACGTAATACCAATGACTGCGTGTCATATTCTTCTTGGCCGCCCATGGCTGTTCGATCGAGATGTTAACTACAAGGGGTGTGCCAACACTATATCTTTTATTTTTGAGGGAAGAAAAATAAACATCAAGCCATTGTCTGTAAAATTATTGAGAGCTGATCAAGAGGCCCTGCGAGCCAACATGAGAAAGGAAAAGGAGGAAAGGAAGGGTAAAGCCAAAGTTGTCTGTATTCAAGAGCCGTCTGCGAATCCCTGTCTTCTGATGACAAGGACTGATTTCGATCAGACCCTCTGCGAGCCTAATTCGACAGGTTACTGTTTCCTTACCTTTTCTAAACCCATTGACAGTTCTTACAGAACATGCACTGCTGCACCTAATATTCCTGCTGAATTTTCCAGGATGTTAGAGAAAAATGCTGATGTCTTTCCGGAAGAAGTTCCATCAGGCCTACCGCCTCTGCGAGGAATCGAGCATCGAATTGACTTCGTGCCAGGAGCTTCTATTCCGAACAGGCCCGCTTATCGGATGACACCGGAAGAGACAAAAGAAGTACAGCGCCAAGTGCAAGAATTGATGAACAAGGGTTGGGTGCGTGAGAGCCTCTCACCTTGTGCCGTACCTGTTCTCTTGGTACCCAAGAAGGATGGAACCTGGCGCATGTGTGTAGATTGCAGAGCCGTGAATGCCATTACTATCAAGTACCGGCACCCAATACCGCGTCTCGATGACATGCTTGATGAGCTGGGCCATGCCAGCATTTTCTCCAAAATAGACTTGCGAAGTGGATATCATCAGATCCGGATGCAACCGGGAGATGAGTGGAAGACCGCGTTTAAGACCAAATTTGGACTCTATGAATGGCTTGTCATGCCATTTGGACTGACGAACGCTCCTTCCACCTTCATGCGCCTTATGAATGAGACCCTTCGCCCTTACATAAATAAATTTGTAGTTGTTTATTTTGATGATATTTTAGTTTACAGTTCTACTACTGCTGATCATATCAACCATGTCCAACAGGTACTGAATACTCTACGAGATGCACAGTTGTATGCCAACATGGAGAAATGCACGTTCCATGCAACTGAGCTATCCTTTTTGGGCTATATTGTTGGAGATGGCGGATTGAAAGTTGATGACAGTAAGATCAAGGCAATCTCAGACTGGAAACCGCCTACCACTGTTCATGAAGTTAGGCAATTCTTAGGCCTATGCGGTTTCTTTCGGAGGTTTGTCCCTGGATTCAGTTTGATAGCGGCACCCCTCACATCACTACTTAAAAAGGGATTGATTTTCAAGTGGGGGCTGCCGGAGCAGAAAAGTTTTGATCTGCTGAAAGAGAAGCTGACCCAAGCCCCAGTCTTGGCCCTACCGAATTTCGAGAAGCCATTCGAGATCGAATGTGACGCTTCAGGCACAGGGATGGGAGCAGTTTTGCTTCAAGATGGAAAACCCGTGGCATACCACAGTGAGAAGTTCTCCGGAGCAGTTCTGAACTATTCAACCTATGACAAGGAGCTCTACGCTGTGGTCAGGACTTTGAAAACGTGGCAGCACTACTTAAGGGGCCGTGAGTTCATCATTCATACGGATCACGAGACCCTTAAGCACATTAGGACGCAAGGTCAATTGGGAAAACGGCATGCTCGATGGAGCGGATTCATAGAGACCTTCCCTTATGTACTCAAATACAAAAAGGGAAAGGAAAATGTTGTTGCGGATGCCCTCTCCCGAAGACACGCCTTGGCGGCCTATGCCACGACTCATCTGATTGGGTTTGAACATGTGAAGGATCAATATGCCACTGATCCGGACTTTCAAGAAGCTTGGTCGGCAACCGAAGCACACGGTTTTAAAGAATTTTCGAGGCTTGAGGGATTCCTGTATTATGAAAACCGACTGTGCATCCCACAAGGATCAATTAGAGAGCTGCTCATTCGAGAGGTACACAGTGGCGACCTCATGGGACATTTCGGCAGAACCGCCGCTTCTGGAATTTTGACTGAAAGGTTTTATTGGCCGGGAATGAGGAGAGATGTGGATGAGTTTATCTCCAAGTGTATTGTCTGTCTGAAGGCAAAATCCACATCACACCCACATGGACTTTATATGCCTCTTCCAATTCCCGAGGGCCCATGGGTTGATTTATCAATGGACTTTGTGCTCGGACTACCCCGCACTGCCAGAAACAAGGATTCAATTTTTGTGGTGGTAGACCGGTTTAGCAAAATGGCACACTTCATACCATGCACAAAGACCAACGACGCACATCACATTGCCAAGCTGTTCTTTAAAGAAGTCGTGCGTCTCCATGGGATCCCAAAGACTATAGTGTCGGACCGTGACACGAAATTCGTCAGCTATTTCTGGAAATCTCTTTGGCATGAGATTGGCACAAAACTCTTGTTCTCATCTGAGGCCGTCAACAGAGTACTGGGTAACCTTTTGAGAATCATCATTACTTCTAGTCACAAGAGTTGGGATGAGTGTCTGCCTTACATAGAATTTGCTTATAATAGACACATCCACAGTGCCACTAACATGTCTCCTTTTGAGATAGTGTATGGATTTAATCCACTAACACCTGTCGATCTTATGCCATTGCCTCGCAATGAGCACTTTAATGTCAATGGCAGGGACAGGGCAAGAGCAATTAAAGAGCTGCACAAGAATGTTCAAAACAGCCTTACCAAAGCTGCTGAGACGTATGCCAAGTACGCCAATCGAGGAAGGAAGAAATTGCTCTTGAAGCCCGACGATTGGGTGTGGATCCATATGCGAAAAGAACGATTTCCGGCAAAGCGGAAGGATAAACTTTCCCCAAGGGGGGACGGTCCTTTTAAAGTTTTAGAGAAAATAAATAATAATGCCTATAAGCTTGAATTACCTTCTGAATACGGAATTAATGCCACATTTAATGTTGCAGATCTCGTCCTGTTCGAGCATGACGAGGAAGAAGCTGATCGGTTGACGGGTCAACCTTCCCAAGGGGGTGGGGATGGCGTGGTAGCCAGATCAACTGCAACTATGATACCAGATGGACCATGCTCCCGAACCAGAGCTAAAAGATTTACAGATAAAATTGCCAGTCTCCTCAGAACCGCAGAGTTCCAAGCCGACATCAACAGAGAAGAGGGAAGCAGTCCGGAAGCATTAATTCTGATCCAGCTTGAGGAAATTGGGGATCGCCCATACATGCCATGCATGGGCTCTCCAATTCTACACTGAAGAAGGAGGAGTACAGTCAACGCCGCCGCCGGAGAGCCACCGGAGAGCCGCCGGACGTCACCGGAGCTTGATCGGAGTTCGCCGAAAGTTGACCGGAACTTGGCCGGAGTTTGGTCGGCGCCGCCGCCGTCGCCGGCCGGAGACCAGTCAATGATCGGAAGTGTTGAACTGTTATTTTGTTTAATTCAGACTTATTCTAGTTTAAACATGGCATGTAATAAATTAAACAACTACTGTGGGGTCCGCTCTAGACTTGTTGGATTTTCAGGACTCCTGTCGCCAAACCACCTTTGTCGCGAAACCGTGCTCCGCGACAAAGACCCTGTTCCGCGACAAGGTTCCGCGACAAAGACCCTGTTCCGCGACAAAGGCTGTTCCGCGACAAAGTCTGTTCCGCGACCAAGACTCCGCGACAAAGGCTGTTCTGCGACACAGACCCAGTCGCGATGCCATGTTCCGCGACACAGACCCAGTCGCGATGCCTGTTCCGCGACACGGATCCTGTTCCGCGACAAAGTCTGTCCAGAATGCCATTTTTCATGTTTTGTAGGGTTTTTCATGTATTTTCTTTCCAGTTTTACCCTTGTAAGTTGGAGGCCTATATATATGTCCTCCCAAACAATGTTTCTCATCTTTTGTTGAATTTAATATTGAGAACACTTCTCTTATTTGTTGCAAAAGATCACATTGTCTCAAACCAAGTTTGAACAATACCCCTTTGAGTGTTTATTGGGAAATACTCACCATTTTGGAATTGAAGCATCCAAAAATGGTCACTAATCAAGGTTATTGGATGGTTAGTTTGAGTTGAGGACAAGGTCTTCATACCTTGTTTAGCTTCTCCTAACCCCCTTTAATTGTGATTGCTTCCATATCCCTTTTGTGTTCTTCCTTGCTCTTATTTTTGGTTTCATTTTCCCTTATTGGCACCACGTGTCAATAGGCAACATCTTCAAGCAATATTGTGTCCAACTACGGTCCGTTCGTGGCAAATGGTAGATCAAAGTCAGGTAGGGTCAATACCGGTGCGTGGGTCAGCTTGTTCTTCAGCTCCTCGAAGCTTTTCTGCTCAGGCGGCCCCCAGTTGTAAATAAGTCCTTTCTTGAGCAGTGAAGTCAGGGGTGCCGCAATCAGACTGAAATTGGGGACGAATCTCCGAAAGAAACCACACAGACCCAAGAATTGTCGAACTTCATGTACGCTCATGGGTGGTTTCCATTCCGAGATCGCTTTTATTTTCGTCTCATCGACCTTAAGAACTCCACGTCCGACAATGTATCCAAGGAGCGAGAGTTCGGTTGCATGGAAGGTGCACTTCTCCTTGTTAGCGTATAACCGAACTTCCCGTAACCTGTTGAACATGGGAAAGGTGATCAGACTCGCTAGAACTGTACACAAGAATATCATCGAAATATACAACTACAAATTTATTAATAAATGGACGAAGGGTCTCATTCATAAGCCTCATGAATGTTGAAGGCGCGTTCGTCAGTCCGAATGGCATGACTAGCCATTCATATAGCCCGAATTTCGTCTTGAACGCCGTCTTCCATTCATCTCCCGGTTGCATCCGGATTTGATGATAACCGCTTCGTAAGTCAATCTTGGAAAATATGCTGGCGTCACCCAGCTCGTCAAGCATGTCGTCCAAGCGGGGAATGGGGTGCCGGTACTTGATAGTAATTGCATTGACAGCACGGCAGTCGACACACATGCGCCATGTTCCGTCCTTCTTGGGAACCAATAAGACAGGCACGGCACAAGGTGAGAGGCTTTCTCGGACCCATCCCTTGTTCACCAGCTCTTGCACTTGTCTCTGCACTTCTTTGGTCTCCTCCGGATTCATCCTGTAGGCTGGTTGACGAGGACGTCTAGTCCGACAAACTTGTCCAAACAAGAAAAGCTTCTTGTGATGGGATCAAATGTCAATGAGAAGGTTGCAAGCACACTTGGAAGCCATTTCAAAGGAGTTTAAAGCATGAAGAAGCATCCGAAGCATACGATGACGTGGCACGAGATGATGTGGCGCATGATGACATGGCGGCATCCGAGTTCCAAGGTGGCATCAAGAAGTTAGAAGGAAGAAATGAGCAAGTTTGGACAAGAAAAAGAGGAAGAAACAAGCTTGGAAGAAGAAAAGACATGGCTTGGGACATGTTCACCATGTTTTTCATTACAAGGCCAAAAACAACCTAGTTTAGTATGTGTCATATGTTGTATTGTTCATCAAGTTTTCAACTTGATATATGTGTTAGGACATAGCATACTAGGTTGACTAGGTTTGTCCTAGGTTGATGTCTAGATGGGAGTTAAGCTTGTTAGGAGTTAGCCTTGTTGGGGGTTAGCTTTGTTGGGAGTTAGGAGAAGGTTAGCACAAGGGCCTTGTTTGGCCGAAATATTGGATTTAGGGGGTGTTAGGGGCGTCCATATGGTGGTCTTTAAAAGGGGCATCACCACCATTTTGTATCACAAGTTTTGAAGAATGAAAATTGAAGTTTACTTCTTTGGAAAATTGAGAGTTGAGAGTTCTCATTTTCTTTACTTGAGAGATAGATAGAATCCCTCAAGATTGTATCCAACTTTTCCCTTCCACCACCAAAGAGGGCGGCCGAGCCACCACCACCACCACTTGGCCGATTCTTCCATGGAGAGGAGAGTATCCAAATCGGTTCTTTGGACATAGCTTCAAGGGGTCGTGACACGAGGACGCTTGAAGGAGGCATCCACGGGGTCAATCTTGAAGATCACCACATTGGCGGCGTATGGTTCGATTCTAGAAGGGTCCGGGTCATACGAGTCTTTGGAAGTGATGATCAAGACATCCATCCTTCCCATTTCCAAGTAATTTTCCATTTTCCTTTTGTTTTTGATCTCTTCTTTCTTCTTTCTTTGCCTCGGCCAATTGGCACTTTCTTTGTCTTTTACTTGCTCGTTTTGATCTTTCGGAATTAGGCACATAGATCCATGGCATTAATTTTTGGTATCAGAGCCATAGTCTAAATCGAAAAATTCCATGATTAGTTGATTAGGACTCTCACGCCATTTTTGTTGAATCTTAGTGGCGGTTTTATAGAGATTGTTGATTTTGTGCTTTTTTGTTGAAAATCCATGTATGCTTGATTCTATGGATTTTGATTCCCATTTTATGTGTTGTTGATTTTCTTCTTTTTGTTGAATTGGAAAAATCACCCTCATTGTTGAATTTTTGAGCCCTTGTTAAATGCCGTTGGTGCTAGTTTTCACTTCTTCATAATCTTGATTGTATGAATTTGCATATTTTAGCATCTCGGGATAATTGTTGAATTTCTTCCAATTTTTGAGTGTGGGCCGAGAGTAGGGTTAAACAAGTGGGGGTTTTGTTTAATTTTTAGCACTTGTTGAAATTAGTGTTAATTGGAATAGGGAAGTTTACTTGCACATGGGATTAGTTGGGAAGTTATGCTCATTAGGACATTTAATGATGTTTCCCCAATATTAGGACATATAAGAATGTTTCCCCATTTCTATTACAAGTTAGTTTAGGCTTTGTATTTTGTTTCTTGTTGCTAGTCATATTCTTTTTGGTGTATTTTTGGCTTGTTGAATTTTTCTCGTTGGGATTGTTGAATTTGCTAGTGGCCTAGTAAAAGTGCATTTGTTGAAATTTTTAGCAAAAGGCATTCTCAATATTAGAAAAAGCCGAGATTTAAAAAAAAAAAAGTGAAAATCGGCGCAAAAAGAAGCATGGCCGAAATATAAAAAAAAAAAAAGTAAGATTGCGGGAGGCCTTAGCTTTTGAATTTTGAGTCTCGTTTCCATTGTTGAATTTTTGGTGTGAGTGTTGTTTTCTTGTCATTGCCAAAGGATTGTTGAAATCTAGGGCATTTTGACACTCACATCATCTTGCCAAAGGGTTGTTGAAACCTAGGGCATTCTTGTTGATTTCTTAGTATTGCAAAAGGGTTGTTGAAGCCTAGTGCAATTTGATTTTTTTTTTTTTATACCAAAGGGTTGTTGAAACCTAGGGTATTTTGATACAACAAAGGGTTGATTGAAACCTAGGTTGTACACTATTTTTTTTTCTTTCTTGATTTTTTGGGTTGTGTGGTGTGTTCACTCAAATTTTGTCATTGGGATTGTGTGTAGGATTTTTTTTTCCATGTCGGGTTGTTGATTTTAGTGGGGTTGATTGTTGGAATCATTGTGAGGCATTGTTGGAAGATTGGATACACTTGTTCTTTACATGCTTTTATGTGTATTTTCATATGATCTTCTTAACGGTTGTTGATTGAGTCGAGTTAGAGTATTTGCTTTCCTACTCTAAAGCGTACGTACATCAAGTTCCAACGCCACCATTTGATCGACTTGAGACACCTTTGTGGGGGCTGAATTCGGGCACTTGTGGAAGATCCCTTCTTGCTAATCTAAGGGAATTGATAGTGTGATTGAGTGAAACCGAGTGTACCTACATCACTTGAGTGAGGTCCATTTTGTTTTTCTTTTTATTTTCTAACATCATATACATATATTTGTAGTTTTCTTTGTCTTTGTGATGTGTAGATATGGCGGCCTTAAAGGAGAATGCACGTGTGCATGGTGTGGCATTGACCTCTCATTTAGAGAGAAGGATGGAAAGAAAGCTTGACCGTGTGTATGATGAACTTGGAGGTGACCGAGGGCATATGGAACCGGAAAGCTCTTGGTGTGCTACTACATCTAGTAGAAGACATACACCACAAGAAAGTTTGCCACGACATAGAGGTTCTCATGATCGAATTAGAGCAAGTGGAGATGACTATAGTTGACATGGATGTCATGACACATGGCATCATGATTCCCTATTTCCCGGAAGGGCCGGTTTCAAAGGCACGAATAAAGAAGTTTATTAATTCTATCTCTTTATTTTTATTTCAGGAAGCAGATAAACTGGAGCCGAAGAAGGAGCCCAAATTGAAGCTGCTGATGCAGGCGGACGAATACCGGAAGGGCCCGGGTCTCATTAATTTGGGACCCACCCCGTCCAGCTAAATCCGGAAGAAAGGAGACCTCCAGATGCACAAACAGATCAAAACAGCATAAGGAGGTCAACGGAGGGCCCCACAGCCGCCGCCGCCGTTGCCGCCGTCATCATCGGAGGTTCGCCGGAGCTCCGGTGAAGTCGCCGGAAGTTGGCCGGAACTTCGCCGGAAAAGTCGCCGGCACCGGTCAACGACCGGTCAACGTCGGAACAGTGTCGCCGGACTCAGTGGGCCCCAGTCGGATGAAAGTTGGAGGATTTCTTCATCTGTCGCGGAACATGCTCCTTTGTCGCGGAGCTACCTTTGTCGCGGAGTTACCACTTTGTCGCGGAACCCCCTTCCGCGACAAGGCCCCCTTCCGCAACAAAGCCCTTCCGCGACAAGGCCCCCTTCCGCGACCAAGTCCCTTCCGCGACACAGTCCAGCATCGCGACCAAGTATGCCTAGCGCCACAAGGAGAAGGCTCGAGCCAGAAGCACCCCTGTCGCGGTGCCTTGCTTCGCGACACGGCCCTCTTAGCGACAAAGCTTATCCAGTTTACTATTTCCTTGTATCCAGTTTGTTGAAAACCTTGCTAGGGTTGTTTAACTTAGTATTATGGGCTTCCTCTATATATATGGGGTCCCCAAGCTTTTGTATTCACTTTGATATTTTTGAACAACTCATTTCATTGAATCAAAGTCACTTTTCTCTCTTGAGAGCCAACACTTGGTTCTCAACACTTTGTGAGTAAACCCTAGGTTCACCCACACCATTGAAGATTGGAATTTGCTTCAATGGCCTTATTGGAAGATGCACTCATGAAATCCATTTGTCTTGGGTAAATCTCACTTCCCTTGGATTTACTTAGTCCCCTTCTTTCAAAAATTCCCCTATCCTTTTATTTTTCTTTATTTTGTGGTCTTGTTCATCCGGTGACCAACTTAGACAAGCAATCGATCCATGGCATCAATTTATTTTGGTATCAGAGCCATTGTTTGCTAGTTGGTAGGATTCACTTCACACACCACCACTCCCCATTTGGAACCACGTTCCATTTGGCAACCCAAAATCATTCATTTTCTAGGGGTTATAATGCCCAAATTTTTCCAAAACCCTCATATTCCACCAAAAACTCCTCCAAAAACCCTAAAAAGAAGCATTCTGTCCACTTTTTCGAATTTCTGGTTTTGACTCCTTGAGATTTTGAGAAATCTGATCCAATATTCTTAATCCTCATCTCAAGAGCTTTCCATTGGCATAAGATTCATCCAAATCCGAGTTCGTATGCCAAAGTTATGTTCATTTGAAGATTCATGAGTGTTCTTCATGTTCTTCATCCAAAATCCAAAAATATCATATGTTTTGCTTTTTGATCCTTTGATTTTGTGTTTATATGTTTGTTTTCATGTGTTTGAACCTCAATGTATGGATGTGGCATCATTCCTAAAGCATTTTGAGCATTGAACACAAGTTTGGTTGAACAAGTGCCTAGATTGCTAGCCATTTTCATAATCTGAACTTTTGGTGTTTGTTCCAAGTTGGGGTGAGCGACCTGCTATCGATCCAAGGGTCTGGTTTACACATTTTGGGTGTTAGGAATCGATTGGAAGTGGTTTCAAGGCGTTTGGAGCTCATTTGGTTGATCAAATCACAAAAACAAAAAAACTGCCACTGTGAGTCCGAATCTGCAGCAAACTTTGAATGTTCATAACTTCTTGAGTTCTATGAGTTTCTTGATGAATCTTCAACCATCTTCAAGAAAATTGAGTCCTGAATCCATTGCAATTTGAATCAAGTGTTTTGGACAAGTATTGACAAAGTTATGACCACTTTTGTACCAATTGCCCAAAAGCTGGCGACACCAGACAATGAGGGCGCGTGAAGGCGCGTGAGACCAGTAATAGTACCACTTTTGCATTATTTTGCCCCCTAACTCACCCTTAGTCGCTATCATATTGATCCCCTTTGTCCTTGGTACCGCTGGGAGGGATAAAAACCACCAAATTCACATAGTGCCAAATCTGCCAGCCTCCAAATCAATTGGGATTGAGTGTTTTGATTATTGGGAAATATTTCCAAGTCTTTTGAGTGCAAAAGTGAGCCACCAACTTATATTTGGGATATTGGGACATATATTTTTAGTGATACAATAAAGTGGATATCTGACTGGCACAATTGTTCCTCTGAACAAAGTTCACGAACACTGAGTTGAAGTTCCGCCTATTATAAAGGCATTGGAATTCCTCTCATGAGTTGTGATACCTAGCCGAGAAGCCACTTGAGTATTACGACTTTTTCCCGAGTGTTATTTTTCTGTGAGCCTACTCATATATTTGGGATCAATCAAGGACATAACCAATTTGGAAGGATTGTGAACGTTGATAGCAATAGCACTAATCATCAACTTGTGCTCAATTATCATTTGCATTGCATATCACATACATATCATAGCGTCCTTTGATTGAGTCGAGCACTTCATACTGCTTCGTGATTTGCGCGTCACAATTATTTCTCTTCTTTGCATCTAATTGGGTCATTGAGCAGGTGAATTTCGACAGTGGTGTCTGGGCCAAGGGATTGAAATCGAGAGGAATATCTGCGAGTTCACTCTACAGATTTCTGTTTATTTTTCTGACCTTCTTATATCTATAAAATAATTTTATCTGTGAGATGGCAGGACGCACTGAACCAACGATGTCTGATCTGATGGAAATGATGCGATCTCTGCATGAGACCAGTGCCAAGAAGACCGACATCGACACGCTTACTCAGTCTTTAAATATTAATTCTTCTAATATTGAAACTGTCAATAAGCGTGTTGAAGAAGTCAATACTCGTGTTGATGAAATTGTTGATGATATTGCAGGTCGGGTACGATTCCAAAGTGAAGCAATTGAGAGGTTAGTCATGAACCGAGTCGAACGGAGATTGGAGGAAGCCTTCTTCCCTACTCCGTCACCACAGAACACGACACCTCAAAATGCTCCATCTCAGAGTACCACACCCCAGAATAACCCATCCACAATACTGGCAGTAGCGCCTACGCTCTCGAGAACTCTACAAGAAGGAACTAGCGGAGTCTCCCGGGGCGATATGACAACTGCAGAGGAAGCCTTAGCCGAACAAGAACTGCAGTTTGGGGAATTTAACCGGATTTTAGGGCCGCGATCCAGTGAACGACACCGTTTGCACCCACCATTGCAGGCCAATCCCACGATGCGACCTGAGACTCTTGTAACCGATCATTTAGCTATGCCTCCACCACCACCTGTCGGAGCACCTGTGCCGCCAAATGCGCCACCAGCAAGACACCGTTTGAACTTCGATCCAGCTGCTGATTTTGAAGGAGAACCACGAATGGACGACATTCTGAAAAGCATTAAGTTCACCATACCTGCGTTCAAGGGGACGAGTGATCCTAATGAATTTCTCGATTGGAAACATTCTATGGAGATGATCTATAATTGCCATAACTACTCAGACTTCAAGAAGGTCCAGTTGGCCGTGACCGAATTCAAAGATTATGCACAGCTTTGGTGGAAGAAATACTGTTCTGATCTCCATACCGCGGGAAGAGCTCAAATAGCAGATTGGGAGCATTTATTGGATATCATGGAACATCGTTTTGTACCACATACCTATAAGCCAGATATGTACTTAAAATTAGTGGGTCTCCAACAAGGAAACAAAATTGTAGAAGAGTACTATCGTGAGATGGAAATGCTCATGATGAGGGCTCAAGTGAATGAGGAACCCCAAATCACTTTAGCCAGATTTGCCAAGTACCTGAGACCCGAAATCCATGAAGAAATGGAGATGAGGGGATACATCAACATCACTGATCTGGTTAGGAAAGCTGCTAGGTATGAGGCACAACTGAAGAGGAAATCCCATCGCACCACTCCTGCAGGGCACTACAATTACAACCCCAACAAACCTTGGTTGATCCGACCACCGCCCAATTATCGACAGCCCCAGCAGCAGCCGCAACAACAACAGGGTCGGGATCGACAGCGAGGAATTGATTTGGGACAAGCTTTCAAGGCCTACAATCAGGAGGAAAGAAACAAAGTTCCCGCTCCAGTTCAGGGAAGGGAGCAAAGGCCACCCGCCAGAGATGCACGAGACATTATTTGTTTCAAGTGCGGTAAAAAGGGTCATTATGCGACGACATGCAATAATCTGCCAAAGAGAGTGGCAGTACTCAATACTGGAGAGGATCAGAGACCAGTGGTTGAGATTGAACCGGGTGTATTCAGGATCTATGACTCCGAAGATGAGCATGAATTTGAAGATCCTGAACTACAAGAGTACCATCAAGAAGAACCGGTCAATCCTGAAGTCGCACCTGAGGATGAGGAAGACGTGAATCTTTTGGTTGCTATGAGAGCATTAAATGCCGACAGAGGAACTGAAACCGCAGACAACGAACAAAGGGAGAATCTCTTTCATTGTCGTTGTACTATTTTAGGCAATAATGCTACTTTAATTGTTGATAATGGCAGTTGCACTAATGTTGTCAGTTTGTACACTGCTCGCAGGTTACAACTGCCCGTTGAAGAACATCCCAAGCCATATCTCCTGCCACGGATCGATTGAATACTATAGGCTAATAATGGGAAAATAAGCAAGAACAAGATAATGAGACTTCACTATGAATGGATGGAAACTTGAAGACAACCAACCCCTCCAATATGGTGACCCCCTTCCTCCTTTCAATCCTTCAAAGTGATAATCGATCGAGGCGTCTCAAGACTCGATTGATAGCCGAAGCCAAGTTGAATCAAATCCATGAATTTGAGAGAAAAATGCTCTCGGTAGTGACTTTTGAAAGAAGAGTATAATTTCATTCAATATCAAAAGTGGCTACAAAAGTGTTAGGGTTCCCATATATATAGGGAAACCCTTAAACAAGCAAAAGGAAGGAAATAAACAACCCTACACGAGTTTCCAACAAAACAGGAAAGAAAAGATAGGTTGGTCGCGGAACCAGGCTTTGTCGCGGAGCTTGGCATAGCGACAAAAGTCGAGGCTTGGCGACAAAGGCTCCTCTTCCGCAACAGGGGCCTTCCGCGACAAAGTGACCTTCCGCGACAAGGGGCCTTCCGCGACAAAGTGACCTTCCGCGACAAAGTGACCTTCCGCGACAAGGGGCCTTCCGCGACAAAGTGACCTTCCGCGACAAAGTGACCTTCCGCGACAAGTGACCTTCCGCGACAAGGGCTTCCGCGACAAAAGGGGCCTTCCGCGACAAGGGGTTTCCGCGACAAAGTACTCCGAGACTGAATCTGAACTGGGTCCGTCCTTCACGACTCCGGCGTTGACTTCCGTCGACCGGCGTTGACCGGCGACTTTTCCGACCAAGTTCCGGCCAGATTCTGGCCAGGTTCCGGCAACCTCGCCGGAGCTCCGGCGGTGTTTCCGGCGACGGTGACGGCGGTGGCGGCGGCGGTGGCGGTGACGGCGGAACCCTCTGTTTTGACCTCTTCATGCTGGTTTGTTCTGTTTTTGCATCCGGAGGTCATTCTGCTTTTCTGTTTTCAGTCTGAAGAAGCGGGACCCAGAGTGATGGGTCCCGGTTCTGTCCGGAATTCTTCTGTCTGTTCCCACTGGATGACTGTGCTTCCTTTGATCTGTTCTGCTCGGCATTTGGACTGCTCCCATCTATCTGATTCCTCTGATAGTATTTTGGCAATAGTAGTCAGGAATCTTTTGGCACGCTGTTTTGAGCAGGGTCCCTCCGGGATGGTCAACGCTGTTGACTTGGCTCCCATGCCATCCCCTCCCCCTTCGGAAGGTTGAGCCATCAACCGATCAGCATCTTCGTCGTCCCTCTCGTACAGCTGCAAATCTGCAACATTAAAAGTGGGATTCAGTCCGTACTCCTCAGGCAGTTCTAGTCTATAAGCATTATCATTAATTCTATCTAGAACTCTAAATGGTCCGTCCCCTCGAGGAGAAAGTTTGGTGCGTCGTTTCATTGGAAATCGCTCCTTGCGCATGTGCACCCAAACCCAATCCCCGGGGTGGAGTATGAGCTTCTTTCTGCCGCGATTGTTGTACTTCGCATATGTCTCAGCGGCTTTCTCCAGACTTTTCTGCACGTCCTTGTGCAAATCCTTAATCGCTCTCGCCCTGTCCCTGCCAACTGCATTTTTATGCTCACTCGGAGGAAGTGGCAACAGATCCAATGGTGTCAGTGGGTTAAAGCCATAAACTATTTCAAATGGTGACATGTGTGTGGCACTGTGTACATGTCTGTTATAAGCAAACTCAATATATGGAAGGCATTCATCCCAACTTTTAGAATTGGAAGATGTGATTATCCTCAACAGATTGCCAAGGACCCGATTGACAGATTCGGTCTGGCCATCTGTTTGTGGGTGATATGCCGTAGAGAAAAGAAGTTTTGTACCTATTTCAGACCACAGTGACTTCCAGAAGTAACTCACAAATTTGGCGTCCCGGTCTGACACAATGGTTTTCGGAATCCCGTGCAGGCGCACAACCTCCTTGAAGAATATCTTGGCCACATGGGAGGCATCGTTTGTTTTGGCACATGGGATGAAATGGGCCATCTTGGAAAATCTGTCAACGACTACGAAGATGGAATCCTTTGCTCGGGCAGTTCTGGGTAACCCCAAAACGAAGTCCATTGACAAATCTACCCAAGGGCCGTCTGGGACGGGCAATGCCTTGTATAATCCATGGGGCTTCACAGTGGATTTTGCCTTCAGGCAAATGATGCATTTTGCAATGAAGTCCTCCACTTGCTTCGGTAATCCGGGCCAGAAGAACCGATCAGATAGTATGGACACAGTGACATTTCTCCCGAAATGTCCCATCATATCTCCACTGTGTGCTTCTTTAACAAGCAGTTCTCTGATCGAACCCTTCGGTATGCATAATCGATTCCCAAAATAAAGGAAACCCTCCAGACGAGAGTATTCCTTGAAGGCATGCTTCTCCGTCTTCTCCCAGATTTCCTTGAAATCTGCATCAGTGCTATAGAGCTCACGGATATGTTCGAATCCAATCAAATGCGTAGTAGCATATGCGGTCAGTGCCAATCTTCTCGAAAGAGCGTCTGCTACTACATTTTCCTTGCCCTTCTTATATTTAATCACATACGGAAATGTTTCCAGAAATCCACTCCACCTTGCATGTCTTCTGCTCAATTGATCCTGCGATCTGATATGCTTCAAGGTATCATGGTCCGTATGGATTATGAACTCTCTGCTCCTCAAATAATGCTGCCATGTCTTCAGCGCCCGTATCACAGCGTACAACTCCTTATCATAAGTAGAATAATTCAGTTGAGCTCCCGAAAATTTCTCGCTGTGATAGGCTGCCACGGATCGATTGAATACTATAGGCTATTAATGGAAAAATGAGCAAGAACAAGATAAGGAGACTTCACTAGGAATGGATAGAAACTTGAAGACAACCAACCCCTCCAATATGGTGACCCCCTTCCTCCTTTCAATCCTTCAAAGTGATAATCGATCGAGGCGTCTCAAGACTCGATTGATAGCCGAAGCCAAGTTGAATCAAATCCATGAATTTGAGAGAAAAATGCTCTCGGTAGTGACTTTTGAAAGAAGAGTATAATTTCATTCAATATCAAAAGTGGCTACAAAAGTGTTAGGGTTCCCATATATATAGGGAAACCCTTAAACAAGCAAAAGGAAGGAAATAAACAACCCTACACGAGTTTTCAACAAAACAGTAAGGAAAAGATAGGTTGGTCGCGGACTGAGGGCTTTGTCGCGGAGCTTGGCATCGCGACACAAGTCGAGGCTTGGCGACAAAGGCTCCTTTTCCGCGACAAAGGGACCTTCCGCGACTATGGGCCTTCCGCGACAAAGTGACCTTCCGCGACAAAGTGACCTTCCGCGACAAGGGCCTTCCGCGACAAAGTACTCCGAGACTGAATCTGAACTGGGTCCGTCCTTCACGACGCCGGCGTTGACTTCCGTTGACCGGCGTTGACCGGCGACTTTTCCGACCAAGTTCCGGCCAGATTCCGGCCAGGTTCCGGCAACCTCGCCGGAGCTCCGGCGGTGTTTCCGGCGACGGCGACGGCGGTGGCGGCGGCGGCGACGGTGACGGCGGAACCCTCTGTTTTGACCTCTTCATGCTGGTTTGTTCTGTTTTTGCATCCGGAGGTCATTCTGCTTTTCTGTTTTCAGTCTGAAGAAGCGGGACCCAGAGTGATGGGTCCCGGTTCTGTCCGGAATTCTTCTGTCTGTTCCCACTGGATGACTGTGCTTCCTTTGATCTGTTCTGCTCGGCATTTGGACTGTTCCCATCTATCTGATTCCTCTAATAGTATTTTGGCAATAGTAGTCAGGAATCTTTTGGCACGCTGTTTTGAGCAGGGTCCCTCCGGGATGGTCAACGCTGTTGACTTGGCTCCCATGCCATCCCCTCCCCCTTCGGAAGGTTGAGCCATCAACCGATCAGCATCCTCGTCGTCCCTCTCGTACAGCTGCAAATTTGCAACATTAAAAGTGGGATTCAGTCCGTACTCCTCAGGCAGTTCTAGTCTATAAGCATTATCATTAATTCTATCTAGAACTCTAAATGGTCCGTCTCCTCGAGGAGAAAGTTTGGTGCGTCGTTTCATAGGAAATCGCTCCTTGCGCATGTGCACCCAAACCCAATCCCCGGGGTGGAGTATGAGCTTCTTTCTGCCGCGATTGTTGTACTTCGCATATGTCTCAGCGGCTTTCTCCAGACTTTTCTGCACGTCCTTGTGCAAATCCTTAATCGCTCTCGCCCTGTCCCTGCCAACTGCATTTTTATGCTCACTCGGAGGAAGTGGCAACAAATCCAATGGTGTCAGTGGGTTAAAGCCATAAACTATTTCAAATGGTGACATGTGTGTGGCACTGTGTACATGTCTGTTATAGGCAAACTCAATATATGGAAGGCATTCATCCCAACTTTTAGAATTGGAAGATGTGATTATCCTCAACAGATTGCCAAGGACCCGATTGACAGATTCGGTCTGGCCATCTGTTTGTGGGTGATATGCCGTAGAGAAAAGAAGTTTTGTACCTATTTCAGACCACAGTGACTTCCAAAAGTAACTCACAAATTTGGCGTCCCGGTCTGACACAATGGTTTTCGGAATCCCGTGCAGGCGCACAACCTCCTTGAAGAATATCTTGGCCACATGGGAGGCATCATTTGTTTTGGCACATGGGATGAAATGGGCCATCTTGGAAAATCTGTCAACGACCACGAAGATGGAATCCTTTGCTCGGGCAGTTCTGGGTAACCCCAAAACGAAGTCCATTGACAAATCTACCCAAGGGCCGTCTGGGATGGGCAAAGCCTTGTATAATCCATGGGGCTTCACAGTGGATTTTGCCTTCAGGCAAGTGATGCATTTTGCAATGAAGTCCTCCACTTGCTTCGGTAATCCGGGCCAGAAGAACCGATCAGTTAGTATGGACACAGTGACATTCCTTCCGAAATGTCCCATCATATCCCCGCTGTGTGCTTCCTTAACGAGCAGTTCCCTGATCGAACCTTTCGGTATGCACAACCGATTCCCAAAATAAAGGAATCCCTCCAGACGAGAGTACTCCTTGAAGGCATGCTTCTCCGTCTTCTCCCAGATTTCCTTGAAATCGGCATCTGTGCTATATAGCTCACGGATATGTTCAAATCCGATCAGATGTGTAGTAGCGTATGCTGTCAGTGTCAGACGTCTCGAAAGGGCATCTGCTACTACATTCTCTTTTCCCTTCTTGTACCTTATCACATACGGAAATGTTTCCAGAAATCCACTCCACCTTGCATGTCGTCTGCTCAGTTGATCTTGAGATCTGATATGCTTCAAGGTGTCATGGTCCGTATGGATTATGAACTCTCTGCTCCTCAAATAATGCTGCCAGGTCTTCAGCGCCCGTATCACAGCGTACAGCTCCTTATCATACGTAGAATAATTCAGTTGAGCTCCCGAGAATTTCTCACTGTGATAGGCCACTGGGCGGCCTTCTTGAATCAGCACAGCTCCGCATCCTGTTCCTGATGCATCACATTCGATTTCGAATGGATAATCAAAATTGGGCAGTGCCAGGACTGGAGCATGAGTCAGTTTTTCTTTCAACTCCTCAAAGGATTTCTGTTCTGCAATCCCCCACTTGTATGGAAATCCCTTCTTTAATAGTGCAGTCAGGGGTGCAACAATTATACTGAACTGTGGGACGAATCTTCTGAAAAACCCACATAACCCAAGGAAACTCCTTACTTCATGGACTGAGGTAGGTGGCTTCCATTCAGTTATGGCGGTTATCTTGGATTCATCCACTTTAAGACCTTTACTGCTGACGATAAAACCCAGAAATATTACCTCTGGAACGCAAAAGGTGCATTTTTCCATGTTGGCATACAGTTGGGCTTCTCGCAGCTTCCTTAATACCTGTTCCACATGAGAGACATGATCAGATAGACAGTTGCTGTAAATAAGTATATCATCAAAATATACAACAACGAATTTTCCAATATAAATCCTCAATGTCTCATTCATCAGTCTCATGAACGTAGATGGCGCGTTTGTCAGTCCGAATGGCATCACCAGCCATTCGTACAACCCGAACTTGGTTTTGAAGGCTGTCTTCCACTCATCACCGGGCTGCATCCTGATCTGGTGGTAGCCACTTCGAAGATCGATCTTTGAAAAGATGCTCGCTCCACCTAGTTCGTCCAACATATCATCGAGCCTTGGTATGGGATGGCGGTACTTGATCGTGATCGCATTCACGGCTCGGCAGTCCACGCACATCTTCCAAGTCCCATTCTTCTTCGGCACAAGTAGCACAGGCACAGCACAGGGAGACAGGCTCTCCCGAACCCAACCTTTGTCCAAAAGCTCTTGGACTTGTTTCTGGATCTCTTTAGTCTCTTCGGGGTTCATTCGGTATGCTGGCCTATTTGGAATGGAGGCCCCGGGAACAAAGTCAATGCGATGTTCGATCCCTCGAATTGGAGGTAGTCCCGCGGGTACTTCATCCGGAAACACGTCCCTGTTACGATCCAGCATCCTGCGAAATTCATTAGGCACATCAGGTGCAGCAGAGACTGTTTCATTATTACAGACAATTGGCTTAACAAAGGCTAAGAGACAGTAACCTGAAAATTCGGGTTCTTGTATAGCCTCCTGAAATTCAGTCCGGGTGGACAGCAAGCATTGATCTGCAAAAGCAATAGCATTATTAGATCGAGGTGCTTGTTGATCCACTTTAGCCTTACCCTTCCGCTTTTGCTGAAATCCAGCTTCTTCCTTCTTAATATTCTCTAACAGGGTCTTCTGGTTGGCATGAACTGTAGCCATAGATAATGGCTTGACAGCTATTCTTTTGTCCCTGTGTAGAAAACATAAAGAGTTTTTGCGCCCGTTGTACATGACTGATTTGTCAAACATCCAAGGGCGACCAAGGAGTAGGTGACAAGCGGTCATAGGTACAACGTCACATTCTACATTCTCAGAATAATAAGTCCCTATTTTCAGTGGCACTTTAGCCCTCATGGATACCTTCGTACTCCCACTATCGTTCATCCAATGGAGTTGGTATGGACGAGTGTGGTTTTCGGTAGGTATTTTCATCTTTCTTACAGCATATAGACTTATTACATTGGTACAACTACCGTTATCAACAATAATAGAAGTCAAATTTCCACAAATCTCCCCATAACAATGAAATAAATTCTCTCTTTGAGCAAGCTCGTTGTCGGGGTTGTCAATCTGTTTCTCAGTATTCAACACTCTCATGGCGACCAAGTTGGGTAGACGGACTTCATCTTGATTGATGCACTCGTCTGCGGACTCGTCACTACCATACCCATACTCGTCAGCTTCTCTTTCTTCGTCTTCATCCTCGGCCTCATCCTCTTCAAAGCCCACAATTCGGTAGTCACCTGTTTCAGTAGTAACTACATTAGCTCTGCGTACATTAGGGCAATTAGGAGAAATATGGCCAGGTTGGCGACATTTATAACAAATAATATCTTTATCTCCCCTTTTGGGTCGATATCGGTCGGGCTCTCGTGGCCTGCGATCATCTCTCCTATCAGTTCGGAAATCTTTGCCTAACTCGAAGCCTCGGGGCTTGTTCCCTTTGTCATCCTTGGGATAGGATTTGTGCTTATCTGCTTCAGGCTTTGAACTCCACTGCCTTGGCGGATGAGAATGTGAGCTGGAGTGCTGGCGGCTTCGTTCTTGCTTCATTTGGATATCCAATGTAGTAGCAAGATGAATGCACTCCTGCAGATCCTCATAATGTCTGAGCTTGATCTCCTTCTGGACGTCGAGCCTCAATCCTTTGATGAAACGGGTGATGAATAGCCCTTCGTCTTCCCGTATGGCAGATCTCATCATAATGTACTCCAACTCTTTATAATATTCTTCTACAGTCCTGTTTCCTTGGACACAGTCCTGTAGCTTCATATATAAGTCCATCCTGTAGTTATTGGGTACAAAACGATGATCCATTTCTATCATAAATTCTTCCCATGTTTCAAAATCGGGCTGCTGCCGTCTGGCTCGGATGCGATTATGATTGATCCACCAAGTAAGAGCATACTCGCGGAATTCACTGACAGCCAATCTGATTTTGATTATGTCAGAATGGTTGTACAGTTGGAAACATAGCTCTATCGCATCTCTCCAGTCAAGAAATTCATCGGGTCCACCTGTTCCTTTGAAGGTAGGAATCTGTAATTTCAGACCTCGCAGATCTGGCCCGTCCGGATCCTGATAATCTTGTCCGTTGTATCCTGGAATCCTTCGACCATGTTCGGGGTCATAATTATGATACCTTCTTCCTCTGTCAGCACGTGGAACATTGCGGACTGCTGCTCTCAGATGACCAGCTGGAACTGGAGCAGGAATATTTGGTGGAACTGCGGCCGGAGGAAGTGCGTTCGGAGGAGGTGCATTTTGAGGGAGTACTGCGGGTGCAGGTGCGGCTGGTTGATTAACCGGTGGTGGAGGTTGTATTGGCACTTGTGCCTGTTGTTGCTGTTGTGCGATCTCCTCCATTTCCCGTTCAGCAATCAGCATTCCCTGGTGAGGACCAATTTCGCCAATTATACTCCCTAAATCAGATCTTCGCGATCTCGTCTCCTCTATCCGCTCCTCCACAGTCCGGATGTCTTTACTTAAAGCAGTGAAACGTCCTTCCATCCTGTCATCCATGTCATTTAACCTGGTAGTTAATTGAGTGGTAGTGGTAGACAGAGTTCCCATCTCGGTGGATAACCCGGCTACCATGTTGGTTAGAGCCTGAATCTGCTTGGCCAGATCATCCGTCGTGGTTCCTGCCATGATAGACACTAGAAAAATATATGTATAACAGATTAGAAATAAAATTGCAGAAATTTGTAGACTGATCTCTCTACAGTATATCACTCAACTCTCTCAATCACTTCTTCAATCCACTTTGGCTCAAGCACAAGAGTCAGAGATCACCTCAAAAGCTTCACCTGATGGAAAGAAAGTTGGCTTATGACAGACAGACACTCACAGTACGAGACAGAATACTGTGCTTGACTCAATAAAAGAAAAGGCACGGATTTGTGTATGATATGCAAATGCAATGCAAAATGATGCGGGTTTGCAAAACCGAGTAGTGCAATCTGCAATCAATTTAATTCAATCTTCACCTTTTAGCCAAATTCGATTCTTGATTGAAAATATTGAGAAAATGTCCCGCCCAAAAGTATGAAGAGAGAACTCACAAGGGAAATAACACTCAAGAAAAAAAAACCTTGGTTTACTCAAATGGCTTCAAGGGCTAGGTTTCACAGATGTGCCAGTCCAATATCCACTTTATTGTTAAATAACTCAAGTGGCTTCAAGGGCTAGGTTTCACAAATGTGCCAGTCCAATATCCACTTTATTGTAAACACTCAAAAACATAAGGTATGGGATGTTTGTATATGGGCTTTGATATGTATGGGTGAAGTTTGAAGGTGGTAATGGCCCAAAACAATGGAAAGCCCACTTTTGCAACTTTTGAATTTGGGCAGCTGTTGGTCTTGCGATGCAGGTGCAAATATGACGTGAATTGTGTCGCCAAATGATGGTTTCGCGAGAGGCCAATGGAGGATAAGATAGTCCTTTGAATTAGGAAACTTTGGGCACAAGAATCACCCTTTTTGGACCACTCACACGCTCTCACGCGCCTGTCCTTGCGTCCTTGTTCAGTTTTTGGCACCTTTCACTAAAATGACCATAACACCCTCAATTCTTATCCAAACGGATTGATTTAAAAACCCTCTTGAAGCTAACTTGAAGATCTTTCTGTTCATATAAGATTCATCAATTTTGATGAAGATCTTCAAATTCAAATGAACACTCAAAGTTAGGTCACTCGCGGACACACTCAGGCAGTATTTTTGTTTTCGCGATTTCGACCCCCAAATGAACTCGGATTGCCTCCAAACCACTTCCAAATGAAAGCTAACACCCAAAAATGGTAGAAAAGGCTCCCCAAAATATAGCAGGTCGGATTGATCAAGATCTCCTTCAACCAAAATGTTCAGATTGTCCAAAAACTGATGCAAATGGAAGCACTAGTGTGTCAATCTTGCAAACCTTAATCACAAGGCAATGGGACAAGTGCAATATCCACACAATGAGACTCAAAAGACTAAGACAAACACAAAAACAAGAAAACTTGAAGATCAAAGACCAAAGTATATGAACTTTTTGAGTTTTGGATGAAGAACATGAAGAACACTCATGAATCTTCAAATGGATTTTTGGAGGATGATCAAGATTTGAAAAAAATTGGGCATTATAACCCCTAGAAAACGGATGATTATAAGTTGCCAAATGGAACGTGGCTCCAAATGGGTAGTGGTGGTGTGTGAAAAAGATGAACAAACTAAGAACACTATGAAGAACAAGTGGAAGAAGAAAATATGGCCAAGATCTTCAAAAATTCATAGAAAATGATTCCCTTGGCCAAATTTGATGATCCACATATGTAGATTCATGCCCAGAACACAAGGAATCCAAATCTTCAATCAGATTTCAAAAATTCCAAGTTTTCAGGCACGGATCCCAATGGAACAGTAACTCCGAAAATGAGAAAAATGAAGAACAAAATATTTTTTGGATTTTCTAAACCTATAGATTCAACAACGGCTCTGATACCAAATTAAATATGCCACGGATCGATTGAATACTATAGGCTATTAATGGAAAAATGAGCAAGAACAAGATAAGGAGACTTCACTAGGAATGGATAGAAACTTGAAGACAACCAACCCCTCCAATATGGTGACCCCCTTCCTCCTTTCAATCCTTCAAAGTGATAATCGATCGAGGCGTCTCAAGACTCGATTGATAGCCGAAGCCAAGTTGAATCAAATCCATGAATTTGAGAGAAAAATGCTCTCGGTAGTGACTTTTGAAAGAAGAGTATAATTTCATTCAATATCAAAAGTGGCTACAAAAGTGTTAGGGTTCCCATATATATAGGGAAACCCTTAAACAAGCAAAAGGAAGGAAATAAACAACCCTACACGAGTTTTCAACAAAACAGTAAGGAAAAGATAGGTTGGTCGCGGACTGAGGGCTTTGTCGCGGAGCTTGGCATCGCGACACAAGTCGAGGCTTGGCGACAAAGGCTCCTTTTCCGCGACAAAGGGACCTTCCGCGACTATGGGCCTTCCGCGACAAAGTGACCTTCCGCGACAAAGTGACCTTCCGCGACAAGGGCCTTCCGCGACAAAGTACTCCGAGACTGAATCTGAACTGGGTCCGTCCTTCACGACGCCGGCGTTGACTTCCGTTGACCGGCGTTGACCGGCGACTTTTCCGACCAAGTTCCGGCCAGATTCCGGCCAGGTTCCGGCAACCTCGCCGGAGCTCCGGCGGTGTTTCCGGCGACGGCGACGGCGGTGGCGGCGGCGGCGACGGTGACGGCGGAACCCTCTGTTTTGACCTCTTCATGCTGGTTTGTTCTGTTTTTGCATCCGGAGGTCATTCTGCTTTTCTGTTTTCAGTCTGAAGAAGCGGGACCCAGAGTGATGGGTCCCGGTTCTGTCCGGAATTCTTCTGTCTGTTCCCACTGGATGACTGTGCTTCCTTTGATCTGTTCTGCTCGGCATTTGGACTGTTCCCATCTATCTGATTCCTCTAATAGTATTTTGGCAATAGTAGTCAGGAATCTTTTGGCACGCTGTTTTGAGCAGGGTCCCTCCGGGATGGTCAACGCTGTTGACTTGGCTCCCATGCCATAGGCCACTGGACGGCCTTCTTGGATCAGCACGGCTCCACATCCAGTTCCTGATGCATCGCATTCGATCTCGAATGGATAGTCAAAGTTAGGTAGTGCTAGGACTGGAGCATGGGTCAGTTTCTCTTTCAACTCCTCAAAGGCTTTCTGTTCTGCAATTCCCCATTTGTATGGAGTACTCTTCTTGAGAAGTGCAGTCAGAGGTGCAGCAATTATACTGAACTGTGGGACGAATCTTCTGAAAAACCCACATAACCCAAGGAAACTCCTGACTTCATGGACTGAGGTAGGTGGCTTCCATTCAGTTATGGCGGTTATCTTGGATTCATCCACTTTAAGACCTTTACTGCTGACGATAAAACCCAGAAATATCACCTCTGGAACGCAGAAGGTGCATTTCTCCATATTGGCATACAGTTGGGCTTCTCGCAGCTTCCTTAATACCTGTTCCACATGAGAGACATGATCAGAAAGACAGTTGTTGTAAATAAGTATATCATCAAAATATACAACAACGAATTTCCCAATGTAAATCCTCAATGTCTCATTCATCAGTCTCATGAACGTAGATGGCGCGTTTGTCAGTCCGAATGGCATCACCAGCCATTCGTACAACCCGAACTTGGTTTTGAAGGCTGTTTTCCACTCATCCCCGGGCTGCATTCTAATCTGGTGGTAGCCACTTCGAAGATCGATCTTTGAAAAGATGCTTGCTCCACCTAGTTCGTCCAACATATCATCGAGCCTTGGTATGGGATGGCGGTACTTGATCGTGATCGCATTCACGGCTCGGCAATCCACGCACATCCTCCAAGTCCCGTTCTTCTTCGGCACAAGTAGCACAGGCACAGCACAGGGAGACAGGCTCTCCCGAACCCAACCTTTGTCCAAAACCTCTTGGACTTGTTTCTGAATCTCTTTAGTCTCTTCGGGGTTCATTCGGTATGCTGGCCTATTCGGAATGGAGGCCCCGGGAACAAAGTCAATGCGATGTTCGATCCCTCGAATTGGGGGTAATCCCGCGGGTACTTCATCCGGAAACACGTCCCTGTTGCGATCCAACATCCTGCGAAATTCATTAGGCACATCAGGTGCAGCAGAGACTGTTTCATTAACACAGACAATTGGCTTAACAAAGGCTAAGAGACAGTAACCTGAAAATTCGGGTTCTTGTATAGCCTCCTGAAATTCAGTCCTGGTGGACAGCAAGCATTGATCTGCAAAAGCAATAGCATTATTAGATCGAGGTGCTTGTTGATCCACTTTAGCCTTACCCTTCCGCTTTTGCTGAAATTCAGCTTCTTCCTTCTTAATATTTTCTAACAGGGTCTTCTGGTTGGCATGAACTGTAGCCATAGATAATGGCTTGACAGCTATTCTTTTGTCCCTGTGTAGAAAACATAAAGAGTTTTTGCGACCGTTGTACATGACTGATTTGTCGAACATCCAAGGGCGACCAAGGAGTAGGTGACAAGCGGTCATAGGTACAACGTCACATTCTACATTCTCAGAATAATAAGTCCCTATTTTTAATGGTACTTTAGCTCTCATGGTTACCTTCGTACTCCCACTGTCGTTCATCCAATGGAGTTGGTATGGACGAATGTGGTTTTCGGTAGGTATTTTCATCTTTCTTACGGCATATAGACTTATTACATTGGTACAACTACCGTTATCAACAATAATAGAAGTCAAATTTCCACAAATCTCCCCATAACAATGAAATAAATTCTCCCTTTGAGCAAGCTCGTTGTCGGGGTTGTCAATCTGTTTCTCAGTATTCAACACTCTCATGGCGACCAAGTTGGGTAGACGGACTTCATCTTGATTGATGCACTCGTCTGCGGACTCGTCACTGCCATACCCATACTCGTCGGCTTCTCTTTCTTCGTCTTCATCCTCGGCCTCATCCTCTTCAAAGCCCACAATTCGGTAGTCACCTGTTTCAGTAGTAACTACATTAGCTCTGCGTACATTAGGGCAATTAGGAGAAATATGGCCAGGTTGGCGACATTTATAACAAATAATATCTTTATCTCCCCTTTTGGGTCGATATCTGTCTGGCTCTCGAGGCCTTCGATCATCTCGCCTATCAGTTCGGAAATTTTTTCCTAACTCGAAACCTCGGGGCTTGTTCCCTTTGTCATCCTTTGGATAGGATTTATGCTTATCAGCTTCAGGCTTTGAACTCCACTGCCTTGGCGGATGAGAATGTGAGCTGGAGTGCTGGCGGCTTCGTTCTTGCTTCATTTGGATATCCAATGTAGTAGCAAGATGAATGCACTCCTGCAGATCCTCATAATGTCTGAGCTTGATCTCCTTCTGGACGTCGAGCCTCAATCCTTTGATGAAACGGGTGATGAATAGCCCTTCGTCTTCCCGTATGGCAGATCTCATCATAATGTACTCCAACTCTTTATAATATTCTTCTACAGTCCTGTTTCCTTGGACACAGTCCTGTAGCTTCATATATAAGTCCATCCTGTAGTTATTGGGTACAAAACGACGATCCATTTCTATCATAAATTCTTCCCATGTTTCAAGATCGGGCTGCTGCCGTCTGGCTCGGATGCGATTATGAGTGATCCACCAAGTAAGAGCATACTCGCGGAATTCACTCACAGCCAATCTGATTTTGATTATGTCAGAATGGTTGTACAGTTGAAAACATAGCTCTATCGCATCTCTCCAGTCAAGAAATTCATCGGGTCCGCCTGTTCCTTTGAAGGTAGGAATCTGTAATTTCAGACCTCGCAGATCTGGCCCGTCCGGATCCTGATAATCTTGTCCGTTGTATCCTGGAATCCTTCGACCATGTTCGGGGTCATAATTATGATACCTTCTTCCTCTGTCAGCACGTGGAACATTGCGGACTGCTGCTCTCAGATGACCAGCTGGAACTGGAGCAGGAATATTTGGTGGAACTGCGGCCGGAGGAAGTGCGTTCGGAGGAGGTGCATTTTGAGGGAGTACTGCGGGTGCAGGTGCGGCTGGTTGATTAACCGGTGGTGGAGGTTGTATTGGCACTTGTGCCTGTTGTTGCTGTTGTGCGATCTCCTCCATTTCCCGTTCAGCAATCAGCATTCCCTGGTGAGGACCAATTTCGCCAATTATACTCCCTAAATCAGATCTTCGCGATCTCGTCTCCTCTATCCGCTCCTCCACAGTCCGGATGTCTTTACTTAAAGCAGTGAAACGTCCTTCCATCCTGTCATCCATGTCATTTAACCTGGTAGTTAATTGAGTGGTAGTGGTAGACAGAGTTCCCATCTCGGTGGATAACCCGGCTACCATGTTGGTTAGAGCCTGAATCTGCTTGGCCAGATCATCCGTCGTGGTTCCTGCCATGATAGACACTAGAAAAATATATGTATAACAGATTAGAAATAAAATTGCAGAAATTTGTAGACTGATCTCTCTACAGTATATCACTCAACTCTCTCAATCACTTCTTCAATCCACCTTGGCTCAAGCACAAGAGTCAGAGATCACCTCAAAAGCTTCACCTGATGGAAAGAAAGTTGGCTTATGACAGACAGACACTCACAGTACGAGACAGAATACTGTGCTTGACTCAATAAAAGAAAAGGCACGGATTTGTGTATGATATGCAAATGCAATGCAAAATGATGCGGGTTTGCAAAACCGAGTAGTGCAATCTGCAATCAATTTAATTCAATCTTCACCTTTTAGCCAAATTCGATTCTTGATTGAAAATATTGAGAAAATGTCCCGCCCAAAAGTATGAAGAGAGAACTCACAAGGGAAATAACACTCAAGAAAAAAAAACCTTGGTTTACTCAAATGGCTTCAAGGGCTAGGTTTCACAGATGTGCCAGTCCAATATCCACTTTATTGTTAAATAACTCAAGTGGCTTCAAGGGCTAGGTTTCACAAATGTGCCAGTCCAATATCCACTTTATTGTAAACACTCAAAAACATAAGGTATGGGATGTTTGTATATGGGCTTTGATATGTATGGGTGAAGTTTGAAGGTGGTAATGGCCCAAAACAATGGAAAGCCCACTTTTGCAACTTTTGAATTTGGGCAGCTGTTGGTCTTGCGATGCAGGTGCAAATATGACGTGAATTGTGTCGCCAAATGATGGTTTCGCGACAGGCCAATGGAGGATAAGATAGTCCTTTGAATTAGGAAACTTTGGGCACAAGAATCACCCTTTTTGGACCACTCACGCGCTCTCACGCGCCTGTCCTTGCGTCCTTGTTCAGTTTTTGGCACCTTTCACTAAAATGACCATAACACCCTCAATTCTTATCCAAACGGATTGATTCAAAAACCCTCTTGAAGCTAACTTGAAGATCTTTCTGTTCATATAAGATTCATCAATTTTGATGAAGATCTTGAAATTCAAATGAACACTCAAAGTTAGGTCACTCGCGGACACACTCAGGCAGTATTTTTGTTTTCGCGATTTCGACCCCCAAATGAACTCGGATTGCCTCCAAACCACTTCCAAATGAAAGCTAACACCCAAAAATGGTAGAAAAGGCTCCCCAAAATATAGCAGGTCGGATTGATCAAGATCTCCTTCAACCAAAATGTTCAGATTGTCCAAAAACTGATGCAAATGGAAGCACTAGTGTGTCAATCTTGCAAACCTTAATCACAAGGCAATGGGACAAGTGCAATATCCACACAATGAGACTCAAAAGACTAAGACAAACACAAAAACAAGAAAACTTGAAGATCAAAGACCAAAGTATATGAACTTTTTGAGTTTTGGATGAAGAACATGAAGAACACTCATGAATCTTCAAATGGATTTTTGGAGGATGATCAAGATTTGAAAAAAATTGGGCATTATAACCCCTAGAAAACGGATGATTATAAGTTGCCAAATGGAACGTGGCTCCAAATGGGTAGTGGTGGTGTGTGAAAAAGATGAACAAACTAAGAACACTATGAAGAACAAGTGGAAGAAGAAAATATGGCCAAGATCTTCAAAAATTCATAGAAAATGATTCCCTTGGCCAAATTTGATGATCCACATATGTAGATTCATGCCCAGAACACAAGGAATCCAAATCTTCAATCAGATTTCAAAAATTCCAAGTTTTCAGGCACGGATCCCAATGGAACAGTAACTCCGAAAATGAGAAAAATGAAGAACAAAATATTTTTTGGATTTTCTAAACCTATAGATTCAACAACGGCTCTGATACCAAATTAAATATGCCACGGATCGATTGAATACTATAGGCTATTAATGGAAAAATGAGCAAGAACAAGATAAGGAGACTTCACTAGGAATGGATAGAAACTTGAAGACAACCAACCCCTCCAATATGGTGACCCCCTTCCTCCTTTCAATCCTTCAAAGTGATAATCGATCGAGGCGTCTCAAGACTCGATTGATAGCCGAAGCCAAGTTGAATCAAATCCATGAATTTGAGAGAAAAATGCTCTCGGTAGTGACTTTTGAAAGAAGAGTATAATTTCATTCAATATCAAAAGTGGCTACAAAAGTGTTAGGGTTCCCATATATATAGGGAAACCCTTAAACAAGCAGAAGGAAGGAAATAAACAACCCTACACGAGTTTCCAACAAAACAGGAAAGAAAAGATAGGTTGGTCGCGGAACCAGGCTTTGTCGCGGAGCTTGGCATAGCGACAAAAGTCGAGGCTTGGCGACAAAGGCTCCTCTTCCGCAACAGGGGCCTTCCGCGACAAAGTGACCTTCCGCGACAAGGGGCCTTCCGCGACAAAGTGACCTTCCGCGACAAAGTGACCTTCCGCGACAAGGGGCCTTCCGCGACAAAGTGACCTTCCGCGACAAAGTGACCTTCCGCGACAAGTGACCTTCCGCGACAAGGGCTTCCGCGACAAAAGGGGCCTTCCGCGACAAGGGGTTTCCGCGACAAAGTACTCCGAGACTGAATCTGAACTGGGTCCGTCCTTCACGACTCCGGCGTTGACTTCCGTCGACCGGCGTTGACCGGCGACTTTTCCGACCAAGTTCCGGCCAGATTCTGGCCAGGTTCCGGCAACCTCGCCGGAGCTCCGGCGGTGTTTCCGGCGACGGCGACGGCGGTGGCGGCGGCGGTGGCGGTGACGGCGGAACCCTCTGTTTTGACCTCTTCATGCTGGTTTGTTCTGTTTTTGCATCCGGAGGTCATTCTGCTTTTCTGTTTTCAGTCTGAAGAAGCGGGACCCAGAGTGATGGGTCCCGGTTCTGTCCGGAATTCTTCTGTCTGTTCCCACTGGATGACTGTGCTTCCTTTGATCTGTTCTGCTCGGCATTTGGACTGCTCCCATCTATCTGATTCCTCTGATAGTATTTTGGCAATAGTAGTCAGGAATCTTTTGGCACGCTGTTTTGAGCAGGGTCCCTCCGGGATGGTCAACGCTGTTGACTTGGCTCCCATGCCATCTCCTCCATTGGATGAACAACAGTGGAAAGACCAAGGTCACCCAACAGGCGTGGGTTCCCATCACCAAAGGAACTTACTCTGAGAAGGTGTTATGCGACGTCGTCCCGATGAATGCATGCCACGTCTTGTTAGGCCGGCCGTGGTTATTCGACAAGGATGCCACTTATAGGGGCAAATCCAATGTTTTGTACTTTAAGCATGGACAAAAGGACTATTTGTTTAAACCTCTGCCTGTAAAACTTGTAAGATTAGATCAGGAGAAGCTTAGGGCGAACATGGCAAAAGCGGAAGAGCTTGCCAAAGCCATTGCCAAAGGCAAGGCCAAGGTGGGCCAGACCTCCGCAGAGGCAAGCAATGAAAGTCAGTGTCTGATACTGACCAAAACAGAATTCAAGCAAGCAGCGCTAGAACCTGGCTTTGCAGGTCACTGTTTTCTTGCTTTAATTAAGCCAGATGAATCTGCTAGTAGAACTGTCAATATTGCACCTCAATTGTCTGAAAATTTTGCTAGGATGCTTGAACGCAACAAGGATGTATTTCCTGAAGAGGTGCCTGCCGGACTGCCACCACTTCGAGGCGTGGAGCACAGAATCGACTTCATGCCCGGGGCATCTATTCCTAACCGACCTGCCTACCGTATGAATCCTGAGGAAACGAAGGAAATTCAACGACAGGTTCAAGGTTTGCTTGAGAAGGGCTGGGTTCGGGAAAGTTTATCACCGTGTGCCGTCCCAGTGCTATTAGTGCCAAAGAAAAATGGAGAATGGCGGATGTGCGTCGATTGCAGGGCTGTCAATGCCATCACTATCAAATACCGCCATCCTATTCCACGGTTGGACGACATGCTCGATGAGCTTGGTGGTGCAAGCTTATTTTCCAAGATCGATCTTAAGAGTGGATACCATCAGATCCGGATGCAACCCGGAGACGAGTGGAAAACTGCCTTCAAGACAAAATTCGGCCTTTACGAGTGGCTCGTGATGCCATTCGGCCTCACTAATGCACCTTCCACGTTTATGCGTTTGATGAACGAAACATTACGACAATTCATTGGCAAATTTGTTGTAGTATATTTTGATGATATCCTTGTTTATAGTTGCACTGAAACTGATCACATTGCTCATGTTCAACAGGTTCTGAACAAATTGCGAGAAGTGCGACTGTATGCCAATTTCGAGAAATGCACCTTCTGTGTTCCAGAGGTGACGTTCCTTGGATTTGTGGTAGGCAAGGATGGGCTTAAGGTTGATGAATCAAAGATCAGGGCAATTTCCGAATGGAAGCCGCCGACTAATGTGCACGAAGTCAGAAGTTTTCTAGGTCTAAGCGGATTCTTTAGGAGATTCGTCCCTCAATTCAGTGTGATTGCCGCCCCAATCACATCACTGCTCAAGAAAGAGAATCCTTTTAAGTGGGGGCCGGCACAACAGAAAGCCTTCGATGAACTTAAGGACAAACTGACCCATGCACCGGTATTGGGATTGCCGAACTTCGAGCTGCCATTCGAAGTGCAAAGTGATGCATCGGGAACAGGAATGGGAGCTGTACTGTTGCAAGAAGGACGACCGATAGCATATTACAGCGAAAAGTTCAGTGGAGCTCAACTGAATTACTCCACTTATGACAAAGAATTATATGCCATCGTGCAAGCTTTAAGGACATGGCAACACTATCTCCGAGGTCGAGAGTTCATCATTCATACTGATCACGAGACACTTAAGCACATCAAGGTTCAAGGTCAGCTGAGCAAGAGATATGCCCGTTGGAGCACGTTTATTGAGACCTTCCCGTATGTGATCAAGTATAAGAAGGGCAAAGATAATGTGGTTGCAGATGCGTTGTCCCGAAGACTAGCGTTGGCATCATTCGCAACAATTAAGCTATTTGGATTTGAGCAAGTCAAGACTCAGTATGCCACTGATGAAGACTTCAAGGAAATTTTCAAGCTGACAGAACAGAAGGGGTACAAGGAGTACTGCCGCCTACATGGATTTCTCTATTACGGTAACAGGTTATGCATTCCAAGAGGATCCATTAGGGAGTTGCTGATTCAGGAGGCTCACGGGGGAGACCTCATGGGACACTTTGGAAAGCATGCAACTATGGGAGTACTTTCAGAAAAATTCTACTGGCCAGGAATGCAGAAACAGGTTTCTGACTACATTGCCAAGTGTCTGGTCTGTCTGAAGGCCAAATCAACTGTGAAGCCTCATGGTTTGTACCAAGCGTTGCCTGTGCCCCAAGGACCCTGGCTGGACATCTCGATGGACTTTGTACTTGGACTACCACGGACTGCTAGAGCTAAAGATTCCATCTTTGTGGTAGTAGACCGATTCTCGAAGATGGCACATTTTATTCCATGTGCAAAGACCAATGATGCTCGACACATAGCCAAACTGTTCTTCAAGGAGGTGGTACGTCTTCATGGAGTACCTAAGACAATCGTATCTGATCGAGATACAAAGTTTATGAGCTATTTTTGGAAAGGATTCTGGAGAGAGATGGGCACACAGCTACTGTTCTCAACATCTTACCATCCCCAGACTGATGGTCAAACGGAGGCAATCAACAGGGTACTGGGTAATCTGCTCAGAATTATCACATCCTCCAATTCAAAAAGCTGGGACGAATGTCTGCCGCACATAGAATTCGCATATAACAGACACGTCCATAGTGCCACTCATGTATCTCCATTCGAAGTTGTGTATGGTTTTAATCCACTGACCCCAGTCGATCTCTTGCCACTACCTTGTAGTGAGCATCTTAATTTCAATGGCAGGGACAGGGCCACAGCGATCAAGAACCTACACAAGGACGTGCGCGAAAGTCTGGCGAAAGCTGCTGAGAGCTATGCCAAATATGCCAATCGAGGCCGGAAGAAGCTGATCCTCAAACCAGGAGACTGGGTTTGGATTCATCTCCGAAAGGAGAGGTTTCCGGCTCAAAGACATGGAAAACTCGCTCCCCGCGGAGATGGACCGTTCAAAGTGTTAGAAAAGATCAACGACAATGCTTACAGGATTGAACTACCTTCTCACTACAATGTTCATCCTACATTCAATGTTGCAGATCTTTCACTATACGAGAGGGATGAGGAGTTTGAAGCTGATCGGTTGATGGATCAACCTCCCCAAGGGGGTGGGGATGACATGGATGTCATGACACATGGCATCATGATTCCCTATTTCCCGGAAGGGCTGGTTTCAAAGGCACGAATAAAGAAGTTTATTAATTCTATCTCTTTATTTTTATTTCAGGAAGCAGATAAACTGGAGCCGAAGAAGGAGCCCAAATTGAAGCTGCTGATGCAGGCGGACGAATACCGGAAGGGCCCGGGTCTCATTAATTTGGGACCCACCCCGTCCAGCTAAATCCGGAAGAAAGGAGACCTCCAGATGCACAAACAGATCAAAACAGCATAAGGAGGTCAACAGAGGGCCCCACAGCCGCCGCCGCCGTTGCCGCTGTCATCATCGGAGGTTCGTCGGAGCTCCGGTGAAGTCGCCGGAAGTTGGCCGGAACTTCGCCGGAAAAGTCGCCGGCACCGGTCAACGACCGGTCAACGTCGGAACAGTGTCGCCGGACTCAGTGGGCCCCAGTCGGATGAAAGTTGGAGGATTTCTTCATCTGTCGCGGAACATGCTCCTTTGTCGCGGAGCTACCTTTGTCGCGGAGTTACCACTTTGTCGCGGAACCCCCTTCCGCGACAAGGCCCCCTTCCGCAACAAAGCCCTTCCGCGACAAGGCCCCCTTCCGCGACCAAGTCCCTTCCGCGACACAGTCCAGCATCGCGACCAAGTATGCCTAGCGCCACAAGGAGAAGGCTCGAGCCAGAAGCACCCCTGTCGCGGTGCCTTGCTTCGCGACACGGCCCTCTTAGCGACAAAGCTTATCCAGTTTACTATTTCCTTGTATCCAGTTTGTTGAAAACCTTGCTAGGGTTGTTTAACTTAGTATTATGGGCTTCCTCTATATATATGGGGTCCCCAAGCTTTTGTATTCACTTTGATATTTTTGAACAACTCATTTCATTGAATCAAAGTCACTTTTCTCTCTTGAGAGCCAACACTTGGTTCTCAACACTTTGTGAGTAAACCCTAGGTTCACCCACACCATTGAAGATTGGAATTTGCTTCAATGGCCTTATTGGAAGATGCACTCATGAAATCCATTTGTCTTGGGTAAATCTCACTTCCCTTGGATTTACTTAGTCCCCTTCTTCCAAAAATTCCCCTATCCTTTTATTTTTCTTTATTTTGTGTTCTTGTTCATCCGGTGACCAACTTAGACAAGCAATCGATCCATGGCAATAGTCCACTTACATATGGGCGGCACCGTGGCCATGCAAGTGAACCGAGGGGTTCCTTACCTCGAGTTAGAGGCCGAGACCATTATGAGGACGAGTCCAATGATGGGATGGACCGAGAGGAGTCAAGGCATGGTCGAGCCAATCAAATGCCGAGGCCTAGACATGATGATCGAGTTGATGAGCCATGGAACCAAAGGTGTACACCTAGGCGAGATGGTGTACATGAAAGCGAAGTCGATGGTGAATTTGGTGAAATAGGCCGTAGGTCTCATGGTAGAAAGGATAATGAGCTTAAGAGTATTAAATTTTCAATTCCTAGTTTTAAGGGATCAAGTGATCCACATGAGTTTTTAGAGTGGAAAAGTAAGATGGAGGTATTATTTGCTTGTCATAACTATTCCAATTCTAAGAAAGTGCAGGTTGCCGTTGTTGAGTTCAAGGAGTATGCCATGACTTGGTGGGAGAAACACAATAGGGATCTTGACCGAATGGGTGTAAGACCAATTGACACTTGGAGAGGCTTAGTTCGAGCTATGGAGGCTAGATTCATACCACCATTCTACATGGAGGATCAACTTTCAAGGAGCAAGCAAAAGTACTACATCAAAGAGACATCCTCAATCAAAGAATCGTCATATTCTAAGGAAGTCCAAGAGAAGACCAAGAAGAGCAAGTCATCAAAGGAGCCACCAAAGCAAGTAGAGAAGCCACCCTTCAAGATGACGGATATGTTTAGACAAAAAGGGGAAGTTTCTAAATCTAGTAATGGTAGTCTTAGAAATATTACTTGTTTTAAATGTGGTCAAAAAGGACATTATGCTTCTAGTTGCACTTCTAAAAAGACATTGATATTGCATGAGAATGGTTCTTATGAATTTGTTGATCATGTAGGTGATTCAAGTGCAAGTGAAGGAGAGAGTGATAAAGTCAAGAAGGTCCTTTTTCAAGATGGAGAAGATAGTGAGGCATCATCTTCATCTTGGGTGGCAAAGAGGAAGCTTGGTCATAGATCAAAGGATGGTGATGAAGAGGATCGAGTTAAGGAGCAAAGACATAATCTTTTTCATTGTAGGTGCAAAATTCAAGGAAGGAATGCTTTGGCCATCATAGACAATGGGAGTTGCACCAATGTGGTTTCGTTGTACACAATTAAGAAGTTGTCCTTGCCAACCTTCAAACATCCATCACCTTACACATTGCAATGGATGAATGAGAGTGGAGAGTCAAAAGTGACTCAACAAGCTAAAGTGCCAATTTCAATGGGAGTCTACAAGGATGAGATTCTTTGTGATGTGTCACCTATGAGTGCATGTCATATCTTACTTGGAAGGCCTTGGCAATCCGACAAGGCTATCCAATATGATGGTTTAGTGAATAAAATTTCTTTTTGTGATAATGGTACTAACATTGTTATTTCATCTCTTTTTTTGAAGGAAGTACTCAAGGATCAAGTTGGCTTGAAGAAAAGGATGAAAGAAGAGGAGCACCTCAACAAAGAATCCAAAAAGAAAGGAAAAGAAGTTAGCCATAATGAAGAGGATGAGCTTCAAGTTCCAAAAGTGAGCTATGCGGATTGGTGCAAGATGACATACAAGGACCATGCTTGGAATGAGGATACAACAAGAAGGATTTTACTTTTTGATTGTTTTAAGCATGTTTTAGGCTTAAATTGTTTTGAATTCTTGTACATGGACATTATGGACTTTGGTGTACTTATTAAGTGGTTCTTGGGTAGACCACATGCAAGCTTTGATAGGTTTAGAGCACTTTTAGTTGTTGCCAATGCAATGTTTGCATCTAACCTTGCTTGTAGGAATGAAGATGACACCATGGGATTTGAAGAGAATCATGAGGATGACACCATGGCACTTGAAGAAGAAATTAAAGAAGATCATGAAGATCTTGAGGATGAAAGCTCAAATGAGGTTTATTCTTTTAAGTTTGATGTTGAAGAGCATGAGGTAGAAAAACCTTTACTACCTACTTTACATTCTAGCATAGCACATATGGATTATTTGAGAGATGATTATAAGTATGCTAGAATGATTGAGCCGCACTATGAGAATCCTTTATCCTATTCTTTACATTCTAGCATAAAGTATGTGGATTACTTAGGAGTTGAAGATGAGTATGCTTGTATGTTTGAACATCACAATGAAAGACCTTTATCATGTTCATTAAATTCTAGCATGAAGTATGAGCCATGTTTGAGAATTGATAACACTTATGCTAGATTATTTGGACATTACTATTCTTTACCATATACTCTAAACTCTAGCATTAAGCATGAGCATTACTTGAGAAAAGATGAATGGTATGCTAGTTCGTTTGAACATTGTCATATAGATCCTTTTAGGACTTATGAGCATTACTTGAAGAACTTTGATACACATGCTAGATTACTTAAAAATCATTTTGTGGATCTTTTTATGCATTATGAGGTTTACTTGGGGAATTTTCATATGCATGCTAGATTGCTTGAGCACAATTGTATTGATCCTTTCATATATCATAAGAGTAACTGTTATGAACTAAGTTTACTTAGTAGATTTCAAAAACGAGGAAAATGATAGATAGACATGGAATATGGCAAGTGGCAAGATAATTAATTTACATAATACATATGTACGTAATTATTTATTGTTCAAGTTAGTTGATAAAATGCAATCCCAAAAACACTGTTTACGGGTTTTTTTTAGGAGTCATTAAAGGCCTGTAAAGGAGTGGAAATGAGAGGTGGGAGGTCATGCCACACAAATTAAAACACTCTTTACAGTTGAAAATATGAGGACAATTCAACAAGTAAAAATATTTTTAGCTTTCCATTAAATACATCTACTTAGGAGAAAAACACAGACAAAGGAAAACAAGGCATTACACCATAAATGGCGGAGACAAATAGAAAATTTCATCTTTAGAGGGATGAATTTTTATATTTATTAAAATTAATCTAAATTCTAAGTCAATAACAAATTTATTCATTGTTCACCGAAAAAAATAACAAATTTATTCATGATTGGAAATATAAAAAATAAAAAAATATCCGACCGCAATTCGGTCGCAGGAATTTTGGGAAAAAAAATTGAGTTCAAGAATATTAAACAAAATTTAACTTTATGTTATGTATAAATTCAATATGGTTCATCATATGGGCAATCATCATATATGCCGACCAATAGTGCAACAAAATTCATTAAAATAATGGGTCAACAATCAACCTATATTGAATGTTGAAGAACAAGACCAACTCCACCCTCTCTACTAGGCTGTACAAATTTGATTATTTATTTTTTTTTCAAATTCAATTTAGAATTTAGCGAAATCAAAATTGAAATGTTAAAAAAAAATTATGAATATAATTTCGAATTCTATATTTAATATATATATATATATTTTAATAATACAACCAATATTATTATCTATATATATATATATATATATATATATTCTATTTTAATCCATCCAACATACAAATCGTTTTCATTTTAATTGACATGTTACTCTTGCGAAAGTTAGACATTACTAGTAGGGAAGATAATATCATATTATCATGCATCCCAATTTTATTTTATTTTTATATTTATTCTTTATAAATGCCCTTAATTAATCCCATATGGTGCTACCCTTTTGATATGGTTTCTAGTTTTCTTGTTTGTTAGCTAATAAATACTTAAAGAAATTGTCAAGGTGGGTGGGACAATACTTGCCCACATGTATTATCTATGTATACTCATACCACTTGTTCTCATAATTGATTGAGAATTTTCACTTTTGGATTAAGACATTGATACATATGTGGCGTGGACGCCCGGATAAACCCGAATAGGAAATCGGATCAAATATGGGTAGCCGGAACATCGCCGGAGCATCGCCGGAATTCTGTCGGATTCCGGCGAGTCAACGCCCGGCAGCCGCCGGTCAAAGGTGGCAATAAATGGATCAAAGAAGGATTGGACCAAGGCTTAATAGCAAGTGGGCTAAATTAATTAAAGAGAACCAAGGCCCAATGAGTCTCCAACAGCCCAATTCAGTAGCCAGCCCATCCACTAAGGAGACAAAGACCAAGCCGGCCCAAGCTAATCAAGCCCTCCCTCTCCTGGTCCGGCCCACCAACCTGACTCGGCCCAGTCCTCAAATCGGCCCAAGCCGCACTCCTACATCAGCGGCCCACATCCTCTTCTGGCCCAAGCCACCCCAGCCCTTGTTCCGGCCCATTTGCTCCAATGGCTCGAGCCCACCAAGAACCGGCCCGTCCCCCTTCTGGCCCATGACGAACCCTACGCGTGTCCGGCCGTGTCTCCGTCTCCATTGCCCACGCCGACCACCTTCTCCGATCAGTTCCCCGGCCAAACCTCGGCAGCCGCACCTCCATCTTCCTCGCCGCTCTCCATCGCGCTCTATTACACTCCGGCCACACTGCTCCATCCCCGCCGCCAACCGCCGCACCTTCCATCCCCGAGGAGAGATCCGGTGCCACCTGCAACTCCGGCCACCACCCTCGCCAAGCTCCAACAACCACAGCTCTCACCTCGCCATACCCGACTCGTCATCACCACCAGCGGACCTCGCCTTCCCAAGCATCCATGGCCAGAATCCTTCAAGGTATGTGAGAAAACCCTCGCCGGCGCAACCACGACTGGCTCTGGCCACCCTCGTTCCGAACTCCAACAGCTATGACGCTATCCTCCGAAGTCGTCCCCTGCTTACGACGCCGAGCCTCGCGTCGTCCGCTTGGTATAGCGTCGTAGACCCGCAAGGTGCTGCGTCGTAGTACGGAACCGACCGAGGAGGCCTCCATTTTCAAATTGCATTCGGGTACCTTTTTCCTTGGAAGGGCTGGGACCACGAAGACCAGCTGGAGTGTAGTAATTAATTTCCACTTTGTGGGAGCTGGAGTCCCGTGCCTTGCTGCGGCAGTCTCCGAAATTGCCAAACACTTGTGCACTACGACGCCAACCCATTTGTTATCTCTCGTCGTATTTCCAATTGTGTAGCGTCGTAGTTGCTTAATTGTCCAACACTTGTTTATTTTTCTAGGATTGATTAATTGCTTTTGCTAGTTGTTTAATTTAGTGTGTTTTGGCTAGACCTTGGGAATTCTATATATATGGGTTTCCCTTCATTGTAAGACTCATCTTTGCTTAATATTATTTGAGAAAACCTCTCTATTTTATTTTCAAAGATCAATGAGAGCTTGTGGAAGCCTAAAATCCATATGAGTGCATAACTCAAACAACTTTGTGTTTAGCTCTTGAGTTAAGTGCACTATTTTGGTTTCTTGAAGCAAAACCAAAATCGATTTACCTTGCTTTGGAGATTTGGAAGAGGTGGGGAAACCAAGTTTTTACACCTCTAAATTTCATCCTTTGTGAGGGCTTCCCTATCCTTGTTATTTTTACCATTGTTCTTCATTTTTCTTCCCCTTTTGGCACCAAGTGTCAAAAGGCAATATCAATCCTCTTGTTTTACAAGTCGATACCAACTTCGATTCCGGGTTAGGCTACGGCAATATGTGTATGTACTTTTCCAATCCATTCATAATCTACTACTAATACTACAATTATTTCCCATTTCACAATTCTATGTGGTGTTACCTTTTTCCAAAGTCAAAATCAAGAGACTGAAAACAAGTCAAGAGAAGTAATATACACCAAGTTACTAACATCCTTTGGATTTTCTCTTCTTACATGAAGACGCGTATGATTAAAACTTACCGTGGGCAAGTATCGGTAAAATTGAAAAACTTAACCAAGTGGGGTAAAAGCCGCCGGCTGATGGTAAATGGGAAAACAATAAAGAAGCCGGCTGACGGCTATGGAGTTGGGTCATGCCCATTGCCATGGGTGAGATGGGCGCTGCCCCACATTGGCAACTTGGCGTTCTCTGCAGTCCCATTTTGGCCTTTCTGGTTTCTCCCGTTTCTGCAATTTGACGAATTCTACAAATGACAGCAGCGGCGTCGCCAATATATGTATATTATCTTCTTCTTGTCCAAGACTGATGAGATCATCCCCACATGACCTTCTGACCCTTTTCCTCATTTTTTTATACCCATAAGCTGGACGGGTTGCCCTCAATCTCCTCGATCAATCCGCATTGGATTGGATTGCTATCCCGATTCTCAATCTCGGCAGCTATCGCCGAGAGAGGATGAGCAAGAGGAGCCTCAGCTCATTCGCATTTGCTTCCCGCCTTTGCATTTCCGCACTGTTCCTCCTCGTCCAATGCAGTTTTCTGCAATTCGTGAGCTGCCAAACCGGGGGTTTGAGTCCGCCCTTACCCGACGCGGCGGGTCAAGATTTCTTGATGGGTGAAGCTAATAGGCGTCTCGAAAATTTCACCTCCCAAGTTCTCTCCAGTAAATTCGTCCGGGATTACAGTTTTTGTGTTGGCAACCCGTAATTTCGTCTTCTCCATTCTTCATTCTGTGCTTTTGTTTTTTTGTTTTTGGGTTTAGGGAAGGGATTTCTGTTTTTCTTTTAAGAATGGTGTGGTTGATTGATATTTGTTGAGTTTATATTGCGTGCAGAGAGGATGATTGGAACAAGGCTTTTAATTATTCATCTAATCCGAATTTCTTGTTAGAGTGCACGACCAAGTATGCAGGTAATTCATGCCCCTTTTCGTTGTTTGATTTGGTTGTTCATAATTGAGACTTACTTTTTGATTTGGTTGAGGCTCATTTTTATGGTTTAGTTCAATATCTGAGTTCAGATTCATATTTGATTTGCAACATGATGCAAAGGGATTGAGAATGTATTAATTATACTCTGACCTGGGATAAATATTCATCGTTTTAATGGAGTGACTGACCAAATGGCTGACGTTATTTCATTAATCGAACCTTCTGAACCAATCTGTGTTTACATTTCTTAGCTTCCTCGAGTATTTGTTGCCTCATAGTTGGTGTTGACTGTTGAGTGTATATTTATCGCTTCAATATTCTGATAGCTCTTACTTGTGTAACGCAGATTTTAGTGGAAGATTATGCACAGCAGCTGAAGTTGAAGTTTATTTTAACAATCTTATGAGTGGATCTCTTAGTCCAAACAGGAACTGCAATTCTTCTAATTGGCTTTCTGGTTGTGAGCCAGGATGGGCGTGTAGTACTGATGGTAGTGAGGAAGGTGACCTACAGAATTCCAAGGTTATACCATCTAGAGGATCTGAATGTGGTCCTTGCTGTCGAGGTTTCTTTTGCCCAAGTGGCATCTCTTGCATGATGCGTAAGACATTCGAGAACATCTTTTCTTTTCCTTTTTTGGCATTTTTAAGCATGTTTATATGATTTTTAGTAATATATCTTCTTGTGCATATCATTCTGCTGTTGCGACATATTGTTAGTTCTAAGCTTAGCAAACACAAAATTTTGAGCAGAATAGCACAAGTACCTCAATGTAAAGCCTGAATATAAGTAATGTTATGTGTACAATGTTGTCAGATGACTGGTTTTTTCCTTAAACATTAAGTTTGTGGAGAGGCGTAATATTTTTTACGTATGAATATGATTAATCTGGCTTCTTGCCCCCACACACATGAAGTATAATGCTTTTATAATGATTAGTTGAAGTACTAGTTTCTTGAAATGGTTGCTATTTAGCATAGACCCATTACCATAATAATGATCACATTTTAGAAAAGTTTACACTGATTAACTCTAACAATGATAAATATGAAGCCTGATTATTCATCTGTGAATACATTAAATGCGTTCTTGTTTCCTATTATGACACTGTTTCCTACATCATTAATCTTCTCATCAAAAGCTCTTGCTAATTCCCTTTTCAATCTCCTTCAATGTGATCGGTCATTGAATTTTTATTCTAGGCAATGTATGCGGTTGTCTAATTTTTGGTGGTTATTTCCCATGAATTTGCAGCCTGTCCGTTGGGCGCCTATTGCCCTGAAGCTAACTTAGATCAGACTACTGGTCGATGTACCCCGTGAGTCTCACTTTTGTTATAATCTCTTTCATCTTTCTGTTCGCTTAAACCTTTGATGTCCACTCGTTATATACTAAGAATGTTTCAGATATTCTTACCGACTTCCGTCGGGACAGTCAAATCATACTTGCGGGGGTGCAGATGTTTGGGCGGATGCTCGCTCAAACAGGGAGATTTTCTGTTCAGCTGGTTCATATTGTCCAACAAATATTGAAAAAAACAGTTGCAGCAGCGGGTAGTGATGTTTCACCCTTACATCTCTGTTAAATTTCACTTTTGACCTTCAAATGGCCTATAGTATTTTGGTGATGATGTGTTATTTAAATTTTCAGGAATTACTGTCCCATGGGATCTACAGATGAGAATCGTAAGTCCCTTGATATACTACGGTCTACGGTACCATGTCATTACAGTTCACTCTTGCATGATTATATATTACTCCTATTTGAATCTTGGATATTTTACAAGGGAAAATAAACTCAACTTTTTCCTGGTCTTGGCTGCTAAATTTACAGGATGCTTCAAGTTGATTACATGCAATGCGGAGGCACAGAGTCAAAATATTCATGCATATGGAGTATTGGTTATTGTAAGCAGTTTTACTATTAGCTTTTTCACATTCCTTGATGTTGATCATATATATTTTTCTCTTTGCCTGCTCTTGGGCATAATCATTTCTTTTGAAAAAGAAAATGATGATGGCGCGCTGTATAATGCCTACATGTCTTTCATAGATGACTAGAAACTTCCAGAAAGGACGCCCCAGATGATATGTGTCATAAATGGATTTTCTTTCTTACAATAATTCATGACTCGTGTTTTGAATTTCATCTGTCATCCTTTTCTGTGTTCTTGCAGGCCGCATTGAGTACTCTTTTGCTTATTATATACAATTTTTCTGACCAAATTATTGCTACACGAGAACGAAGGTATGCCAAATCCAGGGAAGCAGCCGCAAGAACTGTTAAGGAAAAGACTCAGGCACGTGCCCGGTGGAAAGAAGCAAAAAATGCTGCTAAAAAGCATGCCATTGAGTTACAGTCTCAATTATCTCGAAAGTTTTCCAAGAAGAACCGTGAAGATTCGGAAGAAATCAAAATTTTGAACCGCGCGCTAAGTGAAGCAGGAAGTGATTTATACCCGCCTATGCTGCCGATCTCCGAGGTATCAACTTCAGCATCTGAAATAAAGGCATATGAATCAAGCCATTATGTTGACATGAGGTATGGAGACGATGACAACAGCAGTATCTTCGACGATTCTCATTCAGATGCTACTGAAAAAAATCTCAAAAAGAAAATTTCGAAAGATAAAGACATTCACACTCGTAGTCAGATTTTCAAGTATGCATACTGAGAGAGAGAGAAAGCTCAGCAGCAGAAAGACAATCTGACCTTCTCTGGAGTACTTAAGATGGCGACGGACAATGGGGCTCGGAAAAGACCTCTTATGGAGATCACTTTCAGGGATTTGTCTGTTACTCTCAAAGGCAAGAAAAAAAACCTTTTGAGGTCTGTCACTGGGATGCTAAAACCTGGCCGCATTACAACTGTGATGGGACCATCCGGAGCAGGGAAAACGACCTTCCTTTCTGCTCTAGCTGGAAAGACAGTTGGGTGCACTGTTAGTGGCGCCATTTTCATTAATGGGAAAACAACTTCGATTCATTCCTACAGAAAAATTGTTGGATTTGTGCCACAAGACGATATTGTGCATGGAAATTTGACTGTGGAGGAAAATCTATGGTTTAGTGCAAGATGCAGGTATAGTTTAATTGTTTTTCTCTTGTTCATTTGATTGCTTCTGATATTACTTTTGACAGCATTATATATGATGTTTTCCCTTTTAACTGCACTTTTCCATTTTGTAATTTGAAGATTGTCTGCGGACTTACCAAAGCCGGACAAGGTTCTTATAGTTGAAAGGGTTATCGACTCCTTGGGGCTACAAGCAATACGAAATTCCTTAGTTGGTACAGTGGAGAAACGAGGTATTTCAGGAGGCCAAAGGAAACGGGTGAATGTTGGTCTTGAGTTAGTAATGGAACCATCATCGTTGTTCTTGGATGAACCAACTTCTGGGCTGGATAGCTCATCTTTGCAACTACTTCTTAGAGCGCTTAGGCGAGAAGCTCTGTCAGGTGTAAATATCTGCATGGTCATCCATCAACCAAGGTAATACCAACACTATATTTTATTTTTTTTAAGATACTTAACCCAACATTTTACCTCTATGGAAAAATTAAATGGTATCACATGTTTTCTTTTCCAGTTATACATTGTTTCAGATGTTTGATGATCTACTACTTCTGGCAAAAGGAGGCTTCACTGTTTATCACGGACCTGTGAAAAAAGTTGAGGCATACTTTGCGGACCTCGTCGGTATCATTGTTCCAGAGCGTATTAATCCTCCTGATTACTTCATTGACATTTTGGAGGGGATGGTTAAAACAAGCTCAAGCTCTGGCGTGAGTTACACCGAGCTCCCAGTTTCTTGGATGCGACATAATGGTTATCCCATTCCTCCTGATCTTAGTCCTAATTCTGGTGAATCTGCTGTAAGGACATCAGATATCGATCATGATCATGACAGTCACGAACTTCATGATTCTGCAACTGTGGAATATTCATTTGTTGGTGAAGTCTGGCAAGACGTCAAAGCCAATGTCGAGCATCACCGTGATAGGATAACGCACAACTTCCTAAGATCGACTGACATGTCATACCGTAGAACCCCAAATATTTTCTTACAATACAAGTACTTCCTCAGCAGGCATGTCATTGAAAATCTATTTTAATATAGATTGAGTTTAGATATGTATATTATGCTATGCCTCATTGAAATTGATATCTGATTTTCTCAACAATGGCGCCCTCAGGATTGGTAAGCAGCGATTATGGGATTCACAAACACAGGCAGTAGATTATCTTATCCTATTAATTGCTGGGGCGTGTTTGGGGTCACTTACCAAAGCGAATGATGCGACATTCGGTTTTGGAGCTTATACATATACCATGAATTGGTGTTTGTAAGTTCTTAACTAATACTACTATTTCATATTGCCTTAACTTAAGCAGCATGTCTTACCGTAACTTGTCTATTTCAGCTCTTCTATGCAAGATTGCAGCTTTGAGGTCATTTTCCCAGGACAAGTTACAGTTCTGGAGAGAAAGTGCTTCCGGCATAAGCAGCCTAGCCCATTTTGCAGCCAAGGACACAGTCGACCTATTCAATATAGTGATAAAACCCATCGTCTACCTCTCAATGTTTTATTTCTTCAGCAATCCTAGATCATCATTTGGGTACAACTATGTTGTCCTGCTCTGCCTTGTTTACTGTGTAACGGGCATAGGTTATGCTTTGGCCATATTTCTGGAGCCCGGGCCTTCTCAACTGGTAACTACCCCATCCTTTCTTAGTAGAAAACCTTCATTTGATCTGCCATGATTATGTTGACCAATTAGCTTCTGTTTCCTGAAGTGTGCAGTCATACTTCCGGTGGTGCTGACCCTCATTTCAACTCAGTTGAATGCAAGCAAAATCGTGAAAGATATAGCGAGATTTTGTTTCACAAAATGGGCTCTCAAAGCATTTGTTATCGGAAATGCTGAACGGTATGCTACATTTCCTTTTTCACATCGATGTAGTCTAAAACACTAACCAGTAAACCGCTAGCGATGAGCCTCTTTCATATCTCTACTAAGACAATTTCATCGTCCCAATGCTGCCTTGAATAGAAACTTAATTATGGGCTTTGAACTGCATGTCTCGACTTACTTGTACTGCGTAGAGGGACATATTACATACTCAGGAACTCTATTTAACATCGAGCTTTAAATCGTGCAATTTAACTATAGCGTTCAGACGACTCAAGCTCAGTTAAGATCAAATTCGTGAGCTGCAGTCCTGCACTTCAATTTAGCAATAATCCTTCTTGTCCACACAACTAGAGTTGATCAGGGATATCATCATGGATGCATGATATAATTGAGTATGGTTGTTGATTGCAGGTATTCGGGTGTATGGCTCCTAACCCGTTGTGGCGCGCTCCAAAGGTACGGTTACAATGTGCATGACTGGGGTCTCCGGTTAGTTTACCTTATTCTAGCCGGCATTGCTTTTCGCATCATAGCTTTCGTTGGGATGATTATCTTCAGGAAGAAATAAGAAACATAAAACCCCTCTCCCCACAACTCTGTCAAGTAACCGGAAATTCATCTCCCAAAATGTGATGCTGCTGTCGATTGCGCATAGCTTCCGATATCCGAATGAAGCTAATTTTTGCATCAATTCCATCTGCATGAATTGAAGATCATAAATAGCTAGTGGAAATACCCTAAACCCTAATTCCTAATTTGGGGGGTTTTGAAGGTGTTTTTAGTGTAAAGTGTGTCAAATTTGAATTAGACGGTGGATTGTTGTAAATTTAGCCCTTCATCCAACGGCTGTGATTTCCTGCTACATATACAGCAAAATGATATACGCTGTAGCACTCATGTAGTATACTATTGTTTAACTAAATTTTTTTCTGTAAAAAGATGTACCTTTGATTGTTGAAAAAAAATTTACAGAAGAAAAATTAGCGCAATGATTCCTTTTATTACGTATTTAGAGTTTAATAAAGTGTGAATTCTTAAATGTCAATTATCCAAATCCAAATTCAATAAATGTAGTCAAAGCAATTCTGCAACAACTTCAATCTAAAGATTACTTGTATTCTACTCTAAACACAACCTAAAGCCCATTTGCTTTATTTTATTTACTGTTCAATTGATATATCACCACAAAGTCAAAAACTTAAACAAAGCCTCTTTTTTGACATAAACTTTAATGTACTCTGATAACTTCAACTTGTTAATGCTTTGACACCAACAGCAGTTGGTTTGAGTGGAATGGGCTCTAGTAGCTTAAGCAAGGTCTCGGGTTCGAGCCCAGTGTATGCAAAAAACTGCTTTGGGAGAGGCGCCCTTACTTGCCCTTGCAGATCCTCGGGGGATTAGTCTTGGGTCCAATGAGGCCTGTGGATACCCTGGTATTCACCTAAAAACTTGTTAATGCTTTGATGTATGTGAATAAGAAAATATTAACAAATTATTCTTTTAAGTTTTAAAATTCACCAAAATAGTCATCTTCGTTTCAGTTGAAAAATTTAGTCCTCTATATTTGATTTTTTTCTCCAATTTAGTCCTTTTTACATAATATATATAACTAACATGTAGTAAAGGAGAATTAAGGGCCCGTTTGGATTGGCTTTTGAAAAAAGCAGAAGCCAAAAGTAGAAGCAGAAGCAGAAGTCAAAAGCAAAAGCACGTAACTTTTGTGTTTGGATGTAATGTTTGAAAAGCGGCTTATTCTAAAAAATATGTTTGGATGAATAAAAATGAAAAGTGCTTTTAGAGTGTGGTAATTACCAAAAAGGACATGCTACTTAATATGATAATAAAATATATTTATAGTGTAATTTATATTAAGTAGTGGGGGTATTTAAGTCCTTGCACAGTTTACGAGGTGCTTTTGGCTTCTGTTTTTGGGAGAAGCACCTCCTGGGCTGCTTCTCCCAGAAGCACTTTTTTCGCTTTTCGATGTGCTTTTGCTTTTTCTTAAAAGCCAAAACAAACACCTAATTTCTACTAGAAGTGCTTTTGGCAGAAGCAAAAGCCAAAAGCACCTCCCTAGAAGCCAATCCAAACGGGCTCTAAGCCATTAATATGAGTCCCGCAACTCTTAATTAAATGAGTCAACTCATAACCCTTAATTTTGTTTGAATAAAATGGATTTTTCATAAATTATTATTTTGTTTCAATAAAATTAGTTTTTAATAAAAGGTAATTTTATTTGAATAAAATAGTTTTTTTAAATAAAATAGATTCCGATAAATGTGTTGTGGGTTGACCCATTTAATTAATAAGGATTGTGGAACCAACCTTAATGACTTAATTATTTTTCATTAAATATTAATTAGGGTTTATTATGTCCAAAGGACCAAATTAGAGAAAATATCAAACTTATAAACTTATGTGACCAATTTTTCCAATTAAAATAAAGATGAACATTTCGGTGAATTTTGAAACTTAAAACACGGGAAGGGTGAATTATGGGTGTCAACAATAAGGCATTATGGGTGTCAAGAATTATTGGACAAAATCATGATATATACTACTAGTTGACATTTAAATATATATACTGTATTTAAATTCATAGTCTAATAGTAGTCTATTTCTTGATAAATGTGAAGATGATAATGAATTGTAATCACAACATTACAAGTCTGAATTAACAATCCGTTAAATTGTTGACTATCAAAAACTTTTACTCTCTTTTAATCTTATGGGCAAGATTGATTCACAAATGGTTTGGATTTTAAATCTTATTAGTATTAAGTCTATTGAGATTTGAGTTATCATCATGTGCATTGCAATTCAACACACACAAGGAATTCTAATTATTGATACTAAACTACAAGTGGTCAAATTATATAGGTAATTAATAAGGAGACCTTTTCTACTATTAACTCCAACTTCATATAATATAAATAAATAAACATAAACCGTGAAATGATCAAATCAACCAAAATCAGACGTAATGACATTCACCATCTGATCTGGTTAGGTATGATGCCCAGTCAGTGATTTTTATTTTTATTTTTTTCTCTTAAAAGTTTGAACTTTTAATCAACTTAATTATTCGAAGAATCAAGACACGTCCTGTTCTACAAAAAATTATACTACACTATTCATTAATTTATTAATCTTTTGACATAATCCACTAATTGGACACTATTGTAGAATACTATTTTTTTTTAATATCAAATCATTCTGTACATACATGGTCAATGTTCAAACATATTAGACTGATTATTACATAAAATGGAGAATGAGTAATAAAAACTTCCACGGTAAAATTTTTGAAAAATTTGTTTAAAAATCTCCCTATATATTTTTCAAAATAAAATGCTGAAAATTACCTATGGTATAGACTTTAAAAGCTGCACCCCGTTTTCGTTGGAAGCTCATCATCATCATCGTCATCATTTATTTTTAAATTAAATTTTATTTGTATATAATATAATACAATTATTTTCTTACACAATTCAAGCATGTTTGCAAACACACAATATAATTGTTTTTAAATACATTCAATATAAAACAAGAAATTATTTATTTTATTAGAAATAATAAATTAAAGACGATACACTGGGTTTTTCTTTTATTTTTTATTTTTTTTGAAAGCTAAGATTATGCATTATTTATTATTAATAACTAGAAATGATTATTGTAAATAAAATAATTAACCGTTGAAAATTCTCCCATTGAGGGTAATTTTGGGAAATAATTAAAGTTAGAGTTTTAAATTTTGAGTTTGGAATTAGTGGTGAAAAATAATTATAAATTGAGATAGTTTCGAATAATGATGTTTGGTAGTAAAGTTTTAAATTTAAGTTCAGAGCTAGACTGAAGTTTGAAAAGTTTCAGAATTTAGAGTCTCGGAAGTTAAAATTTAACGATTATTGAAATTAATATTTACTATATAATAATTCCTCCATTCTTCTTTTAAGTTCACCATTTGCATAGTTGGTATTATTCATTGAGTAACTTTGATTCATTTTTTTTTGCATAGTTATATAAGTTAAAACATAGTCAAATGAAATGTTGTTGGATTCATCGAATCATGTAGTTTTAGAATATCAAATTTTTATAATTTTAAATTATATACAATTTGAGTTATTAACGATTAAAAATGTGTATTGAATTGTGTGAAATGTCTGATGGGTGAAACCTTAGTAATTTTTACTATTCATTGAGTAATTTTAATAATATAATTTTTTAGTGCAATTATAAAGATGAAACATATTGAAATGAGATCTTGTGTTTTTTTTAGGAGCCATTAGAGGTCTGGGAAAGGAGTGGTGAGAGCCCATGTCACATAAATTACAAGGGGAACAAAGGGGGGAAGAGGGGGGGCCGGATAGGGATTCGAACCCCCAACCAATAGGTTGGGAGTAGAGTTACCACTAGAGTAAGTCCCCAACCTCAAATGAGATCTTGTTGCATTCATTTACTAACGTAGTTTTAGAATACTAAATATTTTAAATTTTTACTTATATACAATTGGGTTATTAAAGATTAAACTTGTATTTTTTTTTTGGGTATAACGTAGTCCACAATTTTTTTTGGGTAACAAAACTTGTATTTTTTTTGGGTATAACGTAGTCCACAATTTTTTTTGGGTAACAAAACTTGTATTGAACTACGTAAAATATAAAAATGGAGCAATTATTTCAAAAGAAATGTAGTATTTTCTAAGCAATTTTTAAGAGTATGTATTTACAGAATTTTTTAGCCTTAAAGACTTTTAGGAAACTTCCGTTGTATTTACAGAATTTAAAAAAATTTACTAGTTTCTATAGGATGTACATAAAAAAAAATAAAAAAAAATAACAAAATTCAAAAGACTTCTACACGATTTGGGCTTTTCCCCCGGACGATCTCAAGGACTTGGTTTGCAAGGAAGCTGATGGTGTTACTTTCACTCGCTTAGTTTAGTTCTTTGTTATTTTCTTTTTCTTTCGCTCGCCTTCTCAGGCTGTTTCAACCAAAAAAAAAAAAAAAAAGATAAAGTCACACTGGGAAATTCCATGTCACAAAATCCCAAATTGATACTTACATGACATATCACAATCTCATTATATTTTTCATTTTTCATTTATATTTTAATTTAGAACCTTTTAATCACTCACACGGTCACACCTACTTGATAAACACACAATTGGTAAATGAAAAGAAATAATCAACTATTATTAGGGGTGGGCACGGTTCGGTTAACCTGAATTTTTCAGGTATTTGTATTTGTATTTGAACCGGGCAAATACTTCATTTCAGTATTTGTATTTGTAACCGGAGTCCTCGGTTAACCGGGGTTTCGGTTTCAATTCGATTCAACGATTAAACGATTCGGTTCGAATATTTAAAATCTATCTAAATGATTTAAAAAATGAAAACTTGATTATACATTTTAAAAGGGTTTGACAAGGTTATTACACTAAAGAAATATATATATATATATATATATATATATATATAACTATGGAATTCATTTGTTCTTTTCAATGTTATCAAAATATGTTAGTATATGTAACAAATCTTAGTGTAGAGGAATATTTCAATAATAGGGTATTCTGAAAGACAAAAAATCAATATAGACTTATTATGGTGATATATTTTGATAATTAGCTCTTTAGTTTTTTATATTTATTTTATTTTATATTTAAATAATTAAATAAATAATGATATATATCATCTATATATAATTTTATACCATCAAATGTCTATAATATTTGAAATACATAACTTTTAAAATAAAATAAATATATTCGGTTCGGTTCGGTTAATCGGGGGAAAAAATTAAAGTATTTGTATTTGTATTTGAACCGGACGAATACTGAAATATGATATTTGTATTTGCTCCGGGGTCCTCGGTTAACCGGAAATTCGGTTCGATTTCAGTTCGATTCAGCGGTTCAACGAATCGGTTCGAATATTTTGCCCACCCCTAACTATTATGATTTGTAGAATATATGTTTTAACAATTCAATACCGATGAATTTATTTTATAACCATCAAAAAGTAAACTATGTCCTGATTATTATTCTTAATTATTTTCTGCCTCTGAATTAGTTTAATTGAATTTGACTCTTGAGTTAGTCAGTTAATTCGAAAGATAATATTTCAGAATAATTTTCCAATCCCTTATTTGTTTATGTTTCATCTGAGTATGATATATGATCAAGTTAATACATTTTTTATATATATAAAAAAATATATATGTACAAATTGCTCATATTTTTAGTTGTAGAATATAGGGAAATTAAAAGAGATTAGAATACTAATAATTAATATTTAATGAGTAAGAGTCCAAAAAACGTGAATAAAATAAAAGGCAAGTGGATCTCACAGATCCAAACGCTTCCCCATATAAGCATTCCCTCGCATTCTGTTCCTTCTCAAAAATGGGTTCGGTTGCAATCATGGAATCTGCAGCACATCAAGGCATCAATTATAGCCATTCAAAAGCATCCAACGGTTGTAGGTTAATAAGGGTATAATTGTAATAACACAATAATAGTCCATTTTAATAACAAATCATTTCAGCGACAAGGCAAGTATTTTAGACATGTTATCATATCTAATATTTGGTAACTCTATATTTAGTATGTTATCATATTTATTATTTGGTAAATCATATCAAATATTTGGTAATTCATATCTAATATTTCAAATAATATCTTTTTATGATCAAAGATACGTATCAAATTTATTAATAGATCATTTCAGCGATCTTACCAAAAACAATTAAGTGATGCTATAAAATATATTTCAGGGACCACAAGTAGAGGAATTCAGCGACCGTATCTAGCATAATTCAGCGATGGTACCAAGCAGAATTCAGCGACGCAACCAAGAATGATTCAGCGATGCTACCAAAAACAATTCTGTGATGCTACCAAAAATAATGAAGGGATGCTATCAAATATATTTCAGCGACCTCAAGTAGAGGAATTCAGCGATGGTACCAAGCAGAATTCAGCGACAGCGATGCTACCAAAAACAATTCTGTGATGCTACCAAAAATAATGAAGGGATGCTATCAAATATATTTGAGCGACCTCAAGTAGAGGAATTCAGCGATGGTACCAAGCAGAATTCAGCGATACAACCAAGAATGATTCAGCGATGCTACCAAAAACAATGAAGGGATGCTATCAAGAACATTTCAGCGACGCTCATTTCCATTACATTTACTTTTACGCAAATTTACTATTTTAACCTTAAATTAATCTCAACCATCAATTTACAAAATGTATCAATAGAAGCATCCGCAGCATGTCGCGCCACCCTAACGGATCCCCTCAAAAATACGTACGCGAACACGAAATCTTCTTCTTCTTCTTCCTCTTCTTCCTAATTTCTTCAATTCTTCGATTGACTACAGGCGGCATAGACAGATCGAGAAGGCGATTGCAGAGAGCGTTGATGATCGTGGCGCCAAATGAGGAGGAGGAGGAGTTTGCCAGCGCCGCCGGTTTCAGCTTCGATCGTTGCGCACGTACTCATCGGATTGTTGTTGTTATTGTTATCGGTGCAGTTCGTGCAGTGCCAACCGAATGTGGCGCCGCCGTTCGAGAACGACTACGGCATCGTCGAACCGAACGCGACGCAGCTGAATGATCCGGCGGTGCTCAACCGGTTCACGGAATTCGTGTACCAGAGACTCACCAGCATGACCTCCAACCTTATTCACAGTGAGATTGCTCAGAAAGCATCCTTCTGCATCACAGACCCGTAACTTTAGCTTGACTTCTTTTTAATTGTTTGTTATTTATATATGTATGTATTCCCTTCATTTGATCGGTGTTCTAAATATTCGTTGGATTTTTTTTGTTTTTGTTTTTGTCTTTTTTTTTTGAAGGGATGATGACTGGAACAGATCTTTTAATTACTCGAGTAATTTGGATTTTGTGTCAAAGTGCATTCTCACTACCGAAGGTAATTTAATGTCTCCTATTTTTATTTTCTAATTTAACTTAACAAAAATGTTCTATGGAATGATGAATGCTTGCATATAATTAAGATTATTCCTCTAACGTTGAATATTTTCATATAATTAAGATTATTCATGCTTCGAGTTAAAATTAAAGTAAATTTTTTCATGCTTGATATAGTACATACTTTCCTTAAATAAAAAAAAGTACTTGCTACGCAAAAAAAAAAAAAAAAAAAAAGTACTCTACATACTATGAAAATCATCTACTTGAGCGTTACATCCGCCTTCAGGATTTCGGCAGGTTTTAGAAAATCATTTCCCAAAGTATCCGTGTATGGTGCAAATTGCAATATTTAGAGTAAAACATAAAACCAACTAATTCAACACTAATAATTTTGTAAAACAAATTTGAGGCACGAATGCTAAATTGCAAATATAACCCTTGACATGTATAGGTATTAAATATTTTTACATTGTCAAATGTTATAATCATACAAGTATTGGCGCTGTATACTCCTTATATATCTTGAGGTCTTATCGTTTGAGATATACTATATGGATTAATATTTCAAGAGTTGACTTTAATTCACTTAAATGTATTAAATAATCCTCCAAATATGGTACTATTATTCAAATGTTTCCAAATTCCAACCAATCAAGGCTTTGAGAACTGAGGCTATGTGCATGGAATGTAAAGGCAACTATAACAACTGTCAAGTTGTCAACTGGGCACTACCTGGATTAATTAAAATCTATAATTTGTTTTGGTAAGCATTGGGTAGGCAAAAGTGTGTGAGAGCGAACCCATATACATTATAAAAGAAATAAAACTAAGAGGTAGAGGATCCAGTCGGAATCAAATCTCCAAACAGGTTGGAGGTTGGAAGTAAGGGAAATGACTCAGGCGGCGACAAGTCCCATTTCCAATTAGAATCCATAATTAAAAGTGAAGATTATTAGATTTCATTATTAACAACTTCACGTTTTTGGTCCTGAAAAACCTTTGATGCGTGCGAAATAAAACAGGAGAGCTGCCGCAGAGATTATGCACCGCAGCAGAGCTCAAATTCTACTTCACTAACTTCATTGCCAACGCGAGATCCTCAGCAGCTTTCCTCAAGCCCAACAGGAACTGCAATTTGACCACCTGGGTTTCCGGCTGGGCTTGCAGCACTGGCCTCACCGATCAACCCGTCGTGAATTTCACCGACTCCCGTGATATTCCAGCCCGGACCTCCCAATGCCGCCCTTGCTGCGAGGGATTCTTCTGCCCTCAGGGATTGACTTGTATGATACGTAAGTATTTACATACTACTACACTTCTGCAGAATATATATATGCAGTCCATAGCTTTTTACTGTTTATCTATTCAAGGATTTCATTGACTGTGAATTTCTGGTAACATTTTTTGGGTTTGTTTGTTTCTTTAGTTTGTGGAACAATTTTGATCATATTTGTAAAAAGAAGGGCGTAAAAACTGAAACTTTGTCTGTATCTTGTGGACCAAATATGACATTTGGCCGAAAAGTGTATAACATTTTGTCTACGTCTGTGCTGCAATGAGTTTCATTGAGAGAAAATGTTTCTTTGAAAGTTCTGTAGCTGTGATGGTAACTGATGCATTGTTTGTGATTTTTTGCTATTATGCAGCCTGTCCATTGGGCTCATACTGTCCCCTAGCAACCTTCAATGTGTCGACTGGCTTGTGCGACCCGTAAGCTGGCATTCTTTATACTTGTACAAGCGGTGCTTCCTTATGTGTGTGTGTGTGTTCGCGCGCTTAAAAAAAAAAAAAAAAAGTTTGTGGAATTTTATGAAATGATATCCCTTGCAGATATCCTTATCAACTCCCTGCTGGAAAACCAAATCACACATGTGGGGGTGCAAACATTTGGGCAGATGTTAGCAGAGGCAGTTCGATGTTCTGTCCTGCAGGATCACATTGTCCAACAAACACTGACCAAGTCCCTTGCACCAGCGGGTATGAACTCATATCCTGATTTCTCGACAAGTTATTCGGGTTTCATTTGTTGTTGTTGGCCTTTTGGCTAGTGGATGGATGAGACCCTTTCTGTTCTAGAGTTATTTTGGTCTTTATTATTGTTTTAGCTGTGCAATCTCAAGGACTCTTCTCTTCTGCTATTTTATGTTTGAATTTCAGACATTTCTGCCCAATGGGATCTACAACTGAAAAAAGTGAGTGTTTCTTGGCAGCCATGCCCTTAATTAATAGCCTTATGTTTCCTGGACTTGTGCCTTGTCAACAATCTAACCCCAGATGATTCAACTCGCAGGATGCTATCCGCTAACTACATGCAACGGAAACACACCAAAGCAGAATATTACTCAGTATGGGATAGTGCTCTAATTGTACGTATTCTCTACATTATAAATCTTCTTGTCCTCCACAATCCAGATTTTCAGAAAATATGGAATGCTTGTTTTGAATTTTAAACCTATTTGATATAATAGATGGCCAAGTTTTAGAATACAGTAAGGCCATCTACTGAGGAAAAGAGCTAAGCAATAAATGGAACCATATACTTAAGGCCTCAAATTGACTGATGTTAGGTCCACAGTCTAAGCAAGTGAGGAACTTTATGCAGTAGTTCACTGTATGTGTTTGAACACCAACAATGAACACACAGATTACGGTATCAAGTGTAATATAAGCACAGCGGAATAAAATGAAGCATAAAGTAAATAAACAACACAAAGAGTTGTTGACCCAGTTCGGCCTCCGGCCTACGTCTGGGGGATACCAATCCAGGAGGTTATTTCACTATGTGTATCACCAATGGCTTACAACCACACACAGAGATGAAATAACTTGAATGCCTTCACTCCAAACTCCAGGCGGATAGTTGTGATGACCAGCTGCTCTCTCCAGCCCTGGTATAGGCTTCCCACCTATTTCAACTCCCCAAAGCAAACCCACTTTGAGTTTCCCCTGAAGTAACCTGTGAAGCACCTCTCCTTGTTGAGTGAATAAATGAGTTGAAGTCTTCTTCCTGGTTTCACCTTAAGCACTCTCCTTGAATGTGTCTCAGCTTCACCAAAGGGAACTGATGAACAATTAGCAAACAGGAGTGCTCAAGGCTCTGGTCAATCTTTCAGCAAAGGGTAGTTTCTGTGAACACTAGGCTGAAGATTGAAGTGGCTTCTCTCTAAGTTGTTCTGAAAGCTTGGAGTAGTTTCAGAGTGATTCAAGAATGATAATGTTGAGAAGTGATTTCCAAAGCCTCTGAAAATCCCATTTAACCAAGCAGCTCTGCACACTTGAACGGTCACATTGCTAATTTGGGAAAGAGCCGTTGAGGTTAAGTGGTGGCTTGTTCAAATCTTCTTTCCTTAATCTGGGAAGGAGTCCTGCAAGAAAATATTAGTATCTCTCCTCCCAGATTAGGAAATATCCGTTGGGCTGAAGTCAGTCTTCCAAGAATTCTTCAATGCACACCAGTAGACTGATTACACAAATGTTCACCTCTAGTGTTCTATCATCGGTTATGAACTCCTATCAAAACCTAGACTCAACAATCTCCCCCTTTTTGACAGGAGGTGAGCCAGTACAATAAATCCAACCGATGATGAACTATTACAATGAAATCAATGAACAAGAGGTAATACATACCCAACTAAACACTCTAAGCTCTTCAACAAAAAAACATGATACACAGAGAGCTTACTCTTCATAAGCATTACTGAAATCAGTTCAGTTCACAATGTCCATCCACCAACATCAGAAACATAAACAGTTCAACACAAATATCAAGCAACACAAACAAAATCCAAAACAGTCCATAAAACAAACAGTTCATGATAATGAAAAAGTTAAGGATTAGAAAGATATTACCAAATTTTTCAGAGAATGACTTCAGCAGCGATTGGAATTTCTACTCCCCCTCTGGATCATCCTTGCTGTCAAATTAGTCAGACTCCTCATCATCATCTTCAGAATCAGTGTCCAAATCAGGATCAACATGAGAGATGGCATTCTCTTCATCAGACCAAGTATCAGGCATCAATGCAAGGCCTAGTTCAAGTTTCTTTTCAAGCACTCCAAGGGCCTCCTTCATTGATCTGACCTCAGCAATACCCTCAGTAAAGATCTCATTTGCTCGATGAAGAGCACTCTGACTGTTCAATGATCCATCAGGGCCTGGAAGATCTGGACGTTTCTTTTGCAACTTCTGAGTAATGACAAATTCATTAACAGCTTCAGTAGACTCTCTCTTTTCACCAAATATTCCTTCGGATTCCAGATATGCAGTGATTAGGGCAGGATAGAGAAGCAATGTTTTCCCATCATTCTTCATGCTCTGAGCAAGTCTGCTCAACTGAGTCATCACAAGATAACCATAGTTGATCTGCTCCATATGTTCAATTGCATATATGAGATGACACATCTCACGAGACACCAAGGAATGATTTGATGTAGGCAGTATATTTGATGCACAGAATTTGTAGAGCAGATGGAACTTTTGAGAAAGATCCTTAGGACTGAGTCCTCTGCCAGGCATCTTCTGAACAACATTCTTGGTTAACCCACGAGCCACCTTATCACTGTCAAAAATAGTTCCTGGTTCATAGATGCTATCAAAAGAGACATCAGGAACTTGAAGTAGACTGTTGATCTTATCTGCAGATAACTCATAGATAATTCCTCGAGTGTAGTTCTTTTGGAACCAAGACTTGTTTTTCTTCAGAATATCCTTCTGTAGGTTGGCATAGAATTCCTTAACAAGTTCTGGTCGAGAACTGGTCCATTTAGATGCCCAGTCAAGAAGTGACCTTTCTTCAAGATAGGTTGTCCATCCAAGCTCCTGGAGCTTTCTTCCAGAAAACCTATACTCTGATCTTAGCTTCTTGTCTTTCAACACCAGATCATAGTAAGAACGGTTTCCAGAGTAATAGAACTTGAAGCTAGAGGCTATTGCAGGTCTGAGATCCGGCTTCCTGGGTTTCTCAACAGACTTGCCCTTAGAATCTTCTTTGCTCTTTTTCCTTGCTTCAGGTTCCTCTTCGGCATCACGAACCCGCTTAGCAGATTTAACAGCTTTGGACGACTGCTCAGGTGCATCTTCAGTGTTCAATGGAGTGGACTGAACATCCTCATCTTTCGAACTTTCTCCTTCAGTAACATGCTCTCCAGACACTTCATATTCACTCTCCGATTCAACTCTCTTCTGAACCTTCTCATAAGGAACCTTAGCCACTTTGGATCCAACTGCAACGGGCTGAGGGATCTCTGGTTCCTCTGATTCTGATTTTGAGCCTTCTTCATCTGATCCATCTTCTTCCTCTGATTCTTCATTGATATCCTCAGCATTCTCCCCCTGAGTATCTGCAATGGGATCAGTTTCGACTAAATTTTCTTTCTGAACTGACATCTCCTGATCCTGGTCTTGAGCATCCTCAGAAACATCATCCTTGTCTGGTTCCCTTTCATCAGTTTCCTCGACATAGTCATCAATGACCTGATCTTCCTCATGTCCAGTAGAAACAGCAGCAACTTCGGACTTCTTGGTGGTGTCCTGAGCAATATCCTCTGTTGAAACTCTTTCAGTATCCTTGTCAGCAACCTTTTCTGAGACATCTTCCTGTGTAGGCTCTGCAATCTTCTTAGATTTTGGAGCACTTTTCTTAGTCTTCTTAGTCTGGCTTGGTCGAACAGCAGGAGCAGATGTAGCTATCTTCTCAGAGGTTTGGACAGGAGCACTATCCGGAGGAGCATACGCCAGTGGAATAGCAGCAATGGCCGTCTCTTTAGATGCGGATTTCGAGGCAGTCTTGACACTTCCAATTTTCCCCGAGGCCATGGTACCAGAAGCCCCATCTTTAGTGGTCTTCTCAGAGACTTTAGGAGTGGAGGATTTGGGAATAGGATCCGAGTTCCTCTTAGTAACACCTGCTTGCCCTGAGGAGGATTTAGCAGAACTATCAGTAGGTTTAGACACAGATTTTGTACCTTTCTTTGGAGTTCCCTTCCTTTTTGACGACGAGGCAGCTTTAGCAAGAGTCCGCAGGTTGGTAGGAGAATCCATGGCTTCTATTTGCTTCGGCGAGGGATTGACAGTAGAAATAGGAGCTTGAGAGTCCCCAACTGCTTGAGAGGTAACCTCCGGAGTTGCAGGGGTCGTGGTCACAACTGCTCGATCGGTTACTTTCTCCCCCTCAACTGCTACTCCAGCATTTCGGAGTTCATTCCGAACATCCAGAGGGTTCTCAGAAGGGTTGGACTGAACCTCCGATTGGATTTTCTCCAGAAGGTTGGTAGGCTTCTTGGGAGCCATGTCTTGCAAACCTTTCCCGAAATCCACTTCCGGTCTAGGGTGCTTCTTGGGAGCAGGGGATCCACCTTTAGTCGGATTCTTTGAACTGCGAGTGGTCACCATTTTTGCACTGCAAACACAACCTTAAACACAAGACTAGGGTTTTTCGTAAGAACTGGAAACGAGTGAAATCAATACCCAAGAGTAACAGATGAAGAAAAATAAATGAATGGAGTTGGGAAAACTGATCAACTTCCCGCCATAGCTTAGGGTAATGATGCTTCCTGCAGAGGTCCTGGACCAGAGATGTGACAAGATTCTTTCTTGAAATGACAACATTGGGCCTGACTGGTGGGCCTCTTAATATCTCCCCCTTAATTATATAATTCCTGCAGCCCACACATTAGATAAAAATAATTGAACAGATAAGTGGGCTAGGAATTTTACCATTTATTCCATGGGGGAGAGTCCAGTAGACCATTTAGGCCAAGTAGCAAAGCCCAAGGTCTCGCCTGAGGGCTTCAAAACGATCAGTGCACAAAGCCTTAGTAAAAATGTCTGCATGTTGTTGTTCAGTTCCAACATGTGAAATGGACACAATGCCATCCTCCACAAGTTCACGAATGAAGTGGTGTCTGATGTCTATGTGCTTTGACCTGCTATGCTGACCAGGATTCTTGGCAAGGTTAATTGCACTTGTGTTATCACACAACAATAGCAATTCTTTGTGCTCAATCCCATAGTCTCTCAGCATTTGCTTCATCCAAAGGAGCTGGGCACAGCAACTACCTGCAGCAATGTACTCTGCCTCTGCAGTGGATAAGGAAATGGAGCTCTGCTTTTTACTATACCAGCTTACAAGATTAGCACCAATGTAGAAACATCCACCAGTGGTACTCTTTCTATCATCCGAGCATCCAGCCCAGTCAGCATCACTGTAACCAGTTAGCTGCAAGCTTGAGTCCTTGGAGTACCATATGCCTAGCTCAGTTGTACCAGCCACATAGCGTATGATTCTCTTAGCAGCATGGAGATGAGACTCTTTAGGATCTGCCTGGTATCTAGCACATGCTCCTACAGCAAAGCTAATATCTGGCCTGCTAGCTGCAAGATAAAGCAAACTACCAATAATGCTTCTATATAATTTGCAGTCAACAGATTTACCAAGAGGGTCTTTGTTCATCTTGTCACTTGTCCCAATAGGAGTTCTGACTGGCTTGCTGGACTCAAGCCCAAATTTCTTGACAAGATTTTTTGCATATTTTGCTTGATTCAGAAATATACCCTCCTTTCTTTGAGATACCTGCAGACCTAAGAAATAGGTTAGTTCACCAACAAGACTCATTTCAAATTCCTTACTCATGATGTGGATGAATTCTTCTTTCAGAACTTGAGAGGTTGAACCAAATACTATGTCATCAACATAGATCTGGGCAATCATGAATCCCTTTCCTTCTCCTTTGATGAAGAGTGTCTTATCAGCATTCCCTCGATCATAACCTTTCTCCAGCAGGTAAGAGGACAGTCTCTCATACCAAGCTCTTGGAGCTTGCTTTAACCCATAAAGGGCCTTGTTCAGCTTGTAGACATGGTTAGGACAATGAGGGTCTTCAAATCCCTTGGGTTGCTCCACATAGACTTCTTCCTTCAACCACCCATTGAGAAAAGCACTCTTCACATCCATTTGATATAGCTTGAATTCAAAGGAACATGCAATGGCAATCAACATCCTCACAGCTTCAAGTCTTGCTACAGGGGCAAAAGTTTCACTGAAATCAACACCTTCAACTTGAGTATATCCCTGTGCAACAAGTCTGGCTTTGTTCCTTGTAATGTTACCATTCTCATCTGACTTGTTCTTGAAGATCCATTTGGTTCCTATCACATTGACATGGTCTGGTCTCTCCACCAAAGTCCACACCTCATTTCTAGCAAATTGTTGCAGCTCTTCTTGCATGGCAGAGATCCATTGTTCATCACCAAGAGCCTCTTCAACCTTGCTTGGCTCTATCCTGGAAGTGAAACAGTGTAACCCTGCAAGTTCCTTGTAATCAATCTTCATCATGGTTCCTGTGCACCTTTCTGATGGGAGTAGAGGGAACTGGATTGATCTCAGCATCTTTGGAATGATCAGGATCCTTCTCATAGCAGTCAGTGGGTGACTGTTCTGAGTTGATCATGTTGACATCATTACTCTTCTCAGCATCTGTAGAACAAAGAATTCTGCTTGGTTTGTCATCAATAGTGACATTGGCTGACTCTACCACCTTTCTGGATTTTGGAAGATAAACTCTGTAAGCCTTGCTTGTGGAGGAGTATCCCACAAAGATTCCTTCATCACTCTTCTCTTGAAACTTTCCAAGGTGCTCCCTGTCATTGAGAACAAAACAAGTGCTACCAAAGATATGGAAATAAGAGATAGTAGTCTTTTTACCCTTCCACAGTTCATATGGAGTTTTGAGAGACTTTGATCTCATGTGAACACGGTTGGAGACGTAGCATGCTGTATGAACAGCTTCAGCCCACAGGAATTGAGGTGCACCCTTTGAATTCAGCATCACTCTAGCCATCTCTTGAATAGTGCGATTCTTCCTTTCAACCACTCCATTTTGTTGTGGTGTTCTAGGGGCTGAGAATTCATGCTTGATTCCAAGTTCACTGCAAAACTCCTCAAAAGCATGGTTTTCAAATTCACCTCCATGATCACTTCTGATCCTTTTGATTTTGCACTCCTTTTCTGTGATCAATTGCTGGCTTAACTTGATGAAGGCCTTAAGAGCCTCACTCTTTTCCCTGAGAAAAGAAACCCAAGTATATCGAGAATAATCATCAACACATACCAAAACATATTGCTTACCACCCAGGCTTTTGACATCAGTAGGACCAAAGAGATCCATGTGGATGAGTTCAAGACATCGGACTGAACCAGATTGCTCAATAGACTTGTGAGGTGATCTGTGTTGCTTGTTCTTCATGCAATCATTGCACATACCAACATCATCCTTTCTGAAGTTTGGTAAGCCTTTGACAGATCCCTTCCTGCTCAGCTTGATTAGATCTCTGAAGTTCAAATGGCCCAACCTTTCATGCCACAGGTGGGTTTCTGATGTACCTGCACTTTTAGCCAACAAACAAGATTGTGACAACATATAGCAATCATTTTTGGATCTATAACCTTTGAAGATGCATTCTCGTTTGGAGTTGAGAACTTCATAGCATTCATCATCAAAGAGCACTTTAAGCTTGTTGTCACACAGGTGACTGATACTGATCAGGTTGGCACATAACCCTTCTACATGGTACACTGTCTTGAGGGTAGGGAATCCTTCTTCAGCTATAGAGCCAAGACCAATGACTTTCCCTTTCTTGCCATCACCAAACATAACCTGACCACCATCGATCTCTTGATAGTTGGATAGGAGATCTCTGTTCCCTGTCATGTGCCTAGAACACCCACTATCAAAGTACCAACTAGACTTTTTGCCTGACTTCGAAGCAGTGTGAAAGGCAATATTGCAAATCATCTTCCATTTGGCCCTCCATTCTCTTCTGGATATAGACCTCTTTAGATTTTCATTAGGCCAAATCATTGGTCTTCCAGACATTGCATCTCGAGCAAGTAACCTGCAAGATTTAGTCTCATGACCATAGGATCTGCAATAGTCACATTCCAGGGGTTCTGCTGCAGTGACTTGCTTCTTGTTCTTCTTTCTTTTCGGGACCTTGCTGGTGCTAGCTTCTTCCTCTGAGTTCTCAGAAGGACTACATCCTTCCTTGACAAAGACTCTTTGTGAGGAGGACCTGCAACCCTTTATATATCCAATTCCTCTTTTATCTCCATGAGCTTTAGAGGATGCAAGGATTTCTTCAAGAACATCCTTTCCCTTGTTTAACCTGCTGGTGAGTTCTTCTGACTTGGAGACTTTGGCAGTGAGTTCTTGAACTTGATTGGTCAACTCAGTCACCTTTTGTTGAAGATCATCTTTTAGACTGTTGAGATCTGTGACTTGATCAACAAGAGCTCCATTTACAGTGGTGAGATTATGGACTTTCTCAGACAGCCCAATTAGTTCTTGTTGAAAGTTGTCTCTCTCAGTGCTGAGTTGCTCCACTTGATCAGTGAGTTCCCTTTTTGAGGTCATGAGTTCACCAGCTTGGACTGCAAGTTCATCTACTGTAACTGATAAATCCCTATGGGAGGGCTCCAGATAAGCGACGAAGTATTCCAGTTCATCTCGTCTGTTCTCAGCATTCCTGAGGTCACTCAATCTTTCAAAGTACGCATCCTTGTAGGTATTGAGTTCTCGCAGGTATGATCTTGCTTCTTCACCTTGCACATAGAATTTTGCCACCAACTCATCCAGCTCATTGTTGAGGTAGGCAATCTCCTGTCTGTCTATTGCGTGATCAAGCAGTGCACCTTCCAATTCTCCTAGGGTTTGCTCCAGTCTGAGGTTGGTCTCATCAAACATGTTGCTTAAGGTTTCCATCTCAAGACTGTTATCCCTGTGATAAGAGGTAGAAGCTTCATCAGTAGTAAGAGTATTGACTTGGGAAGAGATATTACCAACAGATTCAGCCTCAGACTCAGAATCCCATGTTCCAACAAGGGCAAACCCTTCTTCCTCTCCATCATTGCTGGATTCTGGTTCTTCATCATCACTGAATGTGGCGCAGTATGTCTTCTTGACATCAGAGGACTTGTTTCTGAGATTTGCACATTCAGCTCGAACGTGTCCGAAGCCTTTACATTCAAAGCACTGAGTACCCTTGGAATCTGAGGATTCCTTGGAGGTTTTCTTGACAGATCGATCATATTTGTTCTTCTCAGGTCTCCTGCTAGAAGATCCCTCTCCTCTTCTGTTTCCAGCTTGCCTTGATTTCTTATCTCTGAGAAAGCGGGCTAGCTTCTTGGTTAGTAAAGCCAGGTCTTCCTCATCAATATCCTCATCCTCATCATCATCATGGACTGAACTGGATTCTTTAACAGAGGGAGCACTGGGGGATTTCGACTCCACCTTGAAAGCAACAGACTTCCCTTTGAATTTTTTGCAGTGAGTCATCTCCCATGATTGTAAGATTCCCATAAGCTCATCAACACTCATGGTATCAAAGTTGGCCTGAAGCTCAAGAGCAGTAATTTTGGGGTAGAACCTCTCAGGGAGTGTACCTACAATCTTAGACACTATCTCCTCAGTGGAGTAGGTTTTACCAAGCTGTTGAGCTTGGTTTGTTAGAGTACGAATTCTACCAAAAAAGCTATTCACAGACTCATTCTCATCCATACTAATTTTATGAAATTCAGCATCAAGAGATATGAGTTTAGATTTTCTTACAGAGGTGGTTCCCTCATATGAGTTTACCAGTATGTTCCATGCTTCAAATGCTGTGGTGCAGTTTGAGATGAGAAAATATTGGTCGTCTGCTACAGCACTGAAGAGAGCATGTAAAGCTTTGGAATTCATGTTGGACAAGGTCTTTTCCTCTTTGCTCCAGTCATTCATGTCTTTGGGAGTGGTCACACCATCCTTAGTAACACTGGGCACAACATACTTGCTAAGAACAGCATTCCATGCCAGATCATCTATAGACATCAGGAATGACCGCATCTTATTTTTCCAGAAGGCAAAGTTTGTCCCATCTAGAAGAGGAGGCTGATTGTAATTCCACCTTTGACTCATCTTGCTTCAAAAGATCTCTCTCGCAAGAGTGTGGCTCTGATACCACTTGTTAGGTCCACAGTCTAAGCAAGTGAGGAACTTTATGCAGTAGTTCACTGTATGTGTTTGAACACCAACAATGAACACACAGATTACGGTATCAAGTGTAATATAAGCACAGCGGAATAAAATGAAGCATAAAGTAAATAAACAACACAAAGAGTTGTTGACCCAGTTCGGCCTCCGGCCTACGTCTGGGGGATACCAATCCAGGAGGTTATTTCACTATGTGTATCACCAATGGCTTACAACCACACACAGAGATGAAATAACTTGAATGCCTTCACTCCAAACTCCAGGCGGATAGTTGTGATGACCAGCTGCTCTCTCCAGCCCTGGTATAGGCTTCCCACCTATTTCAACTCCCCAAAGCAAACCCACTTTGAGTTTCCCCTGAAGTAACCTGTGAAGCACCTCTCCTTGTTGAGTGAATAAATGAGTTGAAGTCTTCTTCCTGGTTTCACCTTAAGCACTCTCCTTGAATGTGTCTCAGCTTCACCAAAGGGAACTGATGAACAATTAGCAAACAGGAGTGCTCAAGGCTCTGGTCAATCTTTCAGCAAAGGGTAGTTTCTGTGAACACTAGGCTGAAGATTGAAGTGGCTTCTCTCTAAGTTGTTCTGAAAGCTTGGAGTAGTTTCAGAGTGATTCAAGAATGATAATGTTGAGAAGTGATTTCCAAAGCCTCTGAAAATCCCATTTAACCAAGCAGCTCTGCACACTTGAACGGTCACATTGCTAATTTGGGAAAGAGCCGTTGAGGTTAAGTGGTGGCTTGTTCAAATCTTCTTTCCTTAATCTGGGAAGGAGTCCTGCAAGAAAATATTAGTATCTCTCCTCCCAGATTAGGAAATATCCGTTGGGCTGAAGTCAGTCTTCCAAGAATTCTTCAATGCACACCAGTAGACTGATTACACAAATGTTCACCTCTAGTGTTCTATCATCGGTTATGAACTCCTATCAAAACCTAGACTCAACAACTGAAACATTAGACCTTGAGTTATCCATATAAATATACAGAGTGGTGTTGCTCCAAGTTTTCTTATCCTGATGTAGCAATTAGCTAATGGATTGAATGTGCACTGCTTTCCAGGTTGGTATTGGTGTTGCTTTATTTGTCTTGTACACTTGCTGCGGGAAAGCCATGAATTTTAGGGAAAGAAGGTATGCCCGATCAAGGGAAGTGGCGGTGAAAAGCATTAAGGAGAATGCCCAAGCGCGCGCAAGATGGATAGCTGCAAAGGAAGCCATCAAAAAGCGGGCTGTTGAGTTGTCCCAGTCACTTTCTCGAAGACATGTCACGGTACCCATTGAGCATGTAAGAATACTGACTGAAACACCAGAAGAGACAGAGTACCGTTTTCATCACACCGAGTCATTTTCTTATGATTTGTCTGTCTGCTTCTCATCAGCCTTATGCTATATCTGAGCTAGAAAATGCTTACCCTAAGAACCAGGAGATTGAAGAATATTGTGAAAGCTTTGAAGATGACAACCCTGGACCTGAAAACAAGGCAAGGAGTTCAGAAGGAGACAATGAAGGGACCCAAAATAAGGAAAAGAAAAAGAAATCGAAGGCCAAACACATTCGCACTGATACGCAAATTTTCAAGTATGCGTATTCTCAACTTGAAAGGGAGAAAGCCCAGCAGCAGCACACCAGAGACCGTACCTTCTCGGAAGTGATTAAAATGGCAATGGATAACGAGGCCCCAAGAAGACGAACAATAGAGATTGCATTCAGAGATCTTACTGTCACGTTGAAACATAAAAAGAAACATCTCTTGAGGTGTATCAATGGCGAGATCCTTCCGGGTTGTATCACTGCTCTAATGGGTCCATCTGGGGCAGGAAAGACGACTCTACTCTCTGCATTGGCTGGAAAAACAGTAGGATGCTCCATATCCGGCTCAATCCTTATCAATGGAAAAGTGGAGTCGATTTCATCATATAAGAAGATCGTAGGATTTGTGCCGCATGATGATATTGTGTATGGAAATTTGACCGTTGAAGAGAATAAATGGTTCAGTGCCAATTGCAGGTATTCCATCACAAATCACAGTAATGCCTTGATATCAGTATTATTCATGAATCATGAAGCTACTATGGTTCTCCTATTTGTAAACTGTAATTATAACATAATAATGCTAAAACCAAATTGTGTGGGAAGACTATCAGCAGATTTACCGAAAGCAGACAAAGTACTCGTGGTTGAACGGGTCATCCAATCGTTGGGGTTGCAGTACGTACGGGATTCTTTGGTTGGAACTGTGGAGAAGCGAGGCATCTCTGGAGGACAAAGGAAGCGTGTAAATGTTGGTCTGCAGCTTGTGATGGAACCTTCTCTTCTGTTTTTAGACGAACCCACCTCCAGTTTGGACAGCTCCTCTTCCCAACTCCTTCTCAGAGCCCTCAAACGTGAAGCCCTCGAAGGGGTAAACATCTGCATGGTTGTCCACCAACCAAAGTAATTTTAGAAACCACACCTCTGTTCGATCGACCTATGAAATATAGCATGTTCTTCATAAAACATCATCCATGTTGTTTTGCAGTTATTCCCTATTCAATATGTTTGATGATTTGATACTTCTAGCAAAGGGAGGCCTTACAGCTTACCATGGACCGGTCGGGGATGTCGAAGATTACTTTGAAAATCTCGATATCATTGTCCCTGAGCGTGTCAACCCACCTGACTATTTTATAGATGTCTTGGAGGGAATGGTCAAGCCAAGCACGAGGTCAGGTATAACCTATGAAGAACTCCCCATGAGATGGATGCTCCATAAAGGCTATCCTGTGCCCCCCCAAGATATGCAGAAGACTGCTTCAGAAGCCTCCGTGCCTACAATAAATGTTGTACGCGATAGTCAAGAGAATTATTCTGGCAATGGTGTCGAGCAAGCACCGTGTTGTCGGGAGTTCTGGCCGAATCTAAAATATAAACTGGATGCGCAATGTGATGTGATACGTAATAACTTCTGGAGGTCCAAAGATTTGTCGCGGAGGAGGACGCCTTTTGTCTTGATGCAGTATATACACTTCCTCGTCAGGTAAGTACAAATATCGATTCGGTTTCTACCTACAGGAAGTTAAAAGTTAAAAACACAATCTAAGGTTGTATTAGTAGTGTTGTATGCTTTGACATCAATCTTTGATCTCTGATTTTTGTGCTTTTTCTCAGAATGTCGAAGCAAAGAATGCGAGAGGCTAGAATCCAAACAATGGACTATCTCATACTGATTGATGCTTGCCGGTGCTTGTTTGGGACTGATATCCAAATCCAGCGATGAAAGCTTCGGTGCACCTGGTTATACTTACACTGTAATTGCAACTTGTGAGTCAACTTAAATCATTTACTACATAACCACAAGTTGCCATTTTCTTCCTCCTTAGCTGAATTGAAGTGTTTTTTTCACCATCACTACTCAGCTTTGTTGTGCAAAATTGCTGCTCTGAGGACATTTGCTCTGGACAAGCTACAATACCGAAGAGAACGTGCGTCTGGCATCAGCAGCCTTGCTCATTTCATCATCGCAAAGGACACAGTGGACCATTTCAATACAATAATCAAGCCATTGGTGTATCTCTCCATGTTCTATTTCTTCAGCAATCCCAGGTCGAGCTTCATCGAAAATTACATCGTGTTGCTGTGCCTCGTCTATTGTGTGTGTGACGGGTATGGGTTATGTGCTGGCCATCTTTCTCGAGCCCAGTCCATCTCAGCTGGTACGTATCAGTATTATCATCACCACCCACATTTTACTTTCATAATACTTTAGTACAACAAGATTGAATATCGGACCACCTCATATGGGTAGTTTTTAACTGCTAGGCTTGCTCTTATTTTACTTATGTTGTGTACATGTTTGACACGATTCTTGGTCGCGACTGAATTCATGCAGTGCTCCGTGCTTCTCCCAGTAGTTTTGACTCTTGTTTCAACTCAGCCGAAAGACAGCAACTTCATAAAACTTGTGGCAAAACTGTGCTATCCAAGTTGGGCTCTAGAAGCATTCATCGTCTCAAATGCCAAGAAGTATGTATACTAAGTTTCCTTGTTCATCAACACTTTATAACTAACACCATACTATAACTAATGAATGCATGATGAGAGAACGAGCTGGATTGCTTGATTCATAGTAATCATAAGATGAATGGTAACAATCAGGAATCGAAAACATAGAGAGCATAATAGCAACATGCGATGGAAATAGCTGGTGGTATCATTTCATAAAATTATTTGCTGGATTTCTGAATCAATGTGTCATTTGCCAGATATTATGGCGTGTGGCTAATCCAACAGTGATGGAAGCTCTGCATAATATCCCTTCTGATGGGTGTGGGTGCAGGTTGCCGTGCTTTGGCTTTCTTCGGCATGCTAGTTTTACAAAAGAAACGATGATAACCCAACCCAACCCATTCTTTTGGTACTCTAATTGCATGTGCCACTGTAAATTTTGTATATTTATTGATTTTTTCATAGTGGATTTGTTTTAAAACATGGTTTATACTTTATTATCCACACTAATAGGGTTAAAATTGTTCTCAAAGTCTATGTGCTAACGTTAAATCTTGTATACATAAAGAAATGACAACACAAAAACATAACACGGAATATACCATACCCTATAGGGAATTAGGGATTCCGCGGACAGTCTCGCATAACCTTGGAAAGCATAAACCGAAAATGTACACAAATCACAATGGGTTGTTACCCACTAAAGCTAATAATATTAAAATTAAATGAGAAGGGGAAAAAAGTCAGTAAAATGACTCTGTTGTAAGTTATAAATACAGTACTATCTTCATGACATCTTCTAGTGTGTGTGTATTTGGATTTCACTTATATGGTGTCAAAAACTTGAAATTGAGGATATTCTCGTAGCAGCAGACAGTAAGTACCTTATAAAGCTGTAGGGGTTTCAGAAGGCTGCTTGTATTTTGGCTCACTCTCATGTAACAATGGAGGGCAAGATTGTGAGGCTGGAGCAGACTGATATACAAGAACTATTTGAGGCTCATGTGATACTGCAAACAGTTGGAGGGGAATTAATGCTGTGGAGAGATTCAGAACTGCAGGAAACCAAAACATAGTAGGGAGTATAAAATATTCTAAGAGGGACTACAGAACAAAAATCTAAAGCTACAATGAGACGAAAATAAGCTATAGGTCAGCATGATTTCATAATTCAGGATGCTTTTAATACATTAACATCCTCAATTTTTATCTTTTATTTTATTTGCTCTATCGATACGTCAGCAAGCATGCTTTGACTTGGTCACAATATTTTGCTCGGAGCTTTTTGAAGAAGTTAAAGAAAGATACCGAATGGCAGGTAGGTGCCACGAGATGTATTCACTTCCACACCATGTCCCCTAAAAACTGAAGAGCAGGAACACCCCGAATTTCCATATCCACTAGGGGTGCCTGGACCATTGTCAAGCTAGAAAGCTCCGGGTCATCCTGGATCATGCTAAGCGCTCTTGATTGATCCTGAAACATGGAATGTGGAATGTCCCGATTCAATATGACAAGATAGAATTAAAAACCCAATGTACTCTTGGCTTTTAATGATTGCCATATCTTCCAATCAAAATTGAGCAGAAGTAAAAAATTTGACTTCTACAGAAAATGTAAGCATGTATTATTCCATCTGCAGTACGCGACACATGTTTCAATCATTACACTCACTCTGCTCCAGTCCACAGAAAAACAATGGTTTAGTTCAAGGAAAGAATGCAATCTAGCCAATTCAGAATTTCAGACCAGTACATCAGATTTAATTCCTTCAAATTTAAATTATAGATTCATTACATCATCAACTATCATATGTTCCTTTTGTGCGCTATTACCCCAAATGCAAGCAACGTTTTTTCAGCAAATGTAGTAGGTATGGTAAAATATTATGACTCAGGCAAATAGGTGGAGTTCAGAGGATATCAGTAAATTAGCTCATCTCTACCTTCCTCCTCATTGCACAGAACTTGCAGTCGGAAGTGGATGGGGGAAGGACTTGGTTAACAATCAGCCTCTTCACTGGAACACTTTCTTTTTTTAAAGAAGCACATAATCTTGATGATTCACTGATGGCCATCACCTGAACAGTAAAATGTTTTGTTATGTTGAAATTGTTTCGATTAATATGATATATACTTTCTTTGTTACATTTATATATAGCATTATGTGTTATTTTAGGATATTTTGAGTGGCTATAGATCCATGAATATCCCATGAACTGCTAGTGATTTTTCAGAGTAACAAATCTCATAGAATTGACAAAAGTAGAACTCCATTTGCATAAATAATTAAAGCTTAGAACTATGAATGTTATCAAGAACCATTCAATGTTTGGTTTATGTTATTCCAGATATCAACCTGAATACCACACAGACCTACCAACAAGACTTTTGAACCCACTTCTCTGAAGTTTGAATGGCAATAGATTATAACTGAAAGTAAAATATGCATTGGAACAATCAAATAAAGAGAATGCAACTTAAAGTCATTACCGTGGTCCGTGGGAATCGTGACAATTACAAACTCTGTAGAGTTTGTATCTCGGAAAAGCTCTCTCACTTTTATCATTCTCTCCCTTAGCTTCTCTAATTTGTTGGACTAAAAACATGTGCAGATGTAATAGATCAAAGTCGGATGAAATCATGCAATACATAGTTAACACTTGTAAAACAAAAAATAAAGCTTACAGCATCTTCTCGAGTTTTTTCCTGGCCAAAGACAGACTTTATAGCTGAAGTTGCTGAAGCAATCTTCTGTCTTAACTGAAATATGCAATGCCCAGAGACAGTTAATAAAATTCCTTAACTTCAAGACAAACACCAAGCAACCAATATTCTGAGAAAAACAAAAAGGAGCAGAGACAAAAAGCTAAAAGAGCATACGTTTGCAAATACAGGCCACATTACTCTCTCTCTCTCTCTCTCTCTCTCTCTCTCTCAGACACACACACACACACAAAAAAAAAGTAAATACTCCCTCCGTTCTCAAAAAGATGTAACAATCCTGCATTTCACGTAATCCAATACACATGTTTAACACTTCATATCTCAAATTCTGTACAAGTAAAAATTATAAAATTTGATATTCTAGAACTACACGATTAGACTAATCAAACAAGATCTCACTTGACTATGTTTTATCTTATATAACTGTGTCAAAAAATTGTTTCAAAGTTACTCAATGAATAGTAAAAACTATGCAAATGTTACATTTATATACAAAAAGGAGGGAGTAAATAAATAAATAAAGAAAGAAACAAGTAAGAGTTATGGGCATATGCCCAGATACCAAGAGTGGAAGTAGCTAAATTGTACTAATAATCAAGAAATAGACATCTTTAATGATCTAGAGTTAGTAAAGATGCAGTGGCAAAACTATGTGTCATTATGGAGGGGTCTTGGCCCCTCTATAGGAGCTGGCGTTGGTACTACAAGAGCTAATGTTGATATTTTTCCATTTTTGTCACCCTTTTAGTGGAAATCGGCCTAACCTCTCTCGTGACAATTTCTTTTAGTAGAAACTAGCCCTGCCTTTTCTGTAAGAAATTTTTTACGTGGAATTCGGCCTATCTTAAGATAATCCTTGTTTCGCCATTGCAGAGATGTCATACACACAATTTATTAAGCAAGTTATGTAGATTTATTATTCCAGGAAGAAAATCTGCACGTAATTGTTGAAAAAGGTAAGTATCCACACAATGAAATTATATCCGAACACAAAATAACCACACAGACAAACATTGCACTACATTTAACAATGAAAATGAGGTGGCCTTAAAATGTTTTCCCATGCAATAGGCACCAAGAAAGATTTTCCGTCATTGAGAGTGAGAGAGAAAGTTTTCTGAAGTCACTACTAATGCATCAGATATATAAAGTACTTGTTCATATCCACAAAGCCTATAGCCAAACAAGTGAATAAGAACTTGTATCATGCAACTATTTCATCTTTCTTTTACCTTCATTATCTTCCCAATTGATGCATCCAAGAAGTCTGGCAATGACAGAAGTCGTAATGTGTGACCCTACAGAACAGCTGCTCAGCACAGAAATTGAGAAGGATAGACTAAATCAGAAGTGTCATAATCCTCACCGTGGGAGCTGTATCGAACACTATCCTAGTGCACATATTGTATTCTTGTGATTCCAAGAATTGAATAACCTGGAAAATATTGAACTCAGTATGCAATCTGAAAAAGGTGAAGTTCCCTGACTTGAAAATGTCAACAAGAGTCTCAAATGAAATCATTAAACATGCCTTTGAAATTGCAATAGCTTCATCCAGACCAGGAGGAGGTGTGTCCAGCAACTCTCCAAGCTTCAGTTCCCCAAGCTACATCAGTAAGAAATCCAAAAGTTGATTAGTTGATATTAAGATGGAACAACAACAATGGCCCTCTTCAGGAACCCAAGAAAACAAAATAAAAGCAGGAAATTCAGAATAGCACAGATAAACAAGTTTTCCGGAAGTAGTTACTAGGTGAATATTTTCTACCACAACAAACGGCTGAACAACAACCAGTACATAAGTCAATCTAAATTCACTTGCACAATACTAGTCAGCTATAGGGTAAGCCAGCTCCATCTAAAAATCAGTTAAGAGGAACGATATGCTATAAAGATTGGCCCAACAGTCCTTCCTAACTATACAGGATGAAATGTAACTCACAGCAGAGTCCACACAATGCAAGGCTTACAGGTCTACTTCTGAACATGCCAAATGAACTGCATAACATCATCATAGGTCACAGCTAAAAGTAACAGTGAACTTGTGCTCTCACTTTTTACACTTGGCATGCATATGTTGATGACACTTTCCAAAGTTGGCACGATATAAATTAATATTCTTTTTTTATATATTGTTTTTAAAAAAAAAAAAGTTAGAAAAGTCAGTTCCTCAGAGTATAATTTTGAACAGCACCTAATAACAATCAGCAATTTGGCACATTTATTTTGTCTTGCGACAACAAAAGAGAAAAACTTTGGCCAGGAGTAAAAGGTTTACCTGGTCAGCAATCAAACCCAAACCCATTCCATCCATAAAATCTTTCACTCCACTTCCACCATTTTTCTGGCTGGCACTTCGAAATTCTTCTCTTGCTTTCTCAGGATTTATCTATCACACATCCAATTTCCCAGTTGAGGCATAACATAATGTTCAACTATAAAGAGAGTAAGAATATTTATTTCTATAGAGGCATAGTCCGCTCACCTCAAGGGCAAAAAGTGGGGAAAATGGACCCTCAACAGGTACTAGTGTCCCCCCAGCTAAATCCTAAGTCAAAAGCAATTGAAGGAAAACTCATTTATGCAAAATCCAGGTGAAAAAAAAAAACCGATTCAAAATTTGACAAAACTATTTAAACCTGAGCAAAAGAATCACTCAAAGAATGTGCAGGATCAGTTGAAACCACTAATGTGGGATGACCATTATTCGCAAACTTAACTGCAAGTGATGCAGCACAGCTAGTTTTTCCAACTCCTCCCTTTCCACCGAGCATGTAGTACTTGCGTTGAGTTCCGGATACCATTTCATCAAAGCCAGCAATTGATTCTGTAGGCGTGGACACCGATTTCACTGCCAAATGATACTTCAGTTATAAGAGTTCCCTTAGCCAACAAAGAAACCTTGAGAAGATCACACAACTAGGTTACATTGATAAGCAGAATTGCTCTCATTCACAGGTACTACCAGGCCAATTAAATTATTACCACTTTTTCTTTCTTCATGCTAATCAAATTGAATATCCTTAAGCCAAAAATAACAGCACCAACATTTTTTTCCCAAACCCTTCAGAAGCTAATAAACTCATAGAACAACAAACAGAGCAATCAAGAATCGAACATCCCCCGAAAATAGAACATAAAATTTACTGATTAACACTTCCGGAAAGTAGAAGTAAGCATCAAATTTGAGAAGTTACCATGAAAAGTTCTCCTAGGTATTTTCCTGATGACAGAAATTGACAAAGCAGTGAAACTGAACCTGAGCCTAGCTTTCAGTACAGGGACGAAATGGGGAGTGAGTAAATTAGAGTAAATGCAATTATTACTGACAATCGCCATGAAAGATGTGAAATTGGTCCGAGAAGCAGAGAGAGAAACCATGGCGGTGAACTGTAGTAGAAGTTCGGAGAAGCAAAAATGGAGTGGGGGAGATGGTACTAGGTTCTGGTTCTGGGTAGAGCGGCCAATTGAATCACATTTATATCCGTGAGTTATTCCTAATTTCAGACATCTCCCTAATAATTTTCAAAATTATATGAAGACCACAATTCAATGTTTCCGAATTAATTGCCACTTCCATCCTCTAATTCATTGTTTTTTCATTGCCACTCTATTTTGTTTTCATTGCAACACGCACTGTAATTATTTTCAGTAACATTTTTGTATAACATAGTACTTCCTCCGTTTTTTTTTTATTATAGTTGTCCCATTCAAAATTTGGCTATTGTTCACACAATGAATTAACTTAAAATTATATCATAGTTATACAAATTAAGATATAGATAAGTGGGATCTTGTTAGAGCTTTTAAAATCTTTACACGTATCGAACTTAAGTTATTAATGATTTAAAATATGTATTGAACTATGCGTTTGATGGATGGGTGTGTATGAAATAGAAAAAACAGAGGAAGTATTTGATATGTTTCGAAGACTAATAATGCAAGATTTATTGTACTTATAATTTGGGCTAGAACAGACGTAATTTTTGTTCATGTATTTTAGTCATTTTTTGACCTAGAATTTTGTGGATATTTAAATTCATTTGTGTATATTTAAATTCATTTGTGTCATCGTAAACTAAATTTGAAAATAGTGAAATCACTGATTTGGTAGCGATTTAGACGTATGTTGGAGAATTTTAAATTGGCTAACCAATTTTTGAGTGTTTTATTTATTTACTTTTCTTAGTTTCGTAACAAAATTTCCATAGAGCATGATGAATATTAGAGAAACCTCCTATCAAAGTGAACTTTTGATTATTTTTCGAATATTTTAGTACTTTAGAATAAGCGGCCATTAATTAATAGAGGTTCATATGTTTGGTATGATTACATTTGGGGTAGGCCCAAGCCCAATAGTCAACATTGAATGGGTAAATCTTACGGGCTGGGCTGGGCTTTATGTGCAACCAATTGTCCCTAGATTAAAATTGTGTTTATTTATTTAATTTGGTAGATGATCGGTGGCGAATTACTAATTAGGGTTCTAGTCGTATTCTTTTTCAATAAAAATTCAAATGCTACAATGGTCAACGGGTGGGTGGGTGATGACTGATGACCGGCTGAGCTGGTGAGAAAAGCTAACGTTGTGGTCGCCCTGTGGGTTGCTTTTAGTATTCTTGGCTGGAATGGTGCTATAAATAAATGCCAGTGTTTCAATTCACCTTCTCCATTTCACTAGTGGCTACGGTTCTGTGGGTTTTTCAGATTTTGGAGAGAATGGCAGGGAAATTGCGTGCAACAGTTTATGGTATCTGAATTCACCTTCTTCTTCTTCTTCTTCTTATTCTTCTTCTTCTTATGCTTCTTTGTGCAATCTTAGTTTTTACTCCGTTGTCGAAAATGTCTCTCTTTCATCGTCGATATTGTGCAATTCTTGGAATCTTGAATTTTTGGGATCCCTAATTTCTGTTTTCTTGATTGCTAGAAACTCGATTGTTAAATTTTCAACACTTTAATTTGAACTTCTAATTTGTATTTTTCCCAAAAATATTATCCTCCCCTCTTCTAATTTATTTTGTCATTCCTATTTCAGATTTTAGTTCTTAAGGAAGAAAGAGATTCCCACAACGAATTTTAGAATTCAGATTTTAGGATGTCCGAATGGTAAGGGATTCTTCTTCTTTTTGCAATCTATGAATCTTGAGTTGCTAAAAATCTCTCTAATTCGTCATTAATATTTTGCGATCTCTGAATTTTGCGTGAAATTCTTGTTTCTGCGCAATTTTGGAATCTGGAATTTATGGGATCCCTTTGGTTACTCAAATTTTCTACACTCTTGGGTTAAACTTTTAATTTTCAATTTTTTCATGAATATTATCCACATCTCTTGTAATTTTTTTTTTTTTTGTATTTCCTATTTCAAAATTTAGTTCTTTAGGAAGAATGAGAATCCCACACAAATTTTAGTTCTGTGGACTGTGGAAGCTTTTTTCTTCCCTGTTTGTGCATTTTATTAAATGGAATACTGCCTGTTTGATGGTTATATAGGTCCCACTGTACGTATTGGATAATAATCTAATATGGTTGAAGCAGGCTGCAGTGGTATAACTTGCATTGAACCCAGAAGGATTGAGGTAAGTTATAAATCTCAATAGATCTATTCAGAATTTTTTTATTAAAGTGCTTTTTGTAGGTTATTTTTCATGCCAATATGCAAGCACATTTGTTGTTTGGCTTGACCTTGAATTTATTTGATGTGGTTTTAAGTTTTTTGATTTTTATTTTTACAAGCATGTATTTGATTTGGCTTGACATAAAATTTATGTCTCCTACATTGGTTATTCTTGTATGTTACTAAATTGTTATATTTTTTGTTTTAAGTTTGCTTTTGAATGCATTGTGGTGTTTGTGTATGATACAGATCTTGTATTTAGTTTGCTTTTTTTTGCGTAAATTGTTATCCTCCTGTGTGCATTTTATTTATTGTGCATTCATTTGATGCAAACTCCTGTGTGCTTTTATTTGTTTCTTTTGAGTTGTTATTTTTTAGTTAACTATTGTGTTATATTTCATTTAGTTGGTTATGTTACAGTTACATATGATATAGTGTATTGTTCTTTATTTCTGGAAGAGCATATTGAATCTTCTCCTGGTTTCTTGTGTAGTGGTGATGTTTTTATTGAGTGGTTGACTTGACCTCAATTTTATGTCTCCTGGCATTGGTTATTCGTGTTTGTTTGTTGAACTAAATTCTTGAATACATTGTGGTGTTTGTATATGATAATCATCTTGCTTTAGTTTGCTTTCTTTTGTATGAATTGTTAATATATGAATTTATTTAGTATGCATTCATTTGATGCAAATTCTTAGTGCTTTTTCTTTATTATTATTATAAGCACTTGATTGCCATTAAGCCTGGTTATGTTTCCATGTCCTCAGTCCTAATAATGTTCATCCATTGGTGTACATTTGTTTGATACTCTGTTGGTTATTATTCATACATATATAATTTACTTGACACTTGTAAATTGGTTTGATGTCATTGTATTTGTCATGTGCAAGTATCTGAAATTCCTTGAAGCTCCAACCCTTATTTGATTTGAAGTGATTTGAATACAGCTTGTCTTAGAATTCTTTGTGCCAAACCATGCTTGAGTGCTAAGAATGTGTTTATTTTCATTGCATTTGTTGTGAGCCTTTTGTTGTTGGATGAAATGATACGTGCATACTTTTCAGCTTATTCTGGAATGTCTTGTGCTTGGATGCAAACTGTGCTCGACTCTTGAGAATTAGTTCGATATTATTATGTTTGATGTGATCATTTTGTTGTTGAATGGAATGATTTGAGAATACTTTTAAAGCTTGTTTTGGAATGCCTTGTGCTTGCTTGGATATGCAAACCTTGCTTGACTGTTGAGAATCAGTTTGGTACCATTGTATATGGTATCAGTTTGTATCATTATGTATAGTGTTAATGGTTTTGGAATTCCTTGTGCTTGCTTGGATATGCAATCCTTGCTTGACTGTTGAGAATCAGTTTGGTACCATTGTGTATGGTATCAGTTTGGTATCATCATGTATGGTGTTAATGGTTGTGGAATGTGTTGTGCTTGCTTGGATATACAAACGTTGTTGGACTGTTGAGTATCAGTTTGGTGCCATCGTGTATAGTGTTAATGGTTTTGGAATGTGTTGTGCTTGCTAGCATATTACAAACCTTGCTTGACTGTTGAGAATCAGCTTGGTGCCATTATGTTTGCTATCATTGTGTATAGTGTTAATGGTTTTGGAATGTGTTGTGCTTGCTTGGATATACAAACCTTGCTGGACTGTTGAGAATCAATTTGGTACCGTTGTGCTTGGTATTAATGATTCGGTGGAATATCTATTATATCTTATGTTTGGATGTGATGCAAATTGTGCTTGATTGTTGTGTTGGGACTTTAGTTGTTTGGTCTCTTAGTGTGTGACATTTTTGTTATTGAATGAAATACTATGAGAATACTATTGAACTTTGTTTTCTAGTTATTGTTGTGCATAAATTGTTTATGTCATGAATGAATATTGGATGGGATTTCTTATGTACTCAAGTGACTCAATGATGAATGAGCTAAGGTGCAAAGTGCATGGAGCATGATAGCACTTCAGACAGACACCTTATTTGAAGAAATTGAAGAAGTAACAACAAAGCAGAGTCTTCAGAGATGATGAATCATCTCTTCAGAAGGTAATGAAAAGTATATTTACTGTTTTTTTTTTAAATTTATTTTTACTTTATTCTTATTTTTCTTCTTATTTTTGTATGACTATTATTATTTATATTAATTAATTTTGTTGTTTTTACTTTTTATTATTGTATTTCTATTTTTGTTGTTTTATATTTTTTTTGTTCTTGTTTGTTTATTCTATTTATTATTTTTTTGTTTTATTTTTGTTTTTATTGCTAATACTATTGTTACTGTTGTTTTTATTGTTATTTTTATTTTTAATTTTTCATTTTGTAGGTTTTATTATTTTTTTTTCTATTCTCATTGTTTATTGCTGATATTGCTATTATTTGTATGTTTTCATATTATCATTGGTGTCGTTTTCATTTTATTGTTATTTTTTATTTTTATTTTTATTGTAAATATTATTATTATGTTGTTTTCATAATTTTATAATTATTATTATTATTATTATTATTATTATTATTGGATTGGATGTTTATTTTTTATTTTGAATATTACAATTATTATTATTATTATGTTGTTATTTTTATAATTATTATTATTATTATTATTATTATTATTATTATTATTATTATTATTTCATTTTGTTTTCGTTTTTATTGCTATTGTAGTTGTTACTGTTGTTTTCATTTTTAACTTTATTTTTGTAGGTTTTATTATTGTTGTAATTCTTACTGGTTATTATTGATATTGTATTTTTTGATATTATCATTTTTGTCGTTTTCATTTATTGTTATTTTTATTTTTAATTATTATTATTATTATTATTATTATTATTATTATTATTATTATTATTATTATTATTATTATTATTATTTAATAATAATAATAATAATAATAATAAGTTTTGAATCGTTACTGTAAATATTATTATTATATTATGTTGTTAATTTTATTTTATTTTTTTGTTTTTTTATTATTTGAATCGTTTTTTGTTTTTTGTTTGTTGTACTAAGTTTTGAATCGTTTTTATTATTAAGTTATTATTAATAATAATTAATAATAATAATAATAATAATAATAATAAGTTTTGAATCGTTACTGTAAATATTATTATTATACTGTAAATATTATTATTATTATTATTTTTGTTTTTTGTTATTATTATTCTTATTGTTGTTATTATTATTGAGTTTTATTGCTATTATCATTGTTACTGTGTTTCTATTTATTATTTTATTTTTGGTCGGTTTTATTTTTTTCTTTATTCTTATTGTTTATTATTGATATTTCTATCATTACTATTTTTATAATTTATATTTTTTTACTTTTATTGTTATTATTATTATTTTTATTTTTCTTTATTTTTATTGACCGAACAGACATTAATGTATATTATTCTTAAGTTTTTATTAATAATAATTAATAATTAATAATAATAATACTTCCTCTGTTCTCATATAATTGCTCCCATCATGCATTTCACGCAGTCCAAGACACATTTTTAGATGTCAATAACTCAAAGTATATATAAGTAAAAATTATAAAAAAATAATATTATAAAACTACGTGATTAGACGAATCTAACAAGATCTCACTTGACTATGTTTTATCTTATATAACTATGCCAAAAAAATTGATCAAAGTTACTCAATGAATAGTAACTACTATGCAAATGGAACAATTATATGAGAACGGAGGAAGTAATAAGTTTTGAATCGTTACTGTAAATATTATTATACTGTAAATATTATTATTATTTTTTTGTTTTGTTATTATTATTCTTATTGTTGTTATTATTATTGAGTTTTATTGCTATTATCATTGTTACTATGTTTTTATTTATTATTTATTTTTGGTAGGTTTTTATTCTTATTGTTTAGTATTATTGATATTTCTATCATTATAATTTTTATAATTTATATTTTTTTACTTTTATTGTTATTATTATTTTTTTTCTTTATTTTTATTGACCGAACAGACATTAATGTTTTATCTTAAGTTTTTTTCGTTATTATAAATTATTGTGTTTTTTTATTTTTTAATGTTATTATTTTTTGTTCTTATTATTATAATGAAATATTTCTAATATAATAATAATGTTTGTTGTATTTTTATTGTGATTTGATTATTTTATTACCGTCTAATTTAACTTATCTTGTTTGAAATCCAATGCATTTTTTCAATCATTAAAATCTTAAAATATTGAAAATGAAAATTATATAAAGTTTATATTCTAAAACTACATGATCATACGTTTCTAACAGACCGTACTCGAATTTTTTTTCTAAATATATACTTGCAATAAAATTAAGTCAAAGAATATTTATTCAATTCTTGAATTAAAAAATAAAACATAAAAATATCAATCGGTCCGGGTCAGAACTGAGAATCGAGCAAAACCTGAGCTTGGGTCGGGTCTTCTTTTTCTTTTTTCTTTTTCTTTTTTTTTATAAAAAATGACCGAGAACCGACCCATTGCCATAGAGACTCGGAACCGAGCCTCAAGCTGGGTTTTGAGACTTGACAACCCGATCCATATCTGATCCATTGTCATCCCCGGAAATGAACCAGAAATGAAGAGGTAAAAAAGAGAGGGAATATGTGATTAGACAATTCTACAAAGCATTGCTGACTATTTTTTCAAAAAAAAAAAGAGATTATATACTTGCAATAAGATATAATTAAACTTGAACAATAAACATTACTATAAAGGTCTCGGGTTCGAGCCTCTGTGTAAAATTCTGTTTTGAGAGAGGCAACCCTTTAATGACCACCCAATCTTCGAGGGATTAGTTTTGGGTCCAGTGAGCCCTGGGGATACCCGGTATTCACCTAAAAAAAGAAAACATTATTAAAATGTCCAAATGTATCATTTTAAATGAGACAGAGAAATATCATTTATACTTCTTCCGTTTTTAAATTATTGTCTCGAACCAAACTTTAAGACTGTTCATTGGACTGATTTGACTTAAATTTTTATAATAGTAATACAAATTAATATATAGTCAAGTATGTTCTTGTTAGATTCGTCTCTTCTTGTAGTTTTAAATATCGAACTTTTAGAATTTTTACTTGTACCAAACTTGAATTTTTAATGGTTTCAATGTGTATTGAACTGCATGTTAGGTGGGTCAATAGTAATTAATATATATATGAAGTATTTTAATATTGTAAAATTTCTATTTGTATTTTCTTAGGGTGTTCAGATTTTAAAAAGTCTTTAAAAATCTAGGTGTATTCAATGCAGAATTTTATGGATTTTAAAAAGTTGGTAGATTTAGAGAGTCCATAGACTCATGTAGAGTTGTTTGATTTTATGTAGACTCCATATAGAGTTTGGATAGAGTTTGACCGACTTTTAGAAATCTTGAATTGTTTAGAGAGATTTTGTTTAGTTACATTTTTTAAAAGAATCCATTAAAATTAATAAAGATTTAAAATTCATGTACTGTTGAATATCTCAAAATTTTTAAAGATTTTTTAAAATCTATATTGAATACACCTAGATTTTTAAAGACTTTTCACAATCAAAATTGAATACACCCCCAACTTAAAACTTCAAAAGAATCCTACAGACTCTTGATTGAATACACACCCCCAGAGGCTATACAAAATCAATCAACTCTGAAAACTCTATGTGGAATATATGGACTTTCTAAATCCACCAACTTTTAAAAATCCATACAAATCTGAATTGAATACACACCTTAGTATAGAATTTTGAATTTTAATCTTGTATGAGTTGTTTATTTATATGGAAAAAAAGGCCAATATAGTCCTTTTTTTAACAAAAAAGTCAAATCAGTTATTTTTTTATTTTTTGTCCAATTGGTCCGCTACATATACTAATTACGTTTCAATCGGTCCTCCACCCAGTAATTACGCCCTAATTACATATTTTTGGCCAAATCAGTCCTTTTTTTCAAAAATCTAAATTGGTCCGTTATTAATTTTTGCATCATTTCATGCAGTCCAATGCACATTTCAAACCACTAATAAATCAAATTTGATATACGTAAAAATTCTAAAATTTCGATATTTACTATAAACTAAACGACGAGACGAATCTAACAAGATTCTACTTGGCTCATTTTAATTTATATATCTAGGTCTGTCTCGTTGTGTTAATAAATAAAATTTGATATACGTAAAAATTCTAAAATTTCGATATTTATAAATTACACGACGAGACGAATCTAACAAGATCCTACTTGGCTCATTTTAACTTGTATATCTAGGTCCGTTATTAACACGACGAGACGGACCTATATTAACTTGGCTCATTTCAAACTTGTTAGATTCGTCTCGTCGTTTAGTTTATAGTAAATATCAAAATTTTAGAATTTTTACTTATATTGATTTGAGTTATTAATGGTTTGAAATGTGCATTGGACTGCATAAAAGTGGACAAAAATTAATAACGGGCCAATTTAGATTTTTGGGAAAAAAAATGACTGATTTGGCTTAAAATGTATAATTAGGGTATAATTAGTGGGTGAGGGACCGATTGAGACGTAATTAGTATATGTAGCGGACCAATTGGACCAAAAATAAAAAAGACTGATTTGACTTTTTTGTAAAAAAATGACTATATTGGCCTTTTTTCCTATATTTTCTATTTCCATTTATATTTCCTATTTATTTATCCTTGTCAGATTTTAATTAAGTTATTATTTTTACTTTTATTAGTAGAAAATTAAACCCATGTCGCGTAGTAGTTTTTATAAAAGAGGAACCATTTTATTAGTTTGTGGATCTTTTCAACGCAAGTATTTGATGAATGATAACCTTTTTTTTTTAAAAAAAAAAAGGAAATATGGTGACCAATTACGTATAAAAATAAACAGCAGCTGTTGGGTTGAGTGGATGGGCTCTAGTCGCTTGAAATTTCATTAAATTTTTATAGTTCACTATTTTTTTTAATTTGATTATTCAATATATATTTTTAAATATATTTTTAATGAAGTATTTATTTTTTATTTAAAATAAAGTTATTATATTCCTTATGTTGATATAAGATTATACTTGTAGACATAAATTTAACCTAAATTAAATTTATTTAATAATAATATTATAATAATATTTATTAAAATATACATGCAAATAAATAATTTATATTATATAGTTTTAATCAATTTATACATTTTAAGTGTCATAATTTTTTTTATATCTTTATAAAATATATATGGAGATTTTCTCAAGATTTTATTATATTAATAGTTAGATTTATTTTCTAAATCTAGATATTGATGACGTGGAAGGTGAGTTGGAATTAGTCAGCGGTTAATCAGCGATGATGTGGATTAATTGTAGCCATTGATCATAAAATTGTGGTATAATTACTGATAAAACCTTAAAATTAAAAAGAATCAGTTATATTTAATAAGGACAATACAGTCTGCACAGGCCAAAAAGTATTCAGGATTTATTATATAGATAGATAGATTTAAATTATTCCCAAAATATAACCCTAAACTTATCAAGTTTGGTAATTTATAATCTTAATTTTTTTGACAAAAAATACACCTAAACTTATTTAGTTTAAAAATTCTACCCTACTACTTTTTAAAATATCAAGTTCGACCTCATCAATTCAAAAAATATCACATTTTGGTCCTAAGAATTTGAAAACAATCTCATTCTACTCATTCACGTTTGAAAAGTTTTGCATTAGCGCAACAACTTGAAAACAATGTATTTAGTAATTAATTTTCCCTTTTTAACTTAAATACAACAAAATATAATTAACTAATAAAATTAGATTATACTATTAACAAAATAAAATAACATACCATGAATGATAAATCATATTATATCTTTGATTTAAAAAGTAATTTCATTATTAGTTATATTTAGATTCTTATTTTATTTTATTTTAATGTTTTTATTTTATTTTCATTACTTTTCAGATTTTTTGTTTTTCTAATTTTTATTTCATCACAATTTCTTAAATAATAAATATAGTTATCCATAAAAAATTAGTTTATAATTATAAAAATTTACTTAAAAAGCATACATTCGGAAAAATTTGGTATCGAAGTATAAATACTACGTACAATTTAAGGAGGGGTCATAATAATAATGAATTTAAAAAATTAAAATTAAAATTAAATGAAAATATTAACTACCAAACTTTTTTCATAATCAATATAGATTAAAATAATATTTTAAAAATTAACAAATAATCAAAACGTAATTATAACTAGAATTTATTTTATAAAATTAAAGATTAATCCATAAAAACTAATCGCCATAAAGATTTAAAATACATTACTTAATAAAATATAAGTTTTAAATAATGAAAAGATAAAAAAGTATAAATAATATTCTTTAAAACTTTAGGGATAATATTCAAATTGTACAACATATTAAGGAGTAAAATAATATTTTTTAGAACTTTAATATTCAAAGGACAACATATTTACACTTGCTCTCATCATTTTAGATATGAAAGCAAACTCTATATATTTAGTTTTCTAATAGTAAAAGTAATTTATTTTATATTATGTCCACCTAGTTATATGTTAGAATTTTTTTCATTCATCTTATTCTCTCCGGTATTTTCCATTTAAATTTTTATTGCATGGATTCAACCACTATTTAAGTAAAAGACTTTGAACCGTATGTAATAAAAAAAAAACCTATATTCACATTTATAAAGTCATATTAGCTCAACACCCGTGCGCAGCGGGTGAAAAAATCTAGTTTTACATAATTTTTCATTGTATTTATTATGAAATATTAACAATTGAAAAAGTATATTGGATTCCGTGCAGAAGTCAAACAATGGATAGAGTGAGTATTTATTTTTCTAAGTTCTAATACTACATTTTTTTTTTAATTTTTTTCTGGATCCGTCCCTAACTTTGTTAGGTCCATCGAGAATTGCAAACAACTATGCTTCCATACTCGTACCCGTTCCAATCCTAATAGATGCAGATAAACCATCTAGAAATGACATTTTAAGATTTTTCATTCTTCCAAAAATCGTGTGTGCCGAGGTAGATTTAGAGAACAGAACTTGGGGAAAAAATTATATACAGAAGTACCAAAACGCATTGAAATATCGTGCTACCGATTAGACAGTCGTCGACTCAGTCGGTCGGTTCTTAAATTTTATCGGGTTGTAAGCATTTCAAATTCTATTTGGATCACCAGATAAACTAATTCGGTGACCAAACCAGGCTAGATTTCATAACTGTAGTTGAAAACTAAAGTCCTTTTTTTTCAGAAAATGTAGACATGAAAGCATACACCCTTTTAGCTTTTCTGCATGTTTCAAAGCATTAGTAAATGAAACAAAGTTTGGACTATTTGTGCAATCAGTGTATACTCTTAACCAGACCCCTGTTTCACTAAAGTCTAAACATACATAATCCAGCATATTCAAGGAAGACACATGTTCAATTCTCAAACCTTTCTGGCGCATTAAACCTCCATAGCGCAAGTCTTAGGCTGGCGTATCTTAGATAATTTAAACATATACAGAAGTACCAAAATGCATTGAAGTTTTAACTATGTCAGAATATACGGATTATCGACTTCCCCAAATAGATCGACTTTTATCAGGATGCAAGCATTTCAAATTCACTTAATAACATCACCCCACTTTCAAGATTGGATAACCAGAGGAACTAATTCGACGCCCAGGTAGGGCTAGATATCATAACTGCAGACAGTAGTTGGAAAGTAAAATCATTTTACAGAAAATGTAGACATGAAAGCATATGCGCCTTTAGCTTTTCTGAATGTTTCAAAAGTTGAAGGGCCGGCTAGCTATTTGTATAATCAGCGTTAGGGGTGGGCACGGTTCGGATACTCGAGTTTTTTTAGGTATTTGCTAACCGAATCGAACCGAGCAAATATTCGAAACTAGTAACCGAAACTGAACCGAAAATTTCGGTTGACCGAATTTTCGGTTAACCGAGAAAAATCCTACTATTTGCGGATTACTCGAACCGAACCGAATCGAACTATCATCTAACAAATATACTGTCCGAATAACCGAAATGTCGGTTAATCGAAAATAATATCATACTTGCAAATAACATAAACTGAACTGAACCGAACCGAACCCAAAAATTAAAATTCAAAACCAATTTCTAGTGCGCAACCATTCAACGCTATTCCAAACTCTCAACAGATTTCAAGGCAATTGAGTTATAGCGAAAATAATAAGAGAACTTGTAATATAAATGGCTTCTAGACAGAGAGCTTCAGATATATGAAAAAGACATTGTGTCGAAAGGAAAGCTGAAAGGGGACGGCCGCTTTGTCATTGACGGGGATGAGCGGGCGCTGTGCTCTGTCGCTGCCTCCCGAGGAAGGGAAGACCGGAAGCGCCGCTGCCTCGCCGGAGCCTGGAGGTGAATGGATGATGAGGGGATTTGGAAGGGAAGGCCGGAAGAGATGAGAGTGGCGACGAAGGGATGAGAGCGGCGACGGAGTGGCGGTGTTGGAGGGATGAGAACGGCGACGGAGGGATGAGACCGGCGCCGGAGTGGCGTTGCTGGAGGGATGAGAGTGGAGGATGATAACGGCGCTGAAGACAAATTGCGCAGCGTGAACTTGAAGAGTGAAATTAGGGTTACAGATATACTTCCTCTCCTCCGTATTTGCTTAATTTTATTTTAAAAGGTGAATGTCTTATTTGGGCCAATCCATCTGGATTTTATGGCCCATACTCCTCTCTTTGAATATATTTAAAGAACAATATTTTATAATAATATTATAATATACGGTTCGGTTCGGTTAACCGGGGATAAAATTTTGTAAAAACCGAAACCGAACCGAACCGAACAAATACCTGTGTTCAAGTATTTGTAACCGAACCGAACACCCCGGTTAACCGAAAATTCGATTCGGATTCAATTCGGATCAGCGGTTCAACGGTTCGGTTCGGATTTTTTGCCCACCCCTAAATTCAGCGTATAGTCTAACCAAACCCCTGTTGTCACTAAAGTCTAAAACATGATCCAGCATACCATACGCATATAAAATGCACATGTTCAGTTCTCAAACCTTACTGCTGGAAGAGTCTTGTGAAGTAGGAAAGTTCCAGTTAGGATCGTAACAGAACCACACAGTTCAGTTACAATCTCGTGTGCTGTCTGAGATTCCCCTGTGAAATAATTTAACACCATATTGAAAAAAATGTCAATCATACAGTTCGTCTTTTCACACCTTCATCAGCTAAAAAATACACGCATAACATGGGATTGGTCAACAACCAACTTTGGATCAAAGGGTACATACACTCTTCTCTCATTGACTTCAAGTATACAATGAATGAAAAGTGAACTTAAGTGTTCAACTATAGCTATTCTGATTGAGAAATCACAAGCTAAGCAAAAGTTTCAACAGTCCAGACAATCTTAAAAACTTAAAATCCATAACATTTAAAACTGGCTGCATTTCAAAATTTAATCACCTTAAACATTATCATGCTGGCCAAAATCGTGAGCGTTGTAAACATCACATAATAGACGGGGAAAACAACATCAGCAGTATTAAAGGTATCCTATGCCTGCAAAATCATAGGTTATTTGACGCATATTAAATTGCAATAATTATTCAGAATTTCAGATATCTGAAATTCAAAGATAAAGAGATTCGCATGGTCATTTCACAGAATTATTATAGTAACAATAAAAAAAACATAATTTTATTAATTGGTTCAATTAAAAGACAACATTCCTGTAATGCTTTATGTAGTACACATAAAGGGTAATTAAAAAAACTTACCCTACATGTTCAACCTTAGTGTCTCATCAATAAACAAGGCTGTGGTCGGTTCTCAAATCTTACCCTACATTCAGTGCATACACGATGGTCAGGAGGGTGCTAAACTAACAATAATGCACCTTACAAAAAGTATAAATTATCACTACAAGTTTTTGCACAAGAAAATTTTATTTCCAAAAGAAGTGGATTAAATAGTTCCCAATGTAACCATGTAAATTCATGTTTAAGGGCTCCATGAAGCCTTTGAGAGACATTAAACTTAGTTAATTATTGATATGGAGGACAATATGCTGAAATTGAACATCCAATCTCAATTACTCACCAATTTTGGCCTGCCTAAATTCAAAATTTTGGGGAAATTGAAAGCAAACCAATACCCAAATTCTTGGACCATGAAAATCAGACATAAGCATGCCCAGAGGAAAAATCAGAATGTGAAACATATTACAAAAAAAGCCAAAGACATATGAAAATTATAACAGCATAGGCAGATGCCCTCTCCATTTTCTACTATTCATTGATCACTCGAAAAATCCAACTGCCAAAACACCTAAGAGTAGTTAGATTTGCATCTTAACAGAGAAAACATACTTTCCTATGGCTGCCTATATATACTCATTTAATACTTTTAGAAAGCTCCCTATATGACTGTGTCTTCTATCTATCAGCCCGTGTAAGAGGAGTTGAGATCAGGCAAGAGCCATAAGGAACTGAACTGATAGGCTCAAGGCCTGAACAAGAATCGTGTATGAAAACTAAGAAAGTAAAGCGAACAAAGCGGATGTCTTTGAGCTTAGACTGAAAAAATGGGACTATTCACTTGACGTTGAAGGAAACCTCAGGTCACCGTCAGGCCCTGTCTTGCCGATGTCTCCTATTCGCAAGTTGTTGTTTTCCAGCTCCCATTGGCCTTCCTCTGTAGTTAAAATGACACTGCAATAACATATTATTAGCAATTTCTTCTTCGGTTTACTAGAGATTTTAGAGATGTAACTCTCTTTATATTTTCTGGAAAAGAGAAGTAAAAAATATTTTAAATATGTACAAGAAGCTACCGACCTACCGTCAAATTACTACAAATATAAAAACATTAAAACTAACAAGCATCATTATGATCATTAATAGTATAGTACGTAGCTTTACCTATTTCTCTCCCGAAACTTAATGTTGTCAACCTTCAAAATGTCCTTGAGGGGAACAAAGGAAGGAATAAGATCAACACCTTCATAGATCGAAAAAGGATTAACCTTTACGCATCTTAAACTATTAGTGTTTCGATCGACCAATAATAATATATCAACATCATCATCACGAGGACAGGAAAACATTAAAATCTCTTCATTCCTCGAAACACGCAGAAGTTTTGGGGGGCAATGGAAAATACCATTCCACCATGTCAATAACAAATTTTATGCCCCAATTTCCCTTTTCCATGACCCACATAACCAATTGTTGTCGAGAAAAATAACAGGACAAGCATAGACGACAGCCTTGATACAGTCCAAGGGACATCAAGCAGTGTCCAGCAGCATTGTCGTCGTAGTGGACAGCTGGAAGGTCCATTATCCCAAATTCTTCCATGTCAAAGTCAAAGAATCCTATGATGAGCTTACTTGAGCGGGAAATTGTCCAATAAATGACTCCATCCAAGTATGTGGAGAATCGATGTAGACAGTCACATGTTAAGTATGTGCCCTCCTCAATGGCCCTCCATGAATTAGAGTTAGACCCAACATCAAACAATCTACCTTTTTATCACATTTATACCGCCGCCGTAAAATGTCTTCAAAACCTTGTATTGGTTACTACATGGGCTAAACCCTAACCACAATTCTCTCCATCCGCCTCCTTCGTACCCCTTATCTGTGATATTAAGCTCTAGATATTCATTTGTGAGAGGATTCCACACTACAGAATGCTCGACATACTGGACAAGCATGGGATTAGGCGCCCGCATATTAATAAGGTAAAGCAATCCATTGCACGAATTGGAGAGAAGAAATTGTTCCCAATCTGGCTCCATGGGAATACCGCTTCTAATCCGAGGCCCGCCCGATGATGTTTTGGGCAACCTAAAGCCAATATCAATTTCCGGATCCAGTAAGAAGACGTAACTTTTGTCGCTGAGTCGTGAATCTGTACAAATGTCGTCTGTGTATACACAAATTTGTGATGGATTGGCAGAGTGCAAAGCAATGACATAGGAGGAGGAATGCTGGGGTGAAATCAAACCGAGAAAAGTTTTGCAGACGCATTTGGCGGTGAAAAGGGACTTCAATGGAAGCTTGGCTAGGATTTCGCTGAGGGCGTTCTCCGGCAGATCCAGCAGAGATTTCACCATGTTTGCCGACGACTTGCTCGTAATCCTATCTAGTCTAGTTTAGTTAAGTTTTATCATGTATTGTGGGATTATATATTGGTGTGTATTTTGAAAGGTATGTGTATATTAGATTTTTTTATTTTTATTTTTTAAATTCTTTTCCCTTTTTATTTAATGAATATTTACAGATATCATCCTTGCCAAATGCCATGTAATTGGGATATTGAATTCTTTAATAGTACAGTATACATTTTGGATTTGGGAAATTATGTGTTATATTTCATATGAAAATCTACTACTACTATCTTTTTTTGTTTAGGTTTTAACGTTTTACCATTAAATAAAGTTAAATTTCTATCTAAATATTTGCAATATTTTTATTTTTTTATTTAACTTAAATCTTTATATTTTTTTTTTCTCTTTTCAAACTACAAGTCATTCAAATATGTGCTTATTTCAAAATTATGGAATTTCCATTTTTAAAATAATTAACATTTAAACTTAGTGAATACATATTATTAGGGGAATGATTATGGTACTACCAATGTTAATGGTAGTACATCAAGACAAATTATCTCAACCATACAAAAACATCCAATGGCTATAAAGTAAAAATGGGAGAATTGTCAAACATTAATAATCATATCTTTAGTAATAAAATCATTCACAAAATCAATTTAGTGATTTCTATCCTTAAATAAATATTATATAAAAAATTTGCATAACTTAGCTCTCTTTTGATACAGTTCATGGCATAATCATAGAGAAGTTATCTTTATTCATCTCTTTTACTCGTCAGTCTTTCATTCCTCATAATTTGCTATTTTTCTATTTTGAATTTCTAAAATATGATATGATATTTAGATTCCTTGCATCGAGTACATAGATTTTCATATAAAGAACATCCAAATCCGAGCTCATTTGAGAACGTTACAGCCATTTGAAGTTTGTCATATAAATTTTGTTATATAGACTATGTCGCTGAAATGCATATGCTATGTCGCTGAATTGTAAAGGTTCCGTCGCTGAACTATATAGCCACCGTCGTTGAAATGTAAAGGCTGTGTTTATGAAAATCGTAATCAACTTCAAATGACTATAACTTTCTCAAACGAACTCGGATTTTGACGTTCTTTATATGAAAATCTACCTACTCGATGCAAGTAATCTAAATTTCCCATCCAATTTCAAAAATTTCAAATAGATAAATACCATATTTCAAAAGAAAATGTATCAATGCCATTTGAAGAAAATATGATATTTATATATTTGGACTTTCTAAAATCTAAAAGGATATTTAAATCCTTGCATTGAGTAGATAGATTTTCATATAAAGAACATCTAAATTTGAGGTCATTTGAGAAAAGAGGTAATAATTAAAATAGGCCAGTAGAAGGAGACATTTCTGCTTTTGGGCCACGATATAAACAATATCCACTTTTAGGCCACTATAAGGCGTTCGGGCCTTATTTTAGGCCAATGGTCGGAAAATTTCTACGTGCGGGCCGCGTGAGTTGCACATGCCGGAGGAACGACGTGATGGCCTAAAAATGGAAATAATCTTCTTTTCATGGCCTATTTTAATTATTTTATTTAATTAATTAAATAATATTCAATCTATCCTATTAATTATGTTTTGCTTTTATTTTTTGTCTGTCTCAACGTTTTTCTCTCATTTTTATTTTAGTAAATCATTTAATATTAATTATCAATCTTACCAATCACATCACATTATTAAATAAATTAAAAGTTCAAATGTACAATTATCACATCACACATAAATAAATCAGTTAAAAATCCAAACTCATTATAATTACATCGCATAAAATTCATATTTTATCCATACTTTAACTCTAATATACCATACTTCAATACTAATTAGTCTCACATAAAATATCGTATCGAAAAGTTCGAAATACAATTCGCATGATGAAGGGAGTAACATGAAAATTGAATAAATATTAATTAAAATATATCATAAAACAAGAAAAAAAAAGAAATATAAATTAAAACAAATTATAAATTAAAAAGTGAATAATTTTTATCAAAATAAATAATAAAATGAAAATAAAAAATATATATTAAAATAAAATCTAAAAATAAGAAGTAATAAATACAATTAATTATATTAATAATTAAATTATTTCGGTGGTTGGTGGTCTCGCGAAGCTTGGCGCGGATAGTGAACAATTTTATACTACCTGGGCATTGGATCAAGTGAAACTCCTCCTGGCGGCGGATGCAGCTGGCATGTGGTTTTCCCGGCGTTAGCGTCACCGTTTTATTTATTAAGTTTTATATTTCATTTCTCTAGTCTGAATAGGCTGTCAAGCAAAAAAATTATATTTTAAAATAAAAATTAAATAAGTTAGATCGTAAAAAATAAATTAAATTGAAATACTTTATTTATAGTAAAGAAAATAACATTGTGTGTCAAAGCATTACCAAGGCACTGAACAACTTCATTTTAGCCGTTGGCCTTGAAATAGTGGTTCGTTACATTGTTATTAAAATAGTTATCTTAATGAGACAAAAAGTTAAAATTAAATTATTAAAAATGAGACAAAAATGTTTAGACAGATAAAAAATGAAAGGAAAACATAATTAATATGACAGATTGAGTATTATTTATTTTAATTACATAAAAAAATTAAAATAGACCATCAGAAGGAGATCATTTTCATTTTTAGGATGTCGCGTCGGTTCTCCGGCGTGTGCACATCATGCTGCCCGCGCTTGGCATTTTTTCCAACCTTTTGGCCTAAAATTAGGCCCGAACGCCTTCTAATGGTTTATAAGTGGATATTGTTTATATCGTGGCCCAAAAGCAGAACGGTCTCCTTCTGGTGGCCTATTTTAGTTATTACCTCTTGAGAAAATTAGAGTCATTTGAAGTTTATTACATAAACTGTGTTGTATAGGCTACGTTGCTGAAATGCATAAGCTATGTCGCTAAATTTTAAAGCCACCGTTGCTGAATTGTAAAGTCTCCGTCGCCGAATTAAATAGCCACCGTCGCTGAAATTAAATGTTGTGTTTCTGAAAATCGCAATCAACTTCAAATGGCTCTAACTTTCTCACACGAACTCGAATTTTGACATTCTTTATATGAAAATCTACCTACTCAATGCAAAGAATCTAAATTTCCTATCAAAATTTTGAAATTACAAATAGATAAATACCAGATTTTCAAAGGAAATTATATCTTATTCTCGTTATTTTGAAAATATGATATTTATCTGTTTAGATGTTCTAAAATCTGATAGAATATTTAAATTTTTTACGTTGAGTAGATAGATTTTCATATAAAGAACGTCCAAATCCGAGCTCATTTGAAAAGATTAGAGCAATTTGAAGTTTGTCACAAAACTTATGTTGTATAGGCTATGTCGCTGAAACGCATACTCTGTGTCGCTGAATTGTAAAGCTCTCGTCACTGAATTGCAAAGCCACCATCGCTGAAATGTAGATGCTACGTTTCTGAAAATCGAAGTGAACTTCAAATAACTCTAATTTTCTCAACCGAACTCGGATTTTGACGTTCTTTATATGAAAATTTACCTACTTGTTAGCCCAATAATAATTATGATCTATTAGTTGAGGCATAATGTTTAATAGTCCATGTATTGAGCCCCGTTTCACAGCCTGAAGATTGGCATGAAGACGCGTGTCTTGGAGGCAGAAGTTTGAGTGCCAGCATGAGGAGTAGCATGAAGACAAGTGTCCTGGAGAAAGATCGTGGTGGTGTCTGACGGTTGAATGGCTCCGCTTACAAAAGTCGGAGAAAGGCTCATTTGGAGGGGTTCCTTCAACTCTACAGAGAAAAACCACACTTTAATTTTCTTTCTTTCTGCATTTACTTTCTACAACTTTTTTCCTTCTAGTTCTGCAAGTCAGTTTATTTATCGCTTTCATATAATTTAATTTCTGTAGTTCCCAAGTCTTGTAACATCTTTCAGAATTCATCAATCAAAAGAGGTGTTATCCCTCTATAAATTCTACGTTCAACAAATTGGCACGCCCAGTGGGACACGAAGCGGAAACCATATCCGCTTAGAGGTTGTTTATGCGTCTCAGATCAGGCAAGTTAGTGAGTGACCTTACACAGAAGTTTGAAGAAATGTCTCTGCAAGAGAAGATTAGAACGTCGTCTGAGGATGTGATTGAGACGACGAGTACTGCCCAGCCATAACAGGGGATTATGCAGACCCCCGCATTGGCAGAACAAATGCAGCTTTCGAAGGACATCAAGGACGTCACCTGTTTCAAATGTGGACAAAAGGGTCATTATTCCCGAGATTGCCCGAAGAGAGAACGGCGAATGGTCATGATCGAATCAGGAATTTGGAGAGAAGTTAATTCTGAAGATGAGGATGAAGAAACTGAGCATGAAGAGCCAAATGTCGATAATGATGATCAATATCCAGACGAAGGCGATCTGAGCCGAGTAGTCTTGGAAGGAAATGATGAGGAGTATGTGACCAATTTCATTGTGATGAGAGCCTTAAATGCAGAAAAGGGAGAAGAGTCCACCAGCAACAGTTCTCCTGAACAAAGGGAGAATCTTTTCCACTACCATTGTAAACTTAAAGGCAATGTTGCCTCATTAATTGTAGATAATGGTAGCTGTGTTAATGATGTGAGTCTCTATACTGTGCGCAGGTTAGGAATACCTATGCAAGATCATGCCAAGCCATATCAACTCCACTGGATGAGCGAGAGTGGAACTACAAAAGTAGCCAAGCAGGCAAGGGTACCGGTCACCATTGGACCCTATTCAGAAGAAATTCTCTGTGATGTAGTTCCCATGACGGCATGTCACATTTTACTAGGCCGACCATGGATGTATGATAAGAGGGCCATATACCGCGGCACAAAAAATGATCTCTCATTCCGAGACGGATAGAGCCGAATATTGATGAAGTCACTACCCCCGAAGACTGTCAAGATTGATCATCGCAATTTGATGGAAAACATCCGGAAGGAGGAAGAGGAGTTCAAAAGAAAGCAAAAAGGTAAAGGGATTGTGATTAATTCTGATAATTCTAATCAATCTCCCTTATTACTTGCAGGCTCTGAACGATGCTTGTTATTCACAAAGCAAGAGCTGGAAGCAGCCATTGAGGATGCGCCTTCACCAGGTCACTGTTTTCTAGCATTCGTTAAGCCTATAGAGGAAAATTCTAAGAACTCTCCTGCTACACTTAATGTGCCTAATAACTTTCGCAGGATGTTGGAAGATAACATGGATGTTTTTCCCGAGGAACTGCCAGCAGGATTACCGCCGTTGAGAGATGTGGAGCATAAGATCGACTTCGTACCAGGAGCATCAATTCCGAATCGGCCTGCCTACCGAATGAACCCGGATGAAACCAAAGAGGTCCAGAAGCAAGTTCAAGAACTATTGGACAAAGGATGGGTTCGGGAGAGTCTGTCTCCGTGTGCAGTGCCTGTACTACTGGTACCGAAGAAAAACGGAACGTGGAGGATGTGTGTCGATTGCAGAGCTGTCAACGCCATAACCATCAAATACCGCCATCCGATCCCACGATTAGATGACATGCTCGATGAGCTGGGTGGAGCGAGCATATTCACCAAGATAGATCTGAAGAGCGGATATCACCAGATACGCATGCAACCAGGAGACGAATGGAAAACAACTTTTAAAACTAAGTTTGGATTGTATGAGTGGCTTGTGATGCCTTTCGGTCTCACAAATGCTCCATCCACATTTATGAGATTAATGAACGAGACTCTAAGAGAATTTATGGGAAAATTTGCCGTTGTGTATTTGGCATGAGAGCCGGAACGAGGTCACTACTGATCCCCACATTTCCCGAAGGCCCGGTGTCAAAGCAGCTGACAAAGAAGTTCGTGAGCAGAATTGCGGAGTTGTTGAACTGAAACTTTGAAGAAGAACAATCAAAAGCCAAAGCCGGGAAAATGGGCCTCAAGCTGCTGATCCAACACAACGCTAACCAAGGCCAGTACAACGCTATCCAAGGCCCTACGACGCTATCCTCCTATAGCGTCGTACCAAGCTACCATGTCGTCAACCAGAATGCTGCCTACGACGCTAAGGATTCCTACGACGCTATCCTCGTCGACGACGCCAAACATGTGTAGCGTCGTACCCTTACACGTCGACAAGGAGAGCTGCAGCTTCAACACCAGGACCACTACGACGCTATCCTTCCCCGACGACGCCAGACAGTTCAGCCTCGTTCCAGCTTAGCGTCGTACCAGTGTGCTTAGATAGGGTTTTGCTTGCTTGTTTAAACTCCAACTTTAGTTGTTAATTCCTTTGTAATTTGGATACCTATATATAGGTCATCCTTGACATTGTTTCACTCAACCTTTGATGAATATACAACTTTGAGAGTTTGTTTCTCTTGTGAGAGCATTGAAAGGTTCACCATGGTTGCCCACTCATGTTGGTCATCCCTTTCGAGCTTGGAGGTGTGCTCGATCGTATAGACGCCGTAACGGGAACGGGAGAGGGATTAGGCGTTGCAATCGTGCATAGTCGAGTCCAATTCGGTGTCTCGAAATCGGTAGCCTTCGGTATCGTTTTCTTCTTGTTTTGTTTTTGCTTTATCAATCATATCCAACAATCGATCCATGGCATCTTTTCTGGTATCAGAGCCATTGTTGGGTTGATTGTTTTCTTCTTCTTCTCTTAAAATCAAAAATCACAAAATATTGTGTTCTTCATTTTTCCTTCATTATTCCGCTACTGTTTGATCGATTTCTGTGGTCTTGTCTTGTTTGTTTTTGAGTTTTGATTGCATATTTGTGTTACCCACATCCATTCGAGTCCATTGATACCACTTTTGTTGAAACCCGTATCCATTTGCAAATTTTGGGTTCCGGCCGAGAGCTCTTGTTCTTGGTTGGGATTTGATTTTTGTTAATCTTGTGTGTTTTTTTTGGTTATATTTGGATTTGATTGTGGTTTTGAAGCTTTAATTGGTATTATATGTGGTTTGAATACGGATTGGAGAGATTTCCGAGAGATTTTTGGGTTTGAATGTTGGTTGAAGTTCATACGTGTTCTTGGGGAGTGTTTCTCGATCGTCCTTCCTGTATCTGTTGGGATCCTTGAAGTCTTTACCCATTTCGAAAGCTTTGGGCTTGTTGGGCCTATCTTCCTTTTGGGCATTGGGCTTCCCATATTTATCTGTCGGCTTAGAAGGCTGGTCGTTGGATCTGGTTGTCCAATATTTGGTACTGTTGGAGATGATAGTCAATTTGACGGGTTTGTCCCTCAGTTGACGGTCAATCTCAACTGCAAGCTGAACCAGATGTTCGAGCCCAATATATTCTCTCAATTTAATTTCTGCAAGAACTTCTCTTCTTAATCCTCTCTTGAATCTCGCCATCAGTAGCGGTTCATCCTCATTCATCTGTGCTCTCATCATGAGGCGTTCCAGTTCTTTGTAGTACTCATCGGCAGTCCTGTTGCCCTGCACACAAAAATTTACCTTCAGATATAGCTCATCAAAATAACTACTTGGAACAAACCTCTTTTCCATAGCATGTATCAATTGAGCCCAGGTGGCAATGGCTGGCAGCCCCAATCTTTGAGTGTCACGCTGCAACTTTTGCCACCATTGTAGCGCATAATCTTTAAATTCACATACGGCAAGTTGGATTTTCGTGAATTCATTATATTGTTGACAGACATAGATTAACTCAATGGACTGTCTCCAATCAATAAATTCTTCCGGATCACTTGTTCCTTTGAACGTCGGTATGGTGAATTTAATGTCTCGTAGATCAGCTTCCATTCTGTTCTGCTTGACAGGAATCTGTCCTCCATGCTCATAATTGTCCCCAGGTAGATCCTCGAGCACTGGGTCTAAATTCAACCTTTTTCGCGGTGGTTTATGCACTGGAGGTCTGGGAATAGCTGCGGCTGGAGCCGGTTGTGGAGGTGGAGGTACTTGGAACTGAACATTTGTTGGTACTGAAGGTCGAGGTGGAGTCGGTACTGGGGCCCGATTGCCTCGTGGACCTTGCCGTCTGTCATAAGTTCCAAAATGTAACCCTTGCTCCTCAATAGCGGTCTCGGCTTCCTCCATGTCTGACCAATTCACTCCGCTTGTACTTCCGGGGTATTGGTATGTGGCGATGGTGTAGGCTGAAAGGCCTCTTCAATCCTTCGATCCACATGTTGCATGACTTGTGTTTGGAGTGCTTCTCTCCATAAGGTATCTCCCCTTTGTACATCGGTGGTCAGAGCATCCAAGCGCTGAGTAATCTCATTGACTCGGGTAGCATTGTCGGCTATGTCCTTGCGCATTGGATCTAGATCAGTCCTTCGAGCGGTGGTCTCTGGCAGTGCTTGGATGGCGGCTAAGATTTGGTCAAATCGTTGATCACTATTGCCTGCCATGTCAGATCAGGAAACAAGAAAAACTAGATATATGTATAGAAAGGTTAGAGAAAATAGGCAGTAAATTTGTAGAGTGATCTCACAAAAGTGTATCTCTCACTGGGTCCACTTCTCCACCAGTTGGTGCTGACAAGCTGAAATGTGCTCAAACGTATAGATCAACCAACTATCAGAGGTGAGAAAACAGTTATGGACGCACAGTGCAAGAAACAGAATGCACAGTTCGACTCTATCAAATAAAAGTTCAGAGTTGTGTGTGAAGTGATTAATCTGAACTAAAAGCAGTTTATGGCGTTAATCAGCTATGTAGCAAATATCCGGACTCCTCGCAATTTAGAAGTGTAAAGTAAAAACCTCACAATATAAACGCTCGGAATAAAATATCTGCCTCACTCACACAACCCCAATAGCAACAATTACCAAGCTGATAAAACAACTGGTAAAAATTACTGTCGAGGAACTCCACTATCTGTAATTACAGACGGGGCTTCAACACTGGTGGTTTGTAAAATAAATCAGCGGAACAGTGCAAGCACTTATTCCTCGGAGAATTCCACTGTCTAGTGCAAACACTGACGGAACTTCAATCCGATAGATTGTTCGTGATTTACTTTAGTGAAACCGCACAGTAAAATAATAACAGTCCAATAATTACAGTCCAAATGTTTACAGTCCGAATTACAAATATTGCAATACAATGAATATCTCGGAAACACTGTAATGGACACGTGGCAGCCTCTGATTGGACGCTGAAATTCTTGAAAATTTTTGGCACAGGTACGACGCTAGACGAGTGTTCGTCGGAATCCTTTTTGGCGTCGTACTAGCTTGCGTAGCGCTGTAGGTTGAATTCTGGCCCTGGAACTGATTACGACTGAATGCAGGGGGTACGACGCTAGACGTGGGTAGCGTCGTCGATGAGTGTAGCGTCGTCCTTCAGACTTGGACTTATGATCTTGTTTCGACTCTTCGTCGGAATGATGTTGGGGTACGACGCTATCGTGGATAGCGCCGTAGTTGTATAGCGTCGTAGACGCCTGAGAAGTGTTGCCTTAGTCTATGCGACTGAAGGTGGTGTAGCGTCGTAACGAGTATAGCGTCATAGGACACTATAGCGTCGTAGTACTGGAAGACTTGCTCCCCAATTAACTCCTGGACACTTGGCACACTCTGAGCACACTAACACTAAAACCCACTAAACCCTTGCCCCAACAAGATCAAAATAAACACTCCCCAAGAACACGTATGAACTTCAACCAACATTCAAACCCAAAACTCTCTCGGAAATCTCTCCAATCCGGATTCAAACCACATATAATACCAATTAAAGCTTCAAAACCACAATCAAATCCAAATATAACCACAAAAACACACAAGATTAACAAAAATCAAATCCCAACCAAGAACAAGAGCTCTCGGCCGAAACCCAAAATTTGCAAATGGATTCGGATGATGATGAAATTGATACCAATGGGCTCGGATTGGAATGGGTAACACGATTCCAACCTCAGATTTCAAAAACAAACACGGTAAGACTCCCAAAATCGATGGAACAATAACCGAAATAAAGGGAAAATGAAGAACACACTATTTTTGGTGAAAAATGACCAAGAACTTCAAAAATTCATAGGAATTGAATCCCTTGGCCAAATTCAAAGATCTTTATATCAATCTCTATGTAATCGACCTACTAAATCCGAATATAAACTCAGAAATCACAGATTATGGCCTGAGCAAAACGGACCGGGTTGGACAGAATACAAGAAACCAATATTTTGGATTTTCAACTTTAAAAGAAGAGAAAGAAAACAATCAATCAAACAATGTGCCGTAAAATCCGGATGGATCCGAATTTCATTCCGGATCAAATATGGGTTATCGGAAGGTCACCGGAATTTTACCGGAAATCACCGGAGCACCGCCGGAAGGATGCCGGAATTCTGCCGGACAAATCCCGGGTGGGCTTGGATTATTTAATTGGAATAGAGCAAAGAGTGGCCCGAGACCAAGTCAAGCCCAACATATTCTTATGTCCAAACAATTAAAAGGGCCCAATCCATTAACCTTTTATTTATTTGTAGCCCAAGCCCAGCAGCCCGGATGGTCCAGTCCAAAGCCTACTTCCATCAGCCCAAATCTCTTTGTCACGGCCCAACTTCCCTTCCATTGTGCAAATGGGCCGGTCCACATTAACCTCACCACCTCCATTTTAATTAAAGAAGCCCATGCTGCCGAGGCCCATTTCCATCGCCAGCCTAACACCACTCCCATCTCCTTCCCGTCGCATTCAACAGCTGACCACCGCAGCCCTCCTTCTCCGATCAGACACTCCCCAGCGCTCCGGCCATCACCTGCCGCCGACTGCACTCACCACCACCACCACCACCATCTCATCATCTTCCTCCGACCAGCCACCGCCGACTCCCTGCACCAGCTCCGCCAACTTCCTCCGGTCTTCTCCTTCGCGAATGCGGTGAAGGTTCCAAAGCAGCAGCCCCGACCAGCGGCCACCTTCACTTCCGAGCTGCCCGCGTCCCCAGCAGCTTGTCCGGACCTATGCATTCATCACCGGGAGCTCACCATTAACGCCCTCATCCTTCGGAGGATAGAAAACCCATCTCCGGTCACTATCTCCACCTCTCTGGCGAGCCCCCGTTTCATCTCCCGCGATCATCTCTCAAGACGGAGCTCAAGCAGCAGCTGCCCCTCACCTCGCCATCGTCCATGGGACTCTTATTATCTTCATTCCTCAACTCCGGCAAACCGCGAAAGCCGTAACCTCGGCGAAGAAGAAAACCCCGCGACGCCGCCGCAAGCTCACTTCCAACTCCGGCCAAGCTCTCGTCGTCTTCTCTGCTGCTCTGGCCATCATCGTTGTCCTCCCCATGGCCGCCTGGTCTCCTTCAACCCATATCCGGCCACTCCTCACCTCCGGCAGGCCCCAACATCCAACCACTACGACGCAATCCTCCCATTCTACGACGCCCAACTCCTCAAGTTGGTCCGCGTCGTCCTACGACGCCAGGCTCGAGATCTATGACGCCAACTTCCATCAACAACTTCAGCGTCGTCCTCCCACACCCCTGTTCAGCGTCGTCCATCAAGAATGCTCCACGTCGTAGCGTCGTAGCTCATCCTCTACCCCCTTGGCGTTGTACTCCCACTTGTTGTTTCCCCATTTTCCCTTTATTTGCCTACTGTTAGACTTATTATATTAGATTAGTTTGGATAATCTTTAGTTTAGTTTAATTAATCTCTAAATTAGGGTTTTGTTGTTATGGGTAGTATATATACCCCCATTCCCTTCATTGTAAGCAACTTTCCCACTTTGAATATCATTGTTATTCTTGAAGAGTTCAACCGAGAGCTATGCTTTCAACCATTTGTGATTAAAGCTTTGGCTAGTCACCCTTTTGGATTATCCAAAGTGATCCAAATTGTATAAACACCAACATATGAGAATGGAAGAGGAGATGGCTCATATATACATCATATATGATTTCTATCTCAATTTCATGGCTTGTTGTTGATAGCTTTGGTCTATCTTTTATTTTCTTGTTTTCTCACCATTTAGCAACACTTGCTATTTGGTAACTAACTCTAAAAATCCAAAAACAACTCACCATTTGACCGCATAGGTCACTTGGCAATTTCTCCAACAATATTGTATCCAATCCAAAGATCCGGGCTACGGCAGTACTATATTATTTGGTATCAGAGCTAAGATTGGATCTATATTGTGTTCTTCATGTTTGAAAACCCTAAAAATTGAAAAACTCTTGAAAACCCCCAAAAACAAGTTCCTGTCCACTGTTCAGAAAATCTGCTCTCTGTCCGTTTGAAATTTCTGAAAACAGATTGCATATTTGGATTCCTCATGATGAGTAGATGAATTTACATATGTGATTTGTTCAAATCGGACATCGGATGTGAAAGTTATGGATGTTTGAAGTTTTTGTTGTTCTTGAGTCAAAAATCCGAAAATTCCCATATTTTGCTTCTTGCTGCCATAAATCTTGTGTTTTCAGCTTGTTTTCATCCTTTTAATTCATTGTCTGGGTTGGTTTAATCATATTTGCATCATTATGAATGAGTTTACATTTTTGTGGTGTTGCATTTATTAAATCTTTCCTCACTTTGGTTTGGGATTGGATGAAATCATCTTTTGAGTGTTCTTGTGAGATTCAATATTTGGGTAGTTTTAGGATGAACACCAAGAACACATTTGAATCTTCATAATGTTCTTGGGTGTTAGAGCATTTGATCCAAAAGATTGAAAACCACAATTGTTTGCCACAAGTCATTTTCAAGGAGGAAGAAGACAAGGGGACAACAAGTACACTATCTTTTTGGGGAATTAATTAAAGCATTGTGCTTACCTCATCCAAGAAGAAGTGTGTCTTGTGTCTTGACCGGCCACACTTTCAAATTGGAAGCCAAATTTTTTAAAAAAAAAAAAAATAAAAAAAATAAAAAAAAATTCCAAAACAAGTGTGTTGTTCGGACATTACAATTTGGGCTTAAAAATTTGAGGCCCAAAGACTTAATTGTGGACTAGTGTGGAGTGTATGTGGGCTTGTTTGTGGACTTAAGAAAATTTGATTATTGTATCCTCAAGACCAAGCCCACTAGGCGTGTCCAATTGTTGATAGTCCAAGCCCATTGGGTTGAGTGTAGGGTTGCAAACGAACCGAATCGAATCGAATACTGCAGTATTCGATTTGATTTGTTAAGCCTCACGAATACTTTCGAATCGAATCGAATTATTCTATAAGGTAATTTAATATTGAAAAAATAATTTTTTAATTATTAAAATTAAATATTTAGTTCGATTTATATATTAAATTTAGTTCTTTAATTTCATATATAAATATATTCATATTAATTAATAAATATATTCGCTAAAAATAAATTTTAAATTATCTAATAAAGTTATTTTACATATTTATATATTATTTTATATAAAATAAAATGTTTAATCGAATATCGAATCGAATCAAATATTATTCGAATATCAAAATTTCGAATAATTTCGAATCGAATCACGAATCGAAGCAAAAATATTTGATTCTTTTGCAACCCTAGTTGAGTGTGGGAAATATTTTATTGATTGATAAAAAAAAAAAAAAAGAAGTGAGAATTCAAAAAGAAAGAGTGTTGGGGAACACCTTATTGAGGATTGTTTAATTGATTGCTTGCACTATAATTTGTGAATTTCATATAATTTTGTTGCATAGCAAATCACACACAAATCCTAGCGGCCTTTGATTGAGTCGGACTTTGCATTTTGTATCCGTGCATTGTGCGTACATAATTCAAGTGCCAATCCTCATCCTCTTATTTGTGGTTAAGTACATTTGGAAAATTGAGGATTTTATTAGGGTACGAACCACTGATTTAATTCACTTGGTGTGAAAGCAGTGTGAGGAACACCTGAGCGATCATTCTACATATTTCTGTAATTTTTCTAACACTGTTATATATATACTAGTTTGCTTTGACATGGCAGGTACTTCCACTGAAGGGTCATCAGACGTTGCTTCAATTTTACAAACTTTATGTTTGAAAATTGACAAATTTGAGAACAAATTGGAAGGCTTGGAACGGAAGGTTGATAACCTCTCCTCATATTTTAATGGAAAATTGAATCAAGTTGCCACTGATGGTAACAGAAAAATTGAGGAGTCAAAGCAACAAATCAGTCAGCAAATTATCGAAGTTACTGAGGACTTCGATGAAAAATTGGATCAGCTTGCCTTCGCCTTCGAAAAAGCGCTGAATGTGCAGGTAGATCACCGCATTGGGATCTTATCTGCCAAGTTGGATGGTAAGCTTGAATTTATCACTGAAGAACTTGATCATCAAGTCTGCCGGACTGCAAGAGCAACTAATTGCTTCCAATACTGAGTTAGAAATCAAGATGGCAGCTATCGCTTCATATTTCAGAACAGGAATCAAAGATTTCTCTGCAACAGTTGGACCACGTTTACTGGAGAAAGTAAAAGAATTGTCTTCCCGTACTCAGAGAAGATTGACAGAGAAATTGGAAGAATTATCTGGTCAACATGATGGTAAATTGGAATTTGATATTGAACAGTTGGATCAGAAGTTTGAACAGAAATTGAGCGAACAGGCTGAAATGATCTGTATTCAAGTTCGAACTGTTGTGGAAGCTGAGTTGCAGAATAAGTTCAACCAACAGTTGGAAGAACTTACAGATAAGTTTGATGGAAAATTGGCCAAGGAATCACAAGCAATTCGTGCCCATGTATTGCGAGTGATGGAGCAAAAATTTCAAGAAGAATTTGAGAAAAGAAAATCGGAATCTGTGATCCGAAAGGAATTTGACGGAAAGGATGCACCTGTTGTGAAGCAAAGGGACCGGGTTTGATAGGATCCGTTTGATCGTGGAGCCGGTCTACCCCGTCAGAATGTCAAAAATAGAACCCAATGGTCGAGCACCTCAATCCAAGGTCATGAATCCATTTTGGATAGAGGAAGAACGGGGCCGAGTCACTTATGCTTTGAAGAAGTACCCCATCCTTCCTCCCTTTAAGGGCACCACGGATCCATTTAAGTACCATATTTGGAAGAAGCATGTAGAATGGATTTTTGGTGGCCACACCCTCTCAGAAGAAGAAAAAGTAAGATTGGCCACACAATCTTTTACTCAGTGTGCAATTGATTGGTGGGAAGAGATCCAGAAAAAGATCGTGCGTGTAGGAAGCCCTCCTGTCAACACATGGGATTACCTCTGCCGATTGATGGACAATAAATACCTCGGGGACAAAGGTTGGGATCCTGGACAGGCGATCCAAGTTACTTTGAGAGCCCAAGACATTAAGTTGGTTACTCACTGTTACCTTCAGTTCCAGTAGTTGGAAGAGGTAAAGGAAAGGTACCATCAGATGTACAAAATTCCAACTACTTGCATGTGCCAAGTAAGAGGGGCCAAGAAAAGAAATCTATGAGGGATTCCGAGCATATTGGCTTAGGGACAGATTACTACTCCGAACCTATTCTTGTGCTCAGAAAGAAGATGACTACTGAAGAATTGGAGGATCAGTCTGAAGAGTCCTCGCAGCAAAGGGAGAATTTATTCTATTGTCGATGCAAAATTAATAATAATGTTATAGCTGCAATTGTCGACAATGGAAGTTGCACTAATGTCATTAACCCCTATGTCATCCGCAGGTTAAAGCTAGAAACGAAGGAGCATCCCAAGCCATACCGCTTACACTGGCTGAATCCTCAAAGGGATTTGAAAGTAACCCGAAGGGCGCGAGTGCCAATATCAATGGGGACTTACACTGAAACGATCTGCTTTGATGTTGCCCCATTGACAGCTAGTCACATTTTATTGGGACGACCATGGTTATATGATAATGATGTCAGATATTACGGTCGAGCTAACAAATGTGTTTTCAAATACCGGGATAAGGAGTATGTGTTGCATCTGTCACCGCCACATGTGATTCGGGAAGATCAAGAGCAATTGAGAGAGAATATGAAGAAAGAAAATGAAGAGTTCAAGGCCCGAGGAAAAGATAATCTGAAATTCAAGGAGCCCTCATCCGATCCGACCCTCGATCCATCAGGTCACTGTCTTCTGAACCTTAAGAAAATTGATCAAAATATTTCAAGAACTCCTACTGCTGCACCTGATGAGATTATTAATTTTTGTAGGAATTATGAGAAGAAGGAAGACAAACCAATTAATGTGGCAGACAAAGCTCCAACTCTGATTGAGTCCGGAATAGATGATATGATGAAAGCCCTTCTCATAGCTTTGGAGTCCAAAGCTTTTCAAGGGGGAGGGAATGCCGTAAAATTCCGGATCGATCCGAATTTCGTTCCGGATCAAATATGGGTTATCGGAAGGTCACCGGAATTTCGTCGGAAAATCACCGGAGCACCGCCGGAAGGATGCCGGGATTCTGCCGGACAAATCCCGGGTGGGCATGGATTATTTAATTGGAATAGAGCAAAGAGTGGTCCGAGACCAAGTCAAGCCCAACATATTCTTATGTTCAAACAATTAAAAGGGCCCAATCCATTAACCTTTTATTTATTTGTAGCCCAAGCCCAGCAGCCCGGATGGTCCAGTCCAAAGCCTACTTCCATCAGCCCAAATCTCTTTGTCACAGCCCAACTTCCCTTCCATTGTGCAAATGGGCCGGTCCACATTAACCTCACCACCTCCATTTTAATTAAAGAAGCCCATGCTGCCGAGGCCCATTTCCATCGCCAGCCCAACACCACTCCCATCTCTTTCCCGTCGCCTTCAACAGCCGACCACCGCAGCCCTCCTTCTCCGATCAGACACTCCCCGGCGCTCCGGCCATCACCTGCCGCCGACTGCACTCACCACCACCACCACCACCATCTCATCATCTTCCTCCGACCAGCCACCGCCGACTCCCTGCATCAGCTCCGCCAACTTCCTCCGGTCTTCTCCTTCGCGAATGCGGTGAAGGTTCCGAAGCAGCAGCCCCGACCAGCGGCCACCTCCACTTCCGAGCTGCCTGCGTCCCCAGCAGCTTGTCCGGACCTATGCATTCATCACCGGGAGCTCACCATGAACACCCTCATCCTTCGGAGGATAGAAAACCCATCTCCGGTCACTATCTCCACCTCTCCGGCGAGCCCCCGTTTCATCTCCCGCGATCATCTCTCAAGACGGAGCTCAAGCAGCAGCTGCCCCTCACCTCGCCATCGTCCATGGGACTCTTATTATCTTCATTCCTCAACTCCGGCGAACCCCGAAAGCCGTAACCTCGGCGAAGAAGAAAACCCCGCAACGCCGCCGCAAGCTCACTTCCAACTCCGGCCAAGCTCTCGTCGTCTTCTCTGCTGCTCTGGCCATCATCGTTGTCCTCCCCAAGGCCGCCTGGTCTCCTTCAACCCATATCCGGCCACTCCTCACCTCCGGCAGGCCCCAACATCCAACCACTACGACGCAATCCTCCCATTCTACGATGCCCAACTCCTCAAATTGGTCCGCGTCGTCCTACGACGCCAGGCTCGAGATCTACGACGCCAACTTCTATCAACAACTTCAGCGTCGTCGTCCCACACCCCTGTTCAGCGTCATCCATCAAGAATGCTCCACGTCGTAGCGTCGTAGCTCATCCTCTACCCCCTTGGCGTCGTACTCCCACTTGTTGTTTCCCCATTTTCCCTTTATTTGCCTACTGTTAGACTTATTATATTAGATTAGTTTGGATAATCCTTAGTTTAGTTTAATTAATCTCTAGATTAGGGTTTGGTTGTTATGGGTACTATATATACCCCCATTCCCTTCATTGTAAGCAACTTTCCCACTTTGAATATCATTGTTATTTCTCTCTTGAAGAGTTCAACCGAGAGCTATGCTTTCAACCATTTGTGATTAAAGCTTTGGCTAGTCACCCTTTTGGATTATCCAAAGTGATCCAAATTGTATAAACACCAACATATGAGAATGGAAGAGGAGATGGCTCATATATACATCATATATGATTTCTATCTCAATTTCATGGCTTGTTGTTGATAGCTTTGGTCTATCTTTTATTTTCTTGTTTTCTCACCATTTAGCAACACTTGCTATTTGGTAACTAACTCTAAAAATCCAAAAACAACTCACCATTTGACCGCATAGGTCACTTGGCAATTTCTCCAACAATATTGTATCCAATCCAAAGATATGGGCTACGACAGGAATGGAGGATCTGTGTCGATTGCAGGGCTGTTAATGCGATCACTGTGAAGTATCGCCATCCAATTCCTCGCCTTGATGACATGCTGGATGAGTTGAGCGGTGCGACAGTCTTCTGAAAGATCGATTTGAAAAGTGGTTATCATCAAATACGAATGCAACCCGGTGATGAATGGAAGACTGCCTTCAAAACAAAGTTTGGGTTATATGAATGGCTCGTGATGCCATTTGGACTTACAAATGCACCTGCTACATTCATGAGACTTATGAATGAGACCCTTCGTCCCTTTATCAATCGTTTCGTTGTTGTTTACTTTGATGATATACTTATATATAGCCTCAACGAAACTGATCATTTATCTCATGTGCAACAGGTCCTAAACAAGCTGAGGGAAGTCAAGCTCTATGCCAACCTCGAGAAGTGCACATTTCATGAGGCTGAGGTTATCTTCCTAGGATTTATGTGGGAAAGGATGGACTCAAAGTGGATCAATCAAAGATCAAGGCTATAACTGAATGGAAACCGCCAACTACTGTTTCAGAGGTTAGGAGTTTTCTAGGGTTGTGTGGATTCTTCAGGAGGTTTGTGCCAAACTTTAGTATTATTGTTGCCCCACTTACATCTT